>JAMPIV010013142.1:0-335000 GCA_024509875.1 Oreohelix idahoensis
CAATGCAACCCACACCCCCTTTAGCTCTTTCGGATATGGGTACACCACTGTAGAGCAGCGTGTTGCCATTGAGATCCATGACTCCTTGTCCTTTTTTCTTTGTTTCCGTAATAGCCAGGATTTCTAGTTTTGCTTTCCTCATCTCTTCCACCAGCTCCTCTTCCTTCCCATTTATACTTCTTGTGTTCCATGTTCCATAAGTCGTAGTCCGTAGTCCGTTCCAGTTCGTCGCCTTTAGAATCAGTCCATTTTTCTCTCTTGTAGTTCTCATAATCAAAAGTTTAAAGCAAACAGGTGATTGGCCCGTTGTGCTTTTGCATGGTGGAGGGGCTGCCTCCTTACGGCCTCCATGCAGGCCGCCCTCCTCCTTTTCCAGCCGGGCTTATGACCGGCCTAGGCGGAGTTGCTATAAATAACCAATGTTCTTAAATCCTTGTCAGGACCAATCTTAAGAGTTTGCCAGCAGAAAGACATGTTTTCTAAAAGGCCTCCTTTGGGCCCTGGTAACACATGGGTGGATGGTGTCCTTGTTGTTACTAAATCATTTTACTTGAACAAGTACACATTTGGCATTATCCAAAAATGACAAGCACCTGCTAGTTAAACACTTACATGTCAGGTCTTGGGTTTTATTCACAAGATTATTATCATCTTTTGTTTCAGGGCATTTATTGAGTTTCCATGGAAACCAGGCACAGTATCTGAAGGAAAAATTCACCCTGGTGTTTATTATGCCATCAAAATTAGGTAAATTAATTTGTTGGAGGAGCATATGATATGTAAATGTTTGTTACACTTTTCATTTAACACCTTGACTGAGTTTATTCATCTTCACGGTTTTAGTATACAGTAGAACTCCATTTATCCGAACCCCATGGGACCGAGCATCGTTCGGATAATCAAATGTTCGGATAATTGGATTACATGATGTATCGAGTACATGTACACATATTTCTAAAAATAATTAACAATCACAAGGAAAATACACTATAAAACATATTTACTTGTACTGTAATAATAATACCCACACTGTATTAGATCACTGTATCACCAAAATCTTTCATTACACTGCACTGCATGTACTACTTGTATTAATTATTTTTGTTAAGAAAGAGAAATGTTTTCAAAATAACATTACAAACAATTCAAAACCAGGCGCAACTTACGTATACATGTACTTGCACAGATGTAGCCCACTATTTAAAATAATGAGGAATCCTCTTTTGCGCCAAACTGGATAGTCTGCTTTTGGCTGCTAAGTCCCGCATTCTCTTCAACAGCAGAAGCTGTGTAGGACAGCTGTCATCTTCTTGCTCGTACCAAGCCATTGCTGTTTCTAGTGCTATAAAGGCCTCTTCAGGACTTGGTCGACGTTTTGGGTTTTCTTCATAATCTACAAGTACATCATGTACTTCTGAGAAGTCTTCATCATCGGTCACTACATGTATTTGGTTTTCTTCTTGCACAAAAGACAAAATTTCTTCGTCATTCAAAAACTGAAAACCAGAATCATTATCATCTTCTAGCCACATGTGTGCATCATCTTTGTCACAGTCCGAAAATCCGGGCATTGCTTGAAACAGTTCCACAACTTCATTTATACAATCATCATTTGTGTCCACTGCAGTAGTTTCATTTCCTCCCTTTTTCCCAAGCAATCTATTCCAAGCCTTGTTGAGATTATCTTGTGACAGGGTGGTCCAAGCATCAGCTTACATATAGCAGCAGTCTTTGAGATTAAGCTTTTTTTGAAAACGCCACCACACTTTCTTCATCTTCAGCCAACAATAAACGACGCAGGACTTCCTTCTTGTACATCTTTTTAAGCTTTGCTATAACACCCTGATCCATTGGTTGAATCAGTGCTGTTACATTGGGAAGCAGAAAAATTACTTTAAAATTTGCATCAACTGCATTCAATGTATCCGTCTCTGGATGAGATGGTGCATTGTCCAGTAGAAGAATTACTTTTCCAGTTTTCTTTTCTTGTTCTTTCAACCTCTTCACATTTGGGATGAACTGATTTGTATACCAATCAAGAAATATTTCACTATTCATCCAAGCACTCTTCTGTGCTTTGTAGCACAATGGGAGACATGTCACATTCTTTAAACAACGTGTTTTTTTGGCTTTGCCGATCATTAGCACCGGTAAACGATGACTTCCACTGGCATTCGCGGCTACCAAAATTGTTACTCTCTCTTTGCACTTTTTAAACCCAGGGGCAGCTGCTTCGCGCTGAGATGCAAGTGATTTTTGAGGCAATGATTTCCAGTATAAGCCAGTCTCATCGGCATTATACACATCATCGAGTAAATAACCTTCTTCTTCCAAAAAAGCCAAGAATGTTTCTTTAAAATTTTCAGCGGCAGTTGCATCGCTAGATGAAGATTCCCCTTGAATCTCCAATTCTCTTAACCATCCCTGGCTAGCCTTAAAGTCAGGAGGACCGTCAAGTTGACTGTTGAACTGAAGTGCCTTTTCACACAATAGAGAGCCAGAGATAGGTTCCCCTTTGCTTCTTCTTTGCACAAACCATATATACAAAGCCTCTTCCAATTTCAAATTTTTCGCATTTCTCATGGTTTTATGTTTCTTCGACCCATTTTCACTATCCAATTTCGATGCAAAACTCATAATTTTATCCTTGTTACTTTTGATGTCAGAGACGGTAGCTTTCTCAACATTGAAAATCCTCGCAAATGAAGACACAGTTTCACCTTTTCCTAGTCTCTTGATAATTTCTGTTTTCGTTTCAATTGACAAAACATTGCGGTTCCTTTTATATGCTTTAGGCCTACTGGAAGATACCAGGTCGCACAGAGAAATACGTGTACACCAAAATTATTCTGCTGTAGTAGCAGACACAATTATTTTAAGTTGAACTGTCTGTTTAGCCAGTGTTCTGCCTAGAACTCACACGTACACTGGATTGGTAAACCAGATATTAACGGACTTTATGATCTAACTGACTTCATGTACGTAAGCGACCGTCCATTAGCCCATCTCATTGTCTACAAATTGTTCGCACACATTTGAAGCTTGCCGCATCAAAAGATTCAGAACTGTAGTCTAACGTGACTGGTGGAGACTGATTTTTTTTTTTTCTGGAAAAAGTGTTCGGATAATTGGATGTTCGGATAATTGGGGTTCGGATAAATGGAGTTCTACTGTACTTCTATTTTTTTTTTTTTTTTTAAATTTGCTTTTGCAAGCTGCCACTATTTTGTCATTCAGGACTCTTCTTCAAGACCATGCCAACTGGCATAGTGGCCATGTTTCTTCACAACTTCCTGCTCCCAGTTCTGTTTACCAATTCTGATGTTGACTTCATTCCATGCCACGATGTCAGCTGTGTAATATCTTCTCTTTTTGTTGTCCTCTGTTTTGTGAAATCTTTCCTGTTGTCCCAGCTCTCCTATTCTCATAACATGTCCAGAGAGCAGTAAAGCTTCCTATCAAAGATATTCCAGATTAAATGTGGTGTTGGAGATGTACTGATGCTGTGCTAGTGGAGAGGTCAAGGATGATATAATAGAACAGGCTGGTCTCATGACCAGGGTCTTGTCAGGAAAGCATTATGTGTTAGAAGCATCTGTCCTTTTTTTTTTCTTTCTTAAAATGAATAATATACTAGCCGCCATTAAAAACGCATCGCATTAGTTTATGAAGCACAACTCGTTGTGCTAAATTTAAAATACATGAAACCACTGATTTTACATTTCTGATCCATTTACTAACCCAAATTTGCTGTATTATTAAACATGAGACAATTCAGAACCGGCTCCTAAGCAGTTGTCAACCCTAGGTGTAAAAACAAAAGTCGCACTCACTGTCATTCAGTCACGGCCATCATTAATACCGTGTATGACCCCCTACAGCATCAATACAGGCTTGGCATCAGCGTCTCATGCTATTGCAGAGTGTCTCGAAAAATGTTTGGGGTATGGCGTTCCATTCTGCAATGAGTGCTCGCTCGAGATCATTCACATTGTTGATGTCATACTGGCGGACTCTTCTGTTCAGTTCATCCCATGCATGTTCAATCGGATTCATGTCAGGAGAGTTTGCAGGCCAATCCAGTACAAGAGAAGGTTGCTGGGCTAAGAAATTCTTGGTATCGCACGCACGCCAAAGTGGGCCTGGTGTACCATACCGCTGAGTCTAGGATGCTCCCTTGGGGTTGAAACAAAGCCCACACCTCACATCCCATAACTGGCTCAAGGGTATGAGTGAATAACTCGTCCCCTAAAGGGCAAAAGAGTGGATAACTCACGCCCAGGGAATCAAAAGAAAAGAAAAGAGAAGAAACGTTAGCTGTGTGAGGCCTAGCATTATCATGCTGAAAGATTCCCAAATCTGGGTGATTCTGGAAGAAAGGCACTACGATAGGTCGCAGTACTTGATTAACGTAGACGTCAGCGGTAACGTTAACTCTGAAAACATGACAGGGAGTACGGTGGTCATGAGAGAATCCACCCCACACATGTACGCTTCCTCCTCCTTATCTGTCATGCTGGACTACACGCATCGGCATATCTTTCTCCAGGACGACGCCAGACGTGATTTCTCCTATCAGCAAAGGAGACATTAAACCGGCTTTCATCGGAGAACATTGTTGATCTCCATCCTGCCCTTGGACGACAAATATTTTGTAGGGCCCAAGCCAGTCTGTTGGTCCGGTGACATCTAGTAAGGATAGGACCGATGTTGGGACGTCTGTTTTGCAAGCCAGCGGCGCGAAGTCTCCGTCGCACAGTGTTTGCTCTGACAAGTCCCCGAGTGCCAGGTGTATGAGCTGCTGTCTGAGTTGCTGTTTGGAAGCGATTGCGCAGATGTAACAATAAAATTTGGCGATCTTGAGCTAGTGTTGTTACACGAGGTTGACCAAGCCTGGGACGGTAATTGGTGGTACCTGTCGCCCGAAATCGCTGGTTCAGCCTCACTATAGTGGACTGGTCACAATTGAAATGTCTGGCAACTTCTCTGGTCGCCATTCCACTGCTGAGCATACCAACAGCTTGCCATCGCTCTTGTGACGACAGTCGAGGCATGACAGAAACATTAACAGACTTTCTTTCGATGAAAACAGATAATGGCTTTTTACTTGCTGAAACTTGACTAATGCGTGTGCCAAATTTCAATGTGATTCGACTTGTAATAAAGCCAGAATTTATCAAAAACCTTGTTTTGCACGGAAGCACGCAAAATTTGAAGTAAACATCACATCGACAGTAAAGTGGGAATACATGAACTTCATCACTTGCACACTTTCGGGGTTTGAAAATCGCTCACTTGCATAAACATTTCAACAGTGAAAACATGTCACGATTTTGATGCGTTTTTAATGGCAGCTAGTATATATGCAGAGAAGAATATTTAAGATGTAAATAGGTTGTTCTCTGCGAACACTTTATAGGTATTTTGCTACAGTCATGGGTTCTTAATTCCGTGGCAGGAATCCCATTTCTGTTATCCTGCTTTCAGTTTCTTTTTTTATTTTTCCCCCCAGGCTTCTTCTCCTCACGACCTTCCCACTCTCATACTCCCCCCCAACCCCCCCCCCCCCCCCCCCCCCCCCCCCCCCCCCCCCCCCCCCCCCCCCCCGAGATATCTTCTTTCTCCTTCCACATTTCATTTTTTAAAAATATGCCATTGATAAGTTTGTTATGAATTCTTTACCATCTCACTTGTAGTTCTTTTCATTTACATTTCTTTACTTTTCATCATCTCCTTGGTCACTATCTCTCTTAGGTCATACCCCTGTTGTAGTACAAATATCCAATAGGAAGGTGTGTAAAAGCATCCAATAGGAAGGTGTGTAAAAGCATCCAATAGGAAGGTGTGTAAAAGCATCCAATAGGAAGGTGTGTAAAAGCATCCAATAGGAAGGTGTGTAAAAGCATCCAATAGGAAGATGTGTAACTTCTTAGTTGTCATTTTTGTTGTTCTATTTACTATATCCATGTACTGTTTTTTTTTTAAATGTTTCTTGCAGGCAGTTGGGAATACAGTTGTCATTTAACTTATATGACAAAGCAGAAACCCAGAGAAGATTGGTTGAACTACAGAAAGTTGCATCAAGTGGGAGAACAGAAGGGGATCTGCGCACTAACAGGTATAAATTTTTAAAAATTATTAATTTAAGAGGATTTCAGTTATAACTGTCTGAGTATTTTACAAAAATGCTAAACAGAAAAAGATTATCAGGCTAAATGTTTCAAGCCTCCAACATCAGAGAATGTTATAAAAATAAAATGCTTATTGTGATCATTAAAAATGTTGAGTGTAAGCAGTGACTACATGGGGTATGTTATTTATTTGACATAGGCTGGTTTGTCTTTTGTACCACGGGACAACAATGTATAGATCGTTATCTGTTAAAGTATGTCATATACAAGGTATGCTCATATTAAGCCTTCCAGAAAGTAATATTCTCTGTTAAAAAAATAATGGGTATTTTTAAATTAGAATGTTATGAGACCTCTGCTCATGTTGTGTTCTTTGAACGGACAGATTTTTTACATCTGTTATGTTTTGTCAAATTAATCACACTGTCTTTTGTTCTCAGATACTCAGCTATTTTGCAGTTTAGTTTTTCTTTCACCTTTGGCTTTGTTTTCAAGGTTTCTTTTTTTTTCACTGTCGTCATACAACACACATCTGTCTGATGAAATGATCTGTCATCTCAGGCTTATGCTGTCTCTCCCTCAGGGGATTTAGTATGCACTATGCTGTCAGTATGCTTCTCTTGTGGAGTCAGCTTTACTGGAGAACGTGTTCTGCGGCTTGGTTTTGAGCACACAATGAAGTATATAACTGTCCATCTTCATTCAGTCACATTTATTTCTGTCATAAATTTAGCAGTCTATCTTAGACTTCTATAATCACTATACATTTTCTCCCTGAAATTGGTTGATGAAGACCATGCTGTCAGTCTGCTGTTCTCATGGAGCTGGTAGTCTTAAGTGATATTCTGCTATTTGTCTTCCCCACATGGACACATGGCTGTCTGCCCTACTTATTAATTTGATGTTATTTGAGTCTGCATTGCCTGGTTCTTGGTCTGACGGCCATCTGTAAAGTTGGTGTTCCTCATCTGGAAGCTGTCCACTATCTTATGGCACGTTCTGAGTAAAGGAAAACTGGAATACATGTCAGCAGGAAAGAGTTTCAAGACGAGAAAAAGGATGACAAAGAGAGAAGATCCTAGAAAGTTCCACACCATGGTATAGACAACAGTCAGCAGCATAACTGAGGACTGAAAGTTGTGGACAGACATGATCTTCTACGCCAGCAAGCATGGTACTTGAAGAAGACAAATTGATAAACAACACAAATGGTTGGGAAGTTGTAAACTGACATGATTACCTACACCAGTGTAGAAGAAGAACATCTTGTACACCCACACATGATTACCATCCGGTAGCCTGGTTTGCAATTATATGTCTTTTTATTATCTAGACAAAAAATGTTGAATTATGAACATTAGAAAGCCAGTATTAGGATAATTATTGTTCTATTAATTATTTTTTTCCTTACAGCAGTTTTGTGAAAACAATTTAGTACAAAATCTGTGAGATTTTCTCTGCTCGTTAATCAGGTTGAAAGCCGAGGCTGGTGCGATGGAGCATCAATTAGTCAGCAGTATCATTGATCCAGACACAACGATAATTCTTGTCAGTGTTACTGAGGTAAGTCTTGCAGCAGTTCTTGTCAGGCTGTCAGCATTACTTGTCACAATAGCTGGGTTAATTAATCTGCACCAGTGTGTTATTGGGGTCTGAAAGAAAGCACAGAAAACAGTAACACTGTTTTCCTCAAGGCATGTAAAAAGCAACTAAGGAGGGTTGGGCATTGAGCTGGTAACCCCATCCTGTAAAAATATGTTTACCACAAAAAATTAAACAAGCAGTATGGATTGACGATAGCTACAGGGGTGCCAGTGGAGCAGGGGATGAGAGAATGAAGCTGGTGATGAATAGGACATGCATTTGGGGAAACCTGTTGGTGGCGTAGTAGGCCAGTCCTTTTTCTAGGGTCACCATGTGGAAAGAGAGGCATAAGTAGACCAAAAAATTAGGGAGAGGAGAACTGAAGACAGAAGTGAAAATAATAAGAAAGAACCTGAGTTGATGGCACATGATAGAATGACTTGGCATGTGTTTGTTGGAGGCCTATGCTCCTTGGGAAGCTAAAGGGTATTGGCTGCGGCAGGAGTGGAAAACATCAATAGAATCCTCAGGTCTCCAGGAACTGGTGTGGATCTACTATCCTGGTCATGCAGGGGTATACGGCAGTGAGAGAGCTGACAGACTGGCGTCGAGAGCACCCATAGTGGGGACACTGGATATGAATAAGGGAGAGATATTAAGGGCGATTAACGATCGTCTGCTAGAAAATGACACTAATGGATGAATCAACAAGGCGGAGACTGTTGGAGTTTGGCATCAAACGTGGGACTAGCATGTATGTACAACCAGTGAGCTACAGGTACATTTACTGAGGGAGACTGAGCACCTATGGGTTTGTCCTGAGTGCAGTAAGGTCAATTCTGATTAACAATATAGGGTATTGATTAATTGAATTAATATGGCTGTTCTTGTCAATTTATTGATGGAAGTTTTAAAATCATTATTGATTGATGTAATCTCAAACAGCAGCAGCCCTAGCAAAGCTTGAGTCAGTGTGGAAATGTAAAATTACCTGTCTGAACCAAACTTAGACTTCTGGTTTGTCTTGTCATTTCCATGTTATACATCCACACTGATCAGTGGCCCACAGATAACTGTCACCAGTTTATTAATTGTGCAGTAAGGTATTAATATATTTTAGAGATAATTTTTTAAAATTATTCACTGCTTAGATAGTGCACACGACGCTGACTTGGCCATGTCCACTGCATGGAAGATGGATGCATCCCAAAAGATATCTTCTACGGGCAACTGACAGATGGCAAAAGAACAGTTGGGCGACTGCAGCTGAGGTTCAAAGATGTGTGCAAGAGAGATATGGGGGCACTGGACATGGATCCAGCAACATGGGAGGATGAAGCTGGCGATTGTACCAAGTGGTGATGCCCTCTACGGCGCCACCTCAGATTAGGCGAAAAGAAGCTCTCACGGCAAGCAGAAGAGAGGAGAAAACGTAGAAAGGAACACCAGGAAAAAAAGCAGCTGAGGGCTGTCAACTGAGGAGTGCATTCCCATAGTCAGTTATGACTGAAGGGGCTGTTATTAGAGATTATTTATATATATTTAAATTTTTTTAATGTTTCGTTTCCCTGGGTTCAATACACACTCCTTTGACACTATTTTGACGTTAATATTTCTCTCACTTTCTGTCTTTTCTGTATCTCATTTCTTTCCATCTCATATTTTATCTACTTCTGTGATCCTCTACAAATTATGGTTCTCATTTCTGTAGCAGTCAGTCATCATTGCTGTTTTATCGCGTGCATTTGTGAACTCGGACCGAGAGCTGTTACATATGCTATTGCATAGTTTGTTTGGAACTGCATTAGTTGACACTTTTTTCTGTATTGTTTTATTTGTTCCCTAAGAAGACCTGACTGTCATAATGTGGACATTTTCCTTGTACCCTAAGCAGACCTGACTGTCATAATGTGGACATTTTCCTTGTACCCTAAGCCGAACTGACTGTCATAATGTGAACATTTTCCTTGTTCCCTAAGCAGGCCTGACTGTCATAGTGTGGACATTTTCCTTGTTCCCTAAGCAGGCCTGACTGTCATAGTGTGGACATTTTCCTTGTTCCCTAAGCAGGCCTGACTGTCATAAATTGTGGACATTTTTCCTTTGTACTCCTTACGGAGCATGGAACCACCACTACAACTGACCCATGTGCAGGAAGCCTACATCCAACCTTCACATGTTCTTACTGTGGTGGTTTTGTGGTACTTTGTTGTACATAATGAGGCTGCCCACCCCATGCCCAACGCCTGAGAGTAATGTAGACTTAAGTTTTTCCTTTATCTTAGTAATATTTCTCCTGTATCTCACTGTTTTATTTAGTCTTGACTGAGCTAGTAATATTTCTCCTGTATCTCACTGTTTTATTTAGTCTTGACTGAGCTAGTAATATTTCTCCTGTATCTCACTGTTTTATTTAGTCTTGACTGAGCTTTTCCTCATATTCTATGTGCTTTCTGAGAAAATGTAAATGATGGTCCTTGAACCAACAGGTAATTGAATGTGGTCACTTCTGGGCACATTGTGATGATGTCCGCACTAGAAATGCGCTGACACAGATCCAGACTAGCCTCAACAACATCCACAGTCCTCTTATGGTAGGTCATATTTTTTTCTAACACCATTTTTGAAATCCTTGTTTTAACAACAACAAAATCATGTCCCTGTGTACAGGAGTAATAATCAGTGAAAATGTTGCAGTTTTTACTCTCTTTTTACACTCTTTTTACATTCTAATATTATGTTAGGTTTTTTAATGATAACCCCTTAAGGCCCATAAACTTTTAAAACTGAGTACTAAATGTAATAGTTTGTCCATGATTGTAAGACAATACTTATTTTTAGAACATAACTAGTTTTATACATCTTAAAGGCATTCATCTAGTTCTGTAATGATATAAAGAATAATTCAGCAAAGTCCCACTGTGCTTTATTATAAATTCTAAATGACATGCACTGGTTTAATGCAAGTGTCTGTCCGAGAATGTTCGTGATAAGACTGAAAATATACATCATTCATTAAATCATCAAAGGTCACTCACAGAGTTTATAACAAAACAAGTGGCTTGTTGAATTCTTGCTTCTTACTATTTTCCTGTGTTTCCTTGCTAGAAGACGTAAACACAGACAAATGTAGGCACAGACGTCTTCCTATATTTTAAAAATAAAAATTGTATTCTAGGTAACACCCAAATCTCATGTGCTGTATCATCTTCCTATATTATAAAAATAAAAATTGTATTCTAGGTAACACCCAAATCTCATGTGCTGTATCATCTTCCTATATTATAAAAATAAAAATTGTATTCTAGGTAACACCCAAATCTCATGTGCTGTATCATCTTCCTATATTATAAAAATAAAAATTGTATTCTAGGTAACACCCAAATCTCATGTGCTGTATCATCTTCCTAATTCATGCAAACATCTCAAAAAATCTAGTCTTCTTCCTCCTCTCTCTTCTTCCCCCCACCCCTGCAGTGTCCCAAGGGGCACGAATAGATGTCTTATTTAAAACTGTAATGTAACCAGACATGATGGGTCAAATATGGGTGCGGATTTTTAAGGAGATAAAAGTACCATAGAACATATTTCTATTAGTCAAAGATGAATAAACATTGCTATTGTTCAGTATTCTTCTTCTGCGTTCGTCCTGAAAAGGACGTTGGTTGCGCTGTGTCGCCATTTACAGCTAAGCTGCGATATCTGCGCCTGTCGGCCCGACACATCCGACTTCGTCACAGCGTTTTTAGGACTGATTTGCCTTCCCACTTCAATCCCTACTCTCTCAGCCAGACTGCAGTGATGCAGCCTGTTTCCAGGACCACCACTTGGAGGTGGATTAGGGTCTTGGTCAGCTCTGGTTCGCTGACCCTGATGCAAGCAGTCAGCTATGGGTCGCTGACTGCGTTTATCACTGTTGTTGCGTCTTGGGGTCCCGTTCAGTATTCAACACTGTTGAACCTTAGAACCAGGTTGTATAGATTGTAGTAGGTATCAGTCAGACAAAAATTCCTCCATATGGCAAGCACCTGTAAAATCTTGGTCTTAAGTGTCAAGACTGTCCTCTTACATTGGCTGTGAAACATGGAGAACAGGAAACAAAAATAACGAGGAAGATGCAGACTGTCATAAATGGGTGCTTGTACAGAGTAGAAAGATTGAAGTGCTACGACATGGTCACAAACTGGGAATTGATGACGAGAACCAGACAAGTTCCAGTGGAACAGGATTCTGTTAGGAGACTAAAAAACACATGGAGAAGGGAATTAGACATAGACATTGAGGGGAAAAAGAAGACAAGAGAAAGACCTTAAATGGATGGCTCAGGACAGGAACACTTTTTGTGTATTTGTTAACTCTCTTCAGACCTGATATTTTGTATCATTTTCTCATACTCTGACATATCTGACTACTAATGTTCCTTGATACATTTTAATTTGAAGTCTACCCAAGTGTGTTATACATCAAATTGTTTGTAATTGAACAGACTACCATATTTACATGTAAAATTAATATTTTTAAAATTTGTATTGATGTGAGTTTTAAAAAATTGAAGGAAAGTCAACAGAAAAAATACACAACAATTATAAACATGATATTTCACAAAGAAGAAAAAAAAAGTATTATCAGAACAATTAACAGCAGTCATATTTTATTGTAGTCTGGCCATTTCTGCATTATATGTTACATTTCCAAAACAATTCAACATTAAATAATAAAATTATGCAAATTTTTGAAATGTTACATAACTAGGCTTTTAAAAGAAAAAATATTCCCAAAAAAATCTTCCACTGAATACATTACAGTTATTATAAGTAGCTGCATTATCTTAGCTAAAATAATGAAATATGACTTCAGTAGACATATTTCTTGTGTAACACTGTATGATCACTAACACATAAGTAAAATCAGTTATGAGGGTGACATAATAAAGGCTCAACATATCTTTATATATTTCTTACTACGGCTTGTGGTATTCTGACAGACAATTCCTACCTGCATGAAAACATAAAAAAATATCACAAACTTTACATTTAACTTTTGTTTTTCTTTCAATCTTTACAGTCTGATAGCAAAGCTTACAATTTCTTTTTGTCTCTGTAAACTCTGGGTCCATGGTGTGCCGAGAAAAAAAACTGGTAGCTTTGAAGCGAGTGGTACATCATCATACAAACTTATGTTCCCCATTTCCTGGATCAGTTCTGTAAGATCTAGTTGACCATATCTAGCTGGTCGGTTCTTGTGCGTTTATTCACCGGTTAAATCAAATTCTGGAAATTTATTACCAAAACTGAGAACCGTACTTTTTCTTGACTGAAAAATGTTGATTTCACATTGTGATTTGGGAGGCAAGTTAAAAAAAAAAGCGTTTCTCTTGCATTCATAGTTGACACGCTTACGACAGACCCCCCCTCCCCCCCCCCCCCCCCCGTATTTTTAAAAAAAAGTTTATAAACCAATAGAACGGAATTGAATCAGTTCTACAAGTTAACGGTACAAAGGAAACAAAGGAAATCGCTGCCGTTGCCTTCTCTAACTCAAGATCAGAGTCAGGCACCCTTTTACAGCTGGTTTGACTGATGCGTGACACATGTTCCCTTCCTCGCTGCCGTTGCCTTCTCTAACTCCAGATCAGAGTCAGGCACCCTTTTACAGCTGGTTTGACTGATGCGTGACACATGTTCCCTTCCTCGCTGCCGTTGCCTTCTCTAACTCAAGATCAGAGTCAGGCACCCTTTTACAGCTGGTTTGACTGATGCGTGCCAATGTTCCCTTCCTCGCTGCCGTTGCCTTCTCTAACTCAGGATCAGAGTCAGGTACCCATTTACAGCTGGTTATGGAGTGTTAGAGACTTCACCATACTAGGTCCAGCATCGAGAGGTGGGGAGACCAGTTTCCTTCCTCGCTGTCTTTTCCTTCCCTAACTCAAAGTTAAGTACCCATTTATAGCTAGGTAGACCCCATCTCTCGATGCTGGACCTAGTATGGTGAAGTCTCTAACACTCCATAACAGCTGTAAATGGGTACCTTACTCTGATCCTGAGTTAGAGAAGGCAACGGCAGCGAGGAAGGGAACAGGTGTCACGCATCAGTCAAACCAGCTGTAAAAGGGTACCTGCCTCTGATCTTGAGTTAGAGAAGGCAACGGCAGCGAGAAAGGGAACAGGTGTCATGCATCAGTCTAACCAGCTGTAAAAGGGTACCTGCCTCTGATCTTGAGTTAGAGAAGGTAACGGCAGCGAGGAAGGGAACAGGCCACCCCACCTCATAAAGCTGGGACCCAGTACATCGAAGTCTATAACACTTCACTCCCCTACGGCAGAATGTGCTACGTGACTACAACCTTACGAACGGCAGGCGTGTTTTAAAAAAAATTCTAAGCAACGGGGGAGGGGGGAGAGGACAATGACACTTTTTCAGTCAAGAAAGAGTACGGTGATCGGTTTGGGTAATAAATATCCACAATTTGATTTAACCGGTGAATTAACGCACAAGTACCAGCTGGTCTTCTACATCTGGGTATTTTTTCTGCCAGTCTTGAAATAAAATGTAAGCATTTACCATAGCAATATCAAGAAAGTGAAAAAAAGAGTTTTCCAATATTTATTGGTCTTTCTCAAAACATTGTACTTGTTAATCAGCTGGTCACTCTTGTCCACTCCTTTCATGTATATATTGTAATCCCTTACAAGATTTGGCTGTCTAACATTAAGTTCTTGAATATTCAAATTAACCTTAGTTCTACGTAGTGCCCTGTATATACAGGGTAACGCCAACTAAGGTTCGACAGAAAATGGCGGCCAAACCCGTATCGCTGGAAAAAAGGACCCAATCGCGACTTTCAAAATTAGCTACAAATACAGTAGCACATTTTTGTATCTAAGGTCCTTTTTCCAGCGATACGGGTTCAGCACCCGTATCGCTGGAAAAAGGACCTTAGATACAAATATGTGCTACTGTATTTGTAGCTAATTTTGAAAGTCGCGATTGGGCCCTTTTTCCAGCGATACGGGTTTGGCCGCCATTTTCGGTCGGACCTTAGTTGGCGTTACCCTGTATATACAGGGCACTAGTTCTACGCTTAGCCATTATGGCCATTTGCGAAATGAATGCTTGAAACCAGTGTTATAATTTTGTTACCTCTCCACTGCAGTGCTAGTAATTCTTCATCTCTAACCCACCTCATTGCACCTCTGATACTATTTTTTTCAAATTCCTTTATATTTGAAAGTGCAGCTGGAAATCTCTTTCTGTTTCTAAGAAATGTGCCACAAGCTCCAATCCCCTAACTTCCACAAGTCCTTCAGTGACTGATTGGATTTATAAAAATTATCAAAATAAACCCTATATCCTTGACTCACCAAAGATTTCATAAGATTCATAACTATAGTATAAGCTAAAGCAAATGGTCCACTTAGAGTGTTCCTACCTAAATAAACATCAAAGTATATCCACTAACAGCATCAGCAAGAACCCATAACTTCATTCCCCATTTTGTTGGCTTGTCTCTAAATACTGTCAAAAAGAAAACACCCTTTTCTTATACCTTCTTTCACAAAATTATAGTTTGAAGAAGTCCATGGGTCTCAAAAACTGCTTTGTATTTTCTCTGGTCTTTACCTCTGACAGTTGCAGATCTGGAACCCTCTCAGGCAAAAATGGTGGAGGGTTGGAAGGTGGGACTTCATCAAGTCCATCATAACCAAAATATCTGCAAGAAGAACAATTTAAAATTAATTTTTACAGATCAACAATAGAATTCAAAGTTACAGTTTAGAGTACACAGGAAAATTGACACACATGACATTTTCCATACAAAGGAATACTGTCAATCATAAAGTCATATGATGTAAATAATAATTTTTAAAAGCAGAGACACAGGGCAAATGAGGTCAGAAAAATCAGCTGATTCAGCTGACCCACTTTATATTTATTTCCTGGTGCCATGAGTTCTTTGTTAACTGTTTGAATGGTGAAATATTTGTTTCTTTTTTTTTAAAAACAAACAGAAAGCAGCTATACTGATTACAATAGCCCACTAAAACGACTGTTTTACTGCTTTTCAAAATCAGCTGTTATCATTTCGTTAAAGAAGTAACATTACCTTTGCATGTACAGCAGGTGATTTGAGTTGTTCTGAGCTGTATTTTCACTATCCTACTCATCAGATGTTTCCAAGTCCTCTGAATAATCATCAGAACAGGAATCTACATCACTAGATGCGTTGTAGTCACTATCACGCTGCATTTTGTTTATGATTTGTTAAGACGAGTTGTTCGGATAATATCCAACATGGCGGACGGACAAATGCAGTGTTTACCTTTTTCTGCGTGTAATTTCAAAGTCAAAATAAGTGAAAGCTGTATATTTTTTAGCACAGATATAATTGTTAACATGTATTCTTAATATAAAACATTGATTTGAAGTAAAAATTTAAAAATTAATGTGCTTTTTTTACTTCAAAAGTCATCGTTCCATTTGGAACGATTTTCTTTATTTCTGGCCGAAGAGTGTTAAAGGTCTGTGCTCCTTAGGGAGCCAAAGAGTAATGAATAGATGAATACAGCTCATGCGCTCAATTTCTAAACATACTGTTTGTTGTTGTTGTTGGAAAGTTTGTTGTTGTTGTTGGAAAGTTTGTTGTTGGAAAGACTATTTTCTAAAATTCTAGACACAGTTTACATGATGTGTCAGTTTTGATGTGCTTGTGTTACATAAAACACAATGTTCACACTTGTCACTAACCCCTTGATTATCTCCCCCAGCCTCTACAACAAACAGTCGAACGTGGAGCACTAGTGGCAGCACCTTACACAGACACAGCTGAACACTTCTATCGGGCTCGTGTTGAAGAAGTGCAAGTACAGAATGTTAAAGCAGCAGGATTTATCAGGCCTGCGCTGGTGGCTACTGTAAGCACCGACTCACTTCATTTTTTGTATTTTTGTAGATGTGTAATAAGAATAGTGAAAAACTTGTTTTATAGGAATAGTTCATGTATTTTCATATTCTGCTTCTTTTCTATCATTCATTTCTCTGTTACGTGTGCTCATTATACTTTCCCCTTCTTTCATTACTTTATCTGTTACTTGTGCACATTACTCTTCCCCTTCTTTCATTACTTTATCTGTTACGTGTGCTCATTACACTTTCCCCTTCTTTCATTACTTTATCTGTTACGTGTGATCATTATACTTTCCCCTTCTTTCATTACTTTATCTGTTACGTGTGATCATTATACTTTCCCCTTCTTTCATTACTTTATCTGTTACGGGTGCTCATTACACTTTCCCCTTCTTTCATTACTTTATCTGTTACTTGTGCTCATTACACTTTCCCCTTCTTTCATTACTTTATGTTACTTGTGCTCATTACACTTTTCCTTCTTTCATTACTTTATCTGTTACGTGTGCTCATTACACTTTCCCCTTCTTTCATTACTTTATCTGTTACGTGTGCTCATTACACTTTCCCCTTCTTTCATTACTTTATCTGTTACGTGTGCTCATTACACTTTCCCCTTCTTTCATTACTTTATCTGTTACGTGTGCTCATTACACTTTCCCCTTCTTTCATTATTTTATCTGTTACTTGTGCTCATTACACTTTCCCTTCTTTCTTTACTTTATCTGTTACGTGTGCTCATTACACTTTCCTTTTCTTTCATTACTTTATCTGTTACGTGTGCTTATTGCACTTTCCTTTTCTTTCATTACTTTATCTGTTACTTGTGCTCATTACTTCCCCATCTTTCATTACTTTATCTGTTACATGTGCTCATTACTCTTCCCCCTTCTTTCATTACTTTATCTGTTATGTGTGCTCATTACACTTTCCCCTTCTTTCATTACTTTATCTGTTACATGTGCTCATTACACTTTCCCTTCTTTCATTACTTTATCTGTTACGTGTGCTCATTACACTTTCCTTTTCTTTCATTACTTTATCTGTTACGTGTGCTTATTGCACTTTCCTTTTCTTTCATTACTTTATCTGTTACTTGTGCTCATTACTTCCCCATCTTTCATTACTTTATCTGTTACATGTGCTCATTACTCTTCCCCCTTCTTTCATTACTTTATCTGTTATGTGTGCTCATTACACTTCCCCTTCTTTCATTACTTTATGTTACGTGCGCTCATTACTCTTCCCATTCTTTCATTACTTTATCTGTTACGTGTGCTCATTACACTTTCCTCTTTTCTCATTACTGTATCTGTTACATGTGCTCATTACTCTTCCCCGTCTTTCATTACTTTATCTGTTACATGTGCTCATTACACTTTCCCCTTCTTTCATTACTTTATCTGTTACTTGTGATCATTACTGTTTCTCCTTTTTACTTTAATTTGTTTTTTCTACTGTGTATTTCCCTCTGTTTGCTTTGCCATGTGGGTTCTGTTATTGTCTGTCCTTCATATGTTCCTCAGTATTTCCATTTTCATTTTCCACTGTGAGGTTCATGTCAATGCTGGCCTAGTTATACTAAAAGTAAGCCTTGTCTGTATGTCCAGCCTGTCTCCACTTGATATTTGACTCACCAATTTATTTGTGTCAGACCAAAAATAACACTAATTTCTGCTTCAGGTACTTACAATAAGTAATAATATCATGTGGTATCACATGATATGAGTTTCCTTTGTCACCATGAGTCCTTCCTGTGTTTCTTTTTTTTTTTTTCGGGGGGGGGGGGGGGGGGGGAGTAATTTCAGCAAACAAACAAACATTGCTTATGAGGGATATATTTACCAGCAGTGCACGTGATAGACATTGCAGAATTGTTGAGGTGATACATATAGAGGATCTCTGTGTTGTATACTTCATAGAAGATGTAAAGTGTTGATATACCATAAGCTCATTCTCAGATTCAGACATAAATTATTTTCAGCTTCTTCAACAAAGGACTTCATCGCATGTCATGTGTTCTTCCATAGATATATAATGCACTTGTTGTCTGTATTTACAGGTTTTCTTTGTGGATTTTGGTAACTCAGATCAGGCGCCAGTCAGTTCTCTGAGAATGTTACCTCCTGAATGCCAGAATTTGCCATTTTTGGTGAGTTATTGTTGAGTGTATTGTCCAGTTTTGCTTTCATTATTTCTTTTTTATTCATCAGATAGTTTGTATCAGTGAGACTAATCTTCTAAGAATCTGATCACTTCTGTACACCATCATTATGGTATACTCATTTTCTTCATAATCAGTTATGACAGCGATCAATATAAGACAAATGAAATATTTTTGAACATGCCAGGGAGTATAACACCTTGTTGATAACTAATAAAAGGAAAGGTTAGGAGCAAATTGTTTAGAGAATGACAAATCAGTAAGTAGGAAGACAACATCAAGAAGATGGCAATACAATAAGTGGGAAGACAACATCAAGAAGATGACAGTTAGGTAATGGGAAAGAAACCTCCATAGGATAACAACACAGTCCTTGGAATGAAAACAAAGAAATCAGTAGAAAGTAGTCTGCCAGACACCAAGACAAGAGATAAATCTAAAGATCTATTACAGCCAACCTTTGGTCTGGAGATGAAATTTGATCTTTTCTGAATTCATATCATGAACTTGAATGTTTGAAATTAGGCACATTTGACTATCTCTTAAAATAGTTTTTTGGTTACAAACATCTGTTGTACCAGATATCAGATGTTTTTTTTTGTTGTTGTTGTTTTTTTTCATTGATATGCTACTGGCTATCGACTTATGTGATAAATATTAAGACATTACGTTGTTCAATATGTCACAATTCATAGAGTGAATTAATTGGGTCCTGTCTTTAAATCCGTCACAGGTTGCAGTCTATAATTTATTAATCCACCTTCAAAATCAACCAATCTGTAAAATTACCTTCTCTTTTCAAATCTGCCATAGTCAGTAGTCTAGAATACATTATATTGTGTCTACTGTTTTCATTCTGTCACAGATTATAATATAGTGTACATTACATTCTTCGCATCTGTCATGGCATGTTGTTTAGTATGCATTACATAGAAATATAATATTCGTAGTGTCAAATGTTCACAAGGGTTAATATTAATTAAATTCTGTCTTGAAATCTCTCATATTTTGGTCAAGAATACATTATATTCATCAGGTCTGTCAAAGGTTGTAGTTGAGCATGTGTTACAGGTTACATTAAAATATTTTACATTTCTCATCAGATATGTCACAAGTGTTAGTGTAGAATACATTACATTCGGTCTGCATATTTGTTGCACTCTGTAGTGCTAAGAGCAGCAAAGGTACTGGGTTCATAACACTGACATCACGCTCCAGAGTATCCATCTGTAATTGGGTATCTGACTTTTCATTTGAGTTTGGGAAGGCAAAGGCAGTGAGGAAGGGAACTGGTTACCCCACCTCTTGAAGCTGGACCTAGTATAGTGTAGAGCCCTTTTCGTAGGCCTTTACAGTCGTTTACAGATGAGGGTAGTCTCATATTTTATTAATATGTGGTCCTACCTCTGTAATAAACTTTACGCACTGACTTACAGGATAGTAAGTATTATTGGTGAGTTTGATTTTCGTAGCGCACGATTGTGCACTTATGCGAGTATTGGGTTACCCCGCCCGCATGTGTTGCCAAAGACCAGTCTACGTCATAGCTGGGGTTGAGAAGTTTAGTGCCCAAGAATCAGTCCATTGATTCGTGGCGTTCGAACCCGTGTTGCGGGTATATTTTATTCTTGTGTATGACCGTCCGTCTGTTAAGAAGATGAGGACTCGGGTCAACAGTATTCTGGTGATTTTTCTTGGGAAGAGAAGCAAGTATGATTTAGATAATAATGTATTTCGTTCTCATGTAGACGTCTAGTTGTACCAATGACGTATTGGTTCAAAATGGAGTCCTACTTGAACTTATTATGTGAATTTTAAATCCGACGGATTCCGACGTTAGGATTATCCAGGATTGGCTTGGTATATTTTTATGATATGAATCAGTATTCGGCCGTTACGAATAAGTACCACGCAAAGCAGAGGTGACTCAAGTATTTGCTATATCTAAGCTATGAGGCCACGAAGGTCGTGGGCAGGAAATTGTATTATTGTCATTTTTACATTGATTGAAATAAGAGGCCAGTACTAAAAGGAGATACGTAGTATCGGAACATTATATGATATAGAAGACCTGACAAGGTTCTCCGTCATTGCCAAGGTCATAGGACAGTGGAAGATTGACATATCGTATATAACTGCCTCATTTGTTTACTTGGATGCTATGTTATGAACACTGTATAACTAGTCTGACGTTACCTAAGAGATTATCTTACGGAACGAATTAACTGTAATTTTAAATATGAAACTTACGTTGTGTGCTGTCTGGTGGAACGTCAACCATCCGTCGTCAAAATTAAATGTTCGTCTAGTCAACCGTATGATGTCAAATAAATTGAATGAACTGTATACCGTCTTGGCATTAGTTGATATGCCCATGGTTGGAAGTTCAAGTTGACTTATTACTACATTGTTCAGAAATTGAATCCATTCGCGTTATATCAAAAGTAGACAGATTCAACAAACCCACACTTATTCAAAGAAAAAGCATCTAACATATAGTGTAGTCTCTAACACTTCACTCCCCTATGGCAATAACTGCTATGAGACGGCCTGTAGTCCTAAATACATTAATTCTGTCTTCAGATCTTTTGCTGTCTGTTATCTAGAATGTTCTACATTCTGTTGGTCAAAGTCTGTGCTCTAGAATTTAGTACAATCTGAAAGTCTTTTTTTTTTTCACAGGCTGTTGAGTTCTACCTGATGGGTATTCGACCCTCCAGTATGAGATGTGCTGATGGTGTCTGGAGTCAGCAAGCCAGTAACCTCTTCCGCAGCTGGACTCTTAATAAAAACCTGATAGCACAAGTTGGTGGACTCTGATTGTTTTGATCTTTAATAAGTAAACTGAGCAGGAATAAGGATAGAACTCATGGCCTGTACATATGTTGTTTATAACGTATAGAAAGACATGTTCAGTCACATAAGTCAAGAGGGATACCTGAGGCCTTTGAGAAATACATAATTTATGAAAATAGGTCAGTGGTAGGCATTCATTAGAAGGAAAGAAAATGTAGGGATTCATTAGAAAAAAAGAAAAGGTAGGCATTCATTAGAAAGAAAGAAAAAGAAAGCAGGAGGAAAACAACAGAAAAGTAAAAAAAAAATTGTTAGATGTTTCTGGTATTTGAACCAGGGACCATCCAAACAGTGCCATCACCTTGTTACAAGAGTGAACCATGACAAAACACATGACCAACTATGCCATGTAACGTCTGTGGTTTAGTCTTGCAGCGAGATAATGGCACTGTTTGGATGGTCCTGGTTCAAGTACCCAAAATATCTATCACTTCAGTTACTTTTCTGTTGTCTAATGTTCTCAGTCTTTCTTCCATTAGTGCAAGTGCCTACTGTTTATCCAATATTGTTAATTATCATAAGTATGTTTTTAAAAAAAAAGAAAATGTTTTCTAAGAGGTCTTAGAAAATGGGCCTTACAATATGCAGAGAGAAGACAGAGATTATGAGAACAAATGTGACATGTGATACTGAGATTGATAAGAAAAAGACAACTGTTGTTGAACAGAACACTCATTGAGAAATCTAGTTGATCACATTACAGTAGAAGTAGCCCCCTTCAGTCATAACTGACTATGGTGATAACTCTAAGCTGTATTTTGCCAGGTATTCCTTTCAGCGTGTTCTTTTCTGTTCTGCTTGTTGTGAGAGCTTCTTTTCGCCCAGTTTGAAGTGGCGCCATAGGGACCATCATCACTTGGTGCAATCGGTAGCTTCATAACTGCTACTTTCTGTGTTGTGCCAACACCAGAGGGTGAAGCTAGAGTGTCCTGTTCAGGGTGCGAGCTTGGGCACAGTTATATGGAGATCAAGCTGTTGCCCATGCAGCATGTTCCTCCTCTCCACGTAGCAGTAGGTCTAAAGGAATGGCTGTAGCCAATACAGTTTGGTATCAGTCACGTCACAGGAGTTGCCTGAATAATGTTGATCCAATATTAGATTGCCTTAGGGATTCCGACTGTGAATTTATCCTCAGGGTTTACTCCCAAAACCTTTCCCATAAACGGATATTCCTGAAAGGCACCTGAGGTTGAAATCAGAGTTTTACTTTCTCCTAGATAGGCTACCAACGAAGGATCATGAACCCTATCTGCCCAAAGCTGCTGGTTTTAAAGGGCCAGTGGCTTGTTGTGAATTTGTTAAAGGTCTGTACCCCTTAGGGAGCTAACAGGTAATGAATGGTTATTGTTGTAAGACACATTTAATAAAGCCAGATTTGTACAAAAAGAATTAGTCACTGACTACATTAATATGCAACATTTCTTCCTGAATTGTTTGGTTCTAGCACAGTTTGTAGCAGTAGAGATAAGCTCTGCTGGTCATTATGTTTTATAAGTTTTTAAGATGGAAGCTGTGTAATTACACTTTCAAGTCTGTGGGTCGTGAGTGATCTTTTTCTGTGCCTTTTTTAATTACTGTTATTGCTTGTAAACATACAGAGGATAGGATATCACAAGAAGAGTTGAAGCCATACATAAAAAGTAGATTCAGTGGACACCTGGCAACAGAGAATATTCATGATCAGATAAAACATAAATATACTTGTACTGCTCATTATTGAGAGGAGACAGATGATAAATTTCAGACTGAGAACCTGCAATCATAGACACATATATCATGTACTCATGACATGGAAAATGAGATAAATTGACACATGTCTATGTTCGATACAAAAGAGCAACATTAAAATGTGGTCCCACCCCCAGGAATGTTGGCTGCACAGGAGGAAAAGATGTACAGCCTAACCCTCATCAACCATCTTGACAGATAAAATTCTATGCCGTGAAACAAAACTGACACAGACTGCCCATTGTATGGGAGTGGTAGATGTGGTTACACCTATAAGAGTGGTAGATGTGGTTACACCTATAGGTGTGGTAGATGTGGTTACACCTTTTTTTTTTTTCTTAACCAGCGGCACTTGGGCTTTCAGCCCTTCGGCCCAATGACATGTCATTGCGAGGCTGGGGAACCTGAGGACTTTCCTTCCAACCCGGTCAGGAGCTTCGCTCCTTCCCATCCACAGAGGGTTTATCTCAGGAGCCGTTCAGATTATTCAGTCAAAATCTCGGTCGTTGACACTCCTTCAAGCGCCGACGCCCGGGCTTGAACCTTGAAAACCTGGTCGCCAGTACAACGTTGTAATCATTACACCAGCACGGCTCCCTGGTTACACCTATAGGAGTGGTAGATGTGGTTACACCTATAGGAGTGGTAGATGTGGTTACACCTATAGGAGTGGTAGATGTGGTTACACCTATAGGAGTGGTAGATGTGGTTACACCTATAGGAGTGGTAGATGTGGTTACACCTACAGGAGTGGTAGATGTGGTTACACCTACAGGAGTGGTAGATGTGGTTACACCTACAGGAGTGGTAGATGTGGTTACACCTACAGGACTGGTAGATGTGGTTACACCTACAGGAGTGGTAGATGTGGTTACACCTACAGGAGTGGTAGATGTGGTTACACCTATAGGAGTGGTAGATGTGGTTACACCTATAGGAGGGGTAGATGTGGTTACACCTATAGGAGTGGTAGATGTGGTTACACCTATAGGAGTGGTAGATGTGGTTACACCTACAGGAGTGGTAGATGTGGTTACACCTACAGGAGTGGTAGATGTGGTTACACCTATAGGAGTGGTAGATGTGGTTACACCTATAGGAGTGGTAGATGTGGTTACACCTATAGGAGTGGTAGATGTGGTTACATCTATAGGAGTGGTAGATGTGGTTACACCTATAGGAGTGGTAGATGTGGTTACACCTATAGGAGTGGTAGATGTGGTTACATCTATAGGAGTGGTAGATGTGGTTACACCTATAGGAGGGGTAGATGTGGTTACACCCGCAAGTGTCGGGGGAGATAATAAAGAATATGACTACTACTCACTCAGACATGTTATAAGAAATAACAAACGTCAAGTTGTAATGGGCTGACAACCTCATCATATAACACATTGATACACAAACCACTGCTGATAAAAGCACATAATGCTTTGTTATAGTCTTCCTAAAGGGGGGGGGGGGGGGGGGCTGCTGCCAGTGGTTGCTCCATAAAGAGCAGAAAGGGAAGTGATGTTGTTTGCCACAAGTCATATTTTCATCAGCCAGGAAACATTGACAATAAAAACTATCCTATTATTTACAACAAGAATCATGAACAAAAAGAATATGTAATCTGACATCTGATAGGTGTACTCAGTCGTGGACAACAGTGTGCGGATAGAACTTGTGACAAAGTTCCCCAACGGCCAGGAGATTTGCTTTAATGAGGAGCTTGTCAGGCAAGGATTTGCAGACAAAGCTGAGGAATCATTTTTGTCACAGGTATGTCTTCATGTCTAGTACATTTGTTCTGTCATAGGTATGTCTTTATGCCTAGTACATCTATCCGTCACAGGTATGTTTAGTACATCTATAATACACTAACATGTCTGCAACCTGAGTACAGCTGTGATACATACATGGATGTTACACATCACAGGTGTGTTGTTGCCTTGAGTACATATCTATGACACTGTGGCGTAGCGTAGGAAGGATAAGAATTATTTTAGAAGAAATAATAGATGTGAAAGTGAAGTTTTCCAGGATCACCCCGAGGAAGATTTGACTCAAGAAATCCTGTTGGGTTTCTCCACCACTGAAGGGAGACAAAGAGTGTAAATTCTCCTGACTAGACAGGTCTGGAAAAGTTTGTAAGGAGATATTTGGTCTCTCGCTACCGTAGTCCCCTTCTCAGTTATCTATTATGATTATCCTTAATTAAACTGGGATTATATTATATTTTACGAGGCGCCCCCCCCCCCCCCCCTTATAAAGGAAGATAAACATCAGACAATATGTAACATCTAATAGAAGGAACAAGGCATGGGGTACATTATATACACCCAATTGGTTTATTAAAATGAATGGATGGTGAATGATAGTATTGTCGATGGAATTAGTGTGTCTGCTGTATGTAATATGCGCCTCACAATTCAAGTGTTTTTCATCATGGCTGGCTAAAGATAGGGCATTGACATGATGAGTTCCCGTTTCATAGGAACTTATCTTTTCAGCCCCTGGCTGATAGTGAAGCATGGTTAGTTCTCCGGTCTCCTTATGACGTTGCACCAGGTAGGTCTCGAATGGTTTGGATCTGCATTCACTGTGCTCGACTCCATATTCTTCTCTGAGTTTGGACTGTCATGCAAGGCTCCACCATAGACTGAATACGTCTTCATTAATTTCTTAGCTTGAGAAAGCCATCTTTCCCTAAGTCGTCCGTCTGCCAGTCATATCAGATTTTAGTCTCTAACATCATATATCTAGAGCCTAATCTTGAATTCAAGTCCCCCCTTTCTGCCTTTTATTATTACATTTCTCTGCCCAAGTGGCAGTATTATAATTCTTTAGTACTGATTTATCGTCAAGGTAACACGATGAATTATTATAAATGTCAGTTAAACCCACAAAATTATCCTAGAAATATCAGGCGACAGTATTCTAGTTCTGTGCTTCTATAGCCTAATCGTCATGTCAGTTATGATGAATTAACAAATAATTGTCGGACACCAGTATTTTAGAATTGTCTGATGAAATTATCAACACACTTCATCTTTGGTCGAATCGTCATGTAATTTATGATGAATATATGTCACGGTCAGTCAACATCATTATTAATACTAATTTTCTCTAGTCTAAGCGTCGGGTCGAAAATAATCAAATAATATGGAAATTAATATATATATATTCCAGTTAACATTATTATGAACATTTTGTACAATCTCATCCCGTGGGATCATATTCACCCGATAACATGTGGCTAGATGTGATCGTAAAGCAAAAATGAATAAAGTAAACCCCATTCGTACAATCACTCGTCGATTTTACAAGGTACTACACATTTCACCACAGTACTATTTTCTACCGAGATTTTCACTTACCTACTCAGAGATTGGACTCTAATCAGCAATTTAAACACGTGGCTTCAGTGCTTTAACGCGTGAATTCGCAGCGGTCTTAGATTAGGTCTAGCCTTTCTTGTCTATCTGGATGCAAGTGAAAATGGCCATGTTTGGCGCAACTTTTAGCGAGTGATTTCCGCTTGGGAACGTGACCCGAAGCGTGCCCCACGTGACTTTGGCATCATATAGGCGCTCCAATCAATAACGTTAAAAGTCACATGGGGGGTTTCCTAAAGTGGCATAAACAGGTTCTACCTAAGTTTAAGTAGTCGGTCATAAATTAAAACAGGTTTCTAGCTACTGAGGTCAGGTCAACAATGACATCGTTATTCTAAAAATAGTATTCTCTTCTTCTTCTTCTTTGATCCTTAGCCGCCTTTCCGATCATGCATTGAAGATGAAAAAAATGGTGTCTCGTAAATTAAAAAAAGAAGAGAAGATTGGGCCAGTCATCACACAAGCCCCTCCTCAAGTTTGACGTTCCGTCCAACTCCTCTGGTCCTGTCCTTCTCTTCCTTTACAGCTTCTCATTTCTCCTTGTTTGCATCCGAATGTCTGCTCAAAAAATCTACCCCTACGTTGTTTTTTCCAGGTATGTATTCTATGTGAAATGAATATGGCTGCAACAGGAGTGACCATCTGTTACGTACATTTATTACCTAAAGGGGGTAGTCTTCGGTCCTGCCAAATGTACGCACCAGTCTTAAAATAGTTATATTATTTGTGCGTTCGATTGATTCACGCACTGACATGCACAATGCAGTGTGAGTTGCTTTGGACGCACGGGTAACCTAGTTAGGAAATTCTGACGTCATGTTTTGAACGGGGCAGTTCGGTCCATGTTTATGTCCGATATATATTTCTTGGATTTTTCTGGCAAGTTTGAAGAAGCCATTATTTTGTAATGATATCTACTGGTATTCATGATGAAGCCAATAGTGGAAGTATCAAGTAAGTGTCGCCCCATGTCACATCGAATGTTTATTGAGTTAAATTAAAGTATCAGGCCGCTCCTAGTTTTGGTCTAGCGGGAATTCATCGTAGTATGTCATTCCTAGAATGGACAGACGGAGTCGTTAGCCCTTTTGAATTACCGTAGAGGGAGGATACCTACGAGTAAACGAAGTTAATTGATTTGTATGCTTCACATGTTTTTATATGCCGTATTTTCGTCAATGCCAAAGTCGTGGCATGGATATAGAGAGGTTAGTCAACACAGAACTCTAACCTGGTCGTATTGTCGTGGATGACTTTGTTTGGATTTTATATATATATGCTACCTAAGTATCGTATGGAAAAAGTCTGGAATTGTTACAAGTATGATAAGAAGTATTGCTCCTTGAGAATGAACTTGAAAAGTAATTATCAACATTTTTTGACGTATGACCCTTTTGCACCTGTAACTATGATCGTCTTGTTCCACTCCGTATGTGTCACGTTAAATAAAATATATGTACAGTCATCACAGACTTGTGTGCTGCCAGTAAGTGACCAGTTAAACACTACTTGTTGGAGTTCGTTTTGAAGAACATTTTCTGACATTTTTGTTCCTTTGCAACCATTCGCGTAATGAAGTTCTTTACCATTAGAATGAACACCCAACAGTAAATGGTATGCCAGTGTGGTCTGGAAATAAATAATTTCACAGGAACGTACTCAATCCAAGTATCGGTTGAAAAGAAGATTTGAACTTTCAAGGCGACAACATCTCAAACTTGGAACCTAGTGTGATGATGAATCAGAATCAACTTACGGTTACCAAATGCTCAAGGTCATCAATCAACCTCCACGTCAAGTTTTACAGTGACTGACTGCCTTGGGATCACCTATTCGTCATTATTACGTGCGAGCTGTTGTTATATACGCAGAGCGAAGTATTTTATCCTCAGACGTACATCCACGGAGACGAGGCACATTGTTTTTTCCCGGCACACGCGAGATGAGTATAACGTGCTTTCGTTGTACATTTTATTACTTTTAGCTGTGCCTTCTATAGTTATGTCCATCTTTACATTTTCCATGTTATATGTTATATGTTGTACATTCGTCGTGGGAGGTAGGGAGGTTGATCTGACGAACGAGATCCATCTCGAAGCCAATTCGGGCTCTTCGTCAGACGTTCTGTAGGGCTCAACTTGTAAGTTTCAATTGAGCGATAATTCCGGTCCAAGGCTAGAAACCTTGCCGAAGTTCCGATCGCTAATTGTTCCTTATGATAGTATCTGTTTAGCTGTTTCGTCACGTTTACTTGTTGTTTTTGGTAGTTATTTTTACTCGTATTTAGTTTTATGATGAATTTTGTTTGTATTATGCGTCCGTCTCACCTTTCCTGTCGTTCAGTTTTTTTTACAAAACCTATGTTTTTACACTGTGTTGTCAATTGTCCTGTTGAGTATCTGATCGTAGTTGTCATCGTAAATTTTTACGATATTCTATTTTAGTTACACATTTCTATTTTTGTTGATTTCTACGATTGTGTTCACTCGTCTTTGATTATCGTGTCTTGTCGGTAATGTTTCTATTGTCTTTCACGTTGTTGCTTTCATGACATTTCATTACATAAATTACTATATTGATTATTGATATATTTCATAACTATATGATAACAAAAGATACCGTTCTAGGACAGGAACGACGTACACTTGGCAAAGTAACAAGGTTAATTAATTTACATTGATTAATTATCATTTTATAAATCAAGAGTATTGTGACTACTTATAAAGCATAATGTATTCACTAGATTATTTCATTAAGCAAGCAAAAGCTCTTCAGATGGCTCCTGATGAAGCAAAAGCATTTGCACTTGCAGAATATAAGAAAGCTCAAGAAATAGAAGCCGAACAGAGAAAGCTAGAAACTTTAAGATTACAAAATTTGAAATTTGAGGCGGAGGAGAATGAGAAAAAAAAATGAGAGCCGCTGAATTGAGAAACGATTTCAGCGAGAGGCAGAACTGAAGAAAGAAAAATTGAGGAAATGGAAGAAAGAAGATTAATAGCTGAACAAGCCGCTGAATTAGAAGAGAAACGATTTCAGCGAGAGGCAGAACAGAAGCAAAGGGAGGCTGAAAAAGACTTAAAATTGAGATGGAAGTTAAACAAAAGGAAATGGAAAATAAACAAAAAAGGAAATAAACAAAAGGAAATGGAAGAAAGAAGATTAATAGCTGAACAAAATACAAAACGACTTCAGCTTGAGATGGAAGAGAATGAAAAAAAACGACAGCATGAACTAAAATTAGCAGAGTCAGAATATGAGAGACTTAGGTTAACTCAGGAAGCTAATTCTCAGAGAACTTTTGAAAGCCAAACTTCATCCAGACATGATCATTTTAAGGAAATTCACCTTAAATTACCTAAATTTAATCCCCCGTCGGATGACGTAATATTTTTCCTAGATAGATTTGAGGCCACTTGTAGGTCTTATAACGTGGATAAAACACTGTATTGCACATATTTATCCAGGTTACTTACTGGGGATGCTTTAGCAGTTTATCATACTACCAGTATTAATGAGAAGAATGATTATAATGCTCTTAGAGCCGCACTTCTGAAGAAATTTCAAATGACAGAAGATGAATACCGATTAAGATTTCGTACATTGCTACCGCAATCAAGCAGAAATTTCAGTGATTTTCTGTCACAAATACGACTAACCCTAGAAAGATGGATCGAATTATCCAAAATTGAAAAGTCGTATGAAGGTCTCTTCGATTTACTGATGCGCGATAAGGTACTATCGTCTGTAAATCCTACATTTCTCGCATTTTTACACGAACGGAAACCTTTATCTATGAAAGACTTAGAAGAACATGCAAAAAATTTCTGCACTGCTCACCCAACCATGGATCTAAGTAATGCACAGATTAAGAAGAATGAATTGCCTGTTGCTTTTGCAGCACAACAAAACAATTTTTCACGAAATCGTTCCTTTAGTGCTGACAGGTATGTCAATAAGGGAAATAATTACAATTTTAACAATGATAACTTTTACAAAGGGAAGCAATTTCAACAATCTGCTCCATTTAATGTTTCTTGGAACCAAGCTCACAGATCGCGAGATTTTGGTAACAATAATTTTAAAAATAATCAAGGACATTATAATAAACAAAACTGGAGATCAAGATCTCAGGGTCCGCAAAACAGACAAGGTTCTTGGAATAAAAATTTTAAAGAACATCATAACTTTAATTATACAAATTATCGGACTCATCCAAATTTTAACTCAAGCAGAAACGACAATTATGGCAATTTTAATGCAAATAATCAAAATCGATCGCGTCGTAGAGATAGATCGTCGAGTAATACGGGTAGACATTCTAATGTCGCTTTAAGTGATACACAGGCTAACATTGAACAGGGTAAAGTAGCTGAAACTCACAATGCTATGTCTTGTTCTCTTGATTGTACCCAGGTGAAAGACTGTCCAGAATGCTCGACTCTTTTCCAGCCTAAGGCGATCACGACGCTGCGTTGCGGACATACCTTGCCTAGTCTACCTGTAGTCTGTACGGCCACTGCTGCGTCAGTACACCAGGGACAGGGCTCTCTTAAGTTTAACAAGGGATTTGTCAACAACATTTCATGCTCTCTCCTATTTGACTCAGGTTGTAGTACTGTGGGCGTCCGGACTTCGCTGATCAACCCAAGTTGTGCCACGGGCAGGGTTGTCAAGTGTGTGACTTTTGGTGGCACCGTTGAAACATTTCCCACTGCTATTATTGACCTTAATACACCATTTTTTTCAGGAAAGATCCAGGCATGTCTCCTTCCGAATCCAATTTGTGATGTAATACTTGGTCGCATACATGGTATTAAAGAGTGTACACCACAGCAAATAGCTGAATGGGAAGAGCGACATATTCAAACTGCAAATGCAGTAGTGACTAGAGCGCAAGCTACTAATATGTCGCATGATACACCTATTGAACCTACAGTTCATACCACTTGTGATGATGATGCTCCTATTTCACGGGAGTTGTTTGCAACATTGCAAAAGAATGATGATTCATTAAAAAAAATTTTTCAGTATGTGAACAAAAAGAATACCAGCAACAAACTTGCAAAATCTAGACATGACTTTATACTTAAAAATGGGATTTTGGTTAGAGTAATACGGGAAAAGGATTCATCCTTATGTTATCAGATCTTAGTCCCATCCTCTATGAGATCTCGTATATTACGACATGCGCATGACTCGCAATGTGCGGGCCATATGGGTTTTTCGCGTACCAAATCCAGAGTGCTTTCGGCATTCTACTGGCCAGGCGTCCATAGGGACATCACTCTCTATTGTCGGTCCTGTTTGATATGTCAGGAAGTTAAGGTACGGGGTCCATTTCATGCGGCTCCTATTCAAGCTGCGGACATCCCGATTAGACCATTTGATAAAATGGCTATAGACATTATTGGTCCGATGCTTCCATCTGCTAGAGGGCATACGCATATTCTTACGTGCATTGATATGTGCACTCGTTGGCCTGAGGCCATCCCTCTCAAGAACACTTCATCTGCCAGTGTAGCAGAGGCATTGATGTTAATCTTCTCACGCATTGGTTTTCCACGGAAAATCTTGTCGGATCATGGGGTTCAGTTCATTTCTGAATCCATGTCTCAAGTTATGAAGACATTAGGTATAGACAGATCTCTTAGTTCTATTTATCATCCGATGTCAAATGGGTTAATTGAGCGTCTCAATAGGACACTCAAGCAGTTGTTGGGTAAGATGACCCAAGACCATCCCCAAGACTGGGATCGGGTCATACCCGCTGCTCTGTTCGCGTATCGCGAAGTACAAAATCAAGCCACGGGGTTTTCTCCATTCCAGCTAGTTTTTGGCATGCAACCACGCGGTCCGATGTCGTTAATCCACGACTTATTGGTTGACGAGAATATTGAAGAGGAAACTCAATCCTCTTATGAGTATGTGATCTCTCTGAGAAAGAGAATCATAGATGCTTGTAGACTAGCTACTGCATCATCCGAACAAGCCAAAGAAAAAGCTCGTCTATTTGCAAACAAGTATAGACGTCTTCGCCAGCTTATTCCTGGTGACGAAGCTTTTGTATTACTCCCTGCGCATAACAATCGTCTTTTAATTACCTGGAGAGGTCCTTTCAGGATCATCTCAAGAATATCCGATGTCGACTACATCGTTGATGTTAATGGTAAACATAAAACCTTCCACATTAACATGTTGAAGGAGTATTACTCACGTCCTGATTATCTACAGTCAGTGTTCCAGGCAACTGACGATCCTACACCTCCTATTCAACACTATTCTAGTTTGTCAGTCATCCAAGAAGAAGAATCTTCTTTCGATGATGTACAACTACCAATACCAGTTGTACCACTCCATTCCACTGAGAAATGGAATGATGTTACAATCTCATCTACTCTTTCGGCTGATCAACGTCAGCAAGTCTCTAATATTCTACACTCGTATGAGGATGTCCTCACTGACATCCCAGGTCATACGTCAGTCATCCAACATGACATTATTCTGACTGACGATACGCCTATTCGAGTTCGCCCATATCCTATCCCTTTACACTTTCGTGATAAGGTTGATAAGGAATTGGATGAGATGCTTCAATTAAATATAATTGAACCATCTTCATCACCATATTCTTCTTCTATGGTAATCATTAGGAAGAAGGACAACAATATACGTCTTTGCGTAGATTACAGGAAATTAAACAAAGTTACAAAATTCGATGCGGAACCGTTACCTCTTTTAGACGACTTATTGGAGAAATTATCTCATGCCACATTCTTTTCGAAATTTGACCTTTCAAAGGGCTATTGGCAAGTGCCACTCACTCCTAAAGCAAAGCCATTCACCGCTTTCTCGACGCCACGGGGTCTTTTTCAATGGAATTTTATGCCATTCGGATTAATGAATGCGCCAGCTACCTTTGTACGCATGATGCGCCGCATATTGTCTCATCGTCCCGATGTCATTACTTATATAGATGACATCTGTCTTTTCAGTGACTCTTGGGATAAACATATTCATGGATTAAAAGCTTTACTTTCTACCTTACGGGATTATAACTTAACAGCGAAACCTTCAAAGGCTTTTGTCGGTTTTCATGACATCTCATTTCTGGGTCACCGCATAGGTCATGGTTTCATGTATACAGAAGACAGTAACGTCTCTAAAATTTTAAACATCTCGGCACCTAAGACAAAAAAAACAAGTTAGATCTCTTTTAGGACTAATACAGTTCTATTCAAAATTCATCCCTCATTTGTCTACTATAACTGCACCTTTTTCGTCTCTACTGAAGAAAGGCACATCTAATGTAATAAAGTGGTCGCAGGATCACCAAACGGCGTTAGACTATATAAAACGATTTTTTTCAAATGAACCTTTTTTGAGGTTGCCTAACAAAAATCTCACTTTCATTCTTCGCAGTGATGCATCTTCTTACGCTATTGCTGCAGTTTTGATGCAGGAATATAACGGCACCTTATTTCCGGTGATATACGTGTCCAGAAAACTTACGGAGAGCGAACTCAAATACTCCGTTCTGGATAAAGAGCTCCTCGCATTAGTATGGGCAATCACAAAACTGGAACGTTACCTCCTCGGCTCACACTTTGTGGTGGAATCTGACCAAAAAGCTCTTACCGCACTGAACACGAAGAACGTTAAATAGTCGAAGTCAGCGCGTTACGCTATAGCGCTTCAACCATTCAATTTTGAAATACGAGCTATTCCTGGAGTGAAGAATGTGTTCGCAGACTGTTTGTCGAGATGCCCAAGCGAACTTGTCGAAACTAAACCACTTCCAGATGTTGAAACATCCTCACCGATAACATGAATAACTTTGTACATTATCATTGATTGTACATCTATAAAGACTGTTTATATAACTGAAGTATTCGTATAAGTATAACTTTCAGGATATACTTACTTATAGATTATAACATTACTTCTTGTGTAGTAACATTTTATTAGTACGGGAACATTGATACTATAGTAACGTTTTATTAGAACGGGAACAGTGGTATTAGAGTAACATTTTATTAGTACGGGAACATTGGTACTACAGTAACTTTTTATTAGTATGGAAACATTGTTAAGAGCGACAAATATACATTTGTTATTCCTATGGAACATATTACACTACATATCGTGTTCGAGAATATATTTTATCGTGTATGGAACATTGAGAACATCGTCTCGTCGATTACTAACTAGTTGTAACTGAACATTGACATATTGATAGTGATATTGGAATTACTTAGAATATATTAGTAACTGGTTATTTGTTAGTAATTAAGAAATATATAAATTAGAATAATTCAATTTAATCTATTTAATTGATTATGGATCACACACATACTAACTTTCTTAGTTGTCACGTAATACCTGCATTCACGGGCCTTAGTTATGATATCTCACTGTTAGATAACTAGTCAACCGTACTAGTGTTAGAAAACATTAAGGGTGTTGATTCTTAAAGTGTTTAATTTTGCATTGCTTCATTTTTGCACATTGTATTTTCAATTTTTCTGTTTTATTGATTCTCTTGTCATTGATCATCATCAGTGTTGCTGTTCATTTTCATTTTTGAAATCATATGTTTCAAATTTTTTTTTTTTTTTGAAAACTTAGTTGAATTTTATTATCATTTTTTTAATGGTTTTTTCATTTTTCATTTTCAACTTGTTTTTACTTCGAATATTACCACATCGTTCCAATGTAGGTCGAGTGTGGATGTGTGCTTTAATGCATACTATCATTTAGTTATATTGATTTCGTTTAATATTCTTTTCTTAATATGGTATAACTTTATGCATTTCATATATCTTGTGGTAGTTTTGACTCACCTCTCTCTCGTACTAAGTTCAAAAAAATTAATAGAATTAATTTTTTTTAAGGGGAGGTAATAAGGGAGCTGTTACGTACATTTATTACCTAAAAGGGGGTAGTCTTCGGTCCTGCCAAATGTACGCACCAGTCTTAAAATAGTTATATTATTTGTGCGTTCGATTGATTCACGCACTGACGTGCACAATGCAGTGTGAGTTGCTTTGGACGCACGGGTAACCTAGTTAGGAAATTCTGACGTCATGTTTTGAACGGGGCAGTTCGGACCATGTTTATGTCCGATATATATTTCTTGGATTTATCTGGCAAGTTTGAAAAAGCCATTATTTTGTAATGATATCTACTGGTATTCATGATGAAGCCAATAGTGGAAGTATCAAGTAAGTGTCGCCCCATGTCACATCGAATGTTTATTGAGTTAAATTAAAGTATCAGGCCGCTCCTAGTTTTGGTCTAGCGGGAATTCATCGTAGTATGTCATTCCTAGAATGGACAGACGGAGTCGTTAGCCCTTTTGAATTACCGTAGAGGGAGGATACCTACGAGTAAACGAAGTTAATTGATTTGTATGCTTCACATGTTTTTATATGCCGTATTTTCGTCAATGCCAAAGTCGTGGCATGGATATAGAGAGGTTAGTCAACACAGAACTCTAACCTGGTCGTATTGTCGTGGATGACTTTGTTTGGATTTTATATATATATGGGGAGCCGCGCTAGCGTAGTGGTTACAACACCGCTCTGGCGACCGGGTGATACAGGATCAAACCCGGGCGACGGCATTTGAGGATTTTTCGTCGACCGGGATTTGGACTGGATTAACTCGAGACCTGGCGAGGACATTTGAAGGAGTGTCGTCGACCAGGGACTGGCGGCTCCTGAGCCGACCCAGCTGCAATGGGTACCTCCGAAATCGGCGAGTATTTGCCTGAATGGCGAGGGACACCTGTCTCTGTACAAGAAATAAAGGGATACTCACGTAAAATCAATGTCAGGTTAGACATAAAAATAATAACCTGAGATTTCGCCTCGAGTATTAGCGGGCGAACGCAAAAAAAAAAAAAAAAAAAAAAAAAAAAAAAAAAAAAAAAAAAAAATATATATATGCTACCTAAGTATCGTATGGAAAAAGTCTGGAATTGTTACAAGTATGATAAGAAGTATTGCTCCTTGAGAATGAATCCGTTGGCCATAAGATACGTCCTTGAAAGAAGGTAAAAGGACTTCACTGCAATACATATGATATGGTAGAGGAAGTGACCCTTAGTCACTTGAATAAGAGGACTTAATTGTTAGAGAATCTTCATGAACTTGAAAAGTAATTATCAACATTTTTTGACGTATGACCCTTTTGCACCTGTAACTATGATCGTCTTGTTCCACTCCGTATGTGTCACGTTAAATAAAATATATGTACAGTCATCACAGACTTGTGTGCTGCCAGTAAGTGACCAGTTAAACACTACTTGTTGGAGTTCGTTTTGAAGAACATTTTCTGACATTTTTGTTCCTTTGCAACCATTCGCGTAATGAAGTTCTTCACCATTAGAATGAACACCCCAACAGTCTGTATTATACTAACATCATCATCATTACACCATATGCTTGATGTCTGTATTATACTGACATCATCATCATTACACCACATGCTTGATGTCTGTATTATACTGACATCATCATCATTACACCATATGCTTGATGTCTGTATTATACTGACATCATCATCAACATTACCATGTGACACATACACTATCATTTAGCTCCATCTGGATGTGGTAAAGTGGGATGATATAAATATTTATAGGGGACTTAGTGTACTGACTGAGATCAGCTGTGAAGGTATCTGTATCTAATAGGTGTAGTGTTTTACAGATAACCTTACTTTGCTACCACATTTAGACCTCAGTCAGAATTATTCTGGAATATTGTGATAACTACGTTGAATGTCTAGGGTTATGATAATGATGAATTGTAAGTCACAACAACCAACAGACAGATAAACAATTTAGTTTAATCCACAAGTCTTTACAACACTGTGACACTCACACACATAGAACACTCTATAAGACTATCTTAATAAGTCAAGTTTTACCTTTAAAAATATGTATTAATTCCTTTCAGTAATAGATATCCTGATTCAACTACAAAGTGAACCAGGAATCACAATCAATTTTAATTACAAGTTGTATGTACACAATTTATAGATATGATCTTGGTATTGACATATATTATTATTATTATCATATGTGTGTAAGTTGTGATGTAGTAATATGAGGTAATACTGGCTTTTTCAAGCTAGGTGGTTGTTTGTCATCATGACTTCAAGTGTTTGCTTCTGGTGGAAATAGTATTGGGAAAAGTTCACAGTTCCTGTCATTTGAAACAATTAATTGTCCCTCTTTATTTAATATACTGTCAATTTTTGAGGGGGGTACACAGACATAAATCATGCATACAATTCACAGTTTTGTTAAATTTTCATCTAAAAGATATCAAATATGTCAATCTTACCACAATTCATGGAAATAATAAACAAATACATTGACTGGCGATGAATTATGGCACAATTCCGATCTGCCTCTGTCCCAGGCTTTTATTTAGAAAAATATGAGCTGGATCTCAACGCACTGCTTCTTAGTAAGTTTATTTTAAAATGTGGCACTGAACAGACGCTCCTAATTGACTATATCAAATGGTCTAGCCAATAGGACCATGTTTACAAAATCTTTTGAAAAAATTTACCCTTCCTACGTTTCCCCTAACAACCAAAAATAGTATTTGCAGTCCGACTAATCGTGTTTCGCCTTACATATACTTCTAGCCAATCAAATAGGATTTAACTTGTTGGCCTATTTCCCGTAAAATGGTGGTTTCAAAACACGCCACTGAGCAATTATGATTTGGTGCTGTCAGACAACCTCACTATTTTCTTTTGGCTATAATTTGTTAATTCCTAGACTATTTGCGTAACACTTAACATATTCTTTGTCAGCAAGTCCTAAGGAACACAAATATATTAATTTTATGGAGCTAAGTGGCTGCGTTCAAAATATGCATTTTCTTCTACCTCCCGTTCACTTCGATACGATGTGGTGTCTTCTGTACTGTCAGGCTTTCAGACATAAAACAGTATAATGTCATGTTTACTAATAAGCATTAAACAGGTTTTTAAAACCTAACCCTCGTATTGGTAGTGTTTTTTATCACTGTCTATTTGAAAAAAAGTTAGTGCTTCATGCCTTACGCTTGGGGTGGCATTAATTTTATATCGCGAGACGCGTGTTAGTGTTGCATGCGTTCCTCCGTTCAGCCCTCTCTCTCTCTATCCTAAGTCCATCTGTCCTTTCGTTTATGTTAACGTAGTGTATATAATTCATTAATGCTAGTATTAATCTAGGTCATTAAGCAGCTTGCGTATCTCAAGGTTTTCTAAGAAACACAGTACTAGTTGTATTTTTCGAACGTGTGTAGTTTTATGCAGACGGAGCATAAAAAGGGGTTTTCTTGTTCAACTAGCATGACGTTCTATTAACACAGGCGTACGCTATTGGAAAGCACGGGTCTTTAACCATTCTTCTTTCCCTTTTATTGAATTAATGCGTTAGGCTTTACATTTACTTTTTAATTTATATATGTGGATTTAGAATGTTTCACGACACTGGAGCACAACAAATTAAATATTTGCGCCTTTTTTCCTGTCCGGTGCCATCCGTTTGAGGCGAGATGTAAGTAGGTAATAACTAATTGTGGCGTGATGGAGGTTGGATAGAAAATTAGTTCACAGGAATGATGGAGAATTGAACTTGTGACAAAAGGCAAGTCAAGTAGATAACCGCACAGTTCAGATGATAACTGTACAAGAGAACTGATAAGTAAGTCACCGCCTCGCTAGACCCATCCAATGATCCAGAGGTGTTATATTAGTTTGTGATTTTAGCTCGTATTTATTCCATACAAAATTAAATTATTATAAAAAGAAATTATAACTGGAAAGTTAAGAAATTATACAGCTGCGGTTATAAAATAGGTTATTGCACTTTAATGATTATTAATTTCTAATAACAGATTTACAAGTTTGATATATAAATATTTCACACACATAACCTATTTTCCTGGTGTTCCTTTCGACGTTTTCTCCTCACTTCTGCTCGATGTGTGAGCTTCTATTCGCGCAATCTGAGGTGGCGCCGTAGATGGCATCACCCATTGGTGCAATCGGAAGCTTCATCCTCCAGGTTGCTGAATTTATGTCCAGTGCCCTCATGTCTCTTTTTCACACAACTTTTAACCCAAGCTGCGGTCGCCAAACATTTCTTTAGCCATCTGCCAGTTGTCCGTAGAAGATATCTTTCGGGATGGAACCATCTTCCACGCGGCGGACATGGCCAAGCCAGCGTAGTCTGTTTTGTCTAAGCAGTGTATAGATGCTTTGGAAGTCAGCCCATGACAGCACCTCGACCATTGTCACGTTGTCCTTCCACGAAATACCGAGGATGTCCTCTCCGGGGCGCGAGCGTTGGCACATTTATATGGAGATCAAGCTGTTGCCCATGCAGCATGTTCCCCCCTCTCCACGCAGCCGGTAGGTCCAAAGGAACGGCATTAGCCGATACAGTTTGGTACCAGCCACGTCGCAGGAGTTGCCAGAATAATAATTTCACCACATGTGGAATTCCTGGACGTATGTGGATGATTTCAAGAGACAATGAGGATGTAATTAACTTTACAGACAGGTTCACTTCCACATTTGAATACTGTAGCATTATGCTTAGCTGACGGTCAAAAAAGGATGACTCCAGATATGCCTCGATGCATATATATATATATATATATATATATATATATATATATATATATATATATATATATATATATATATATATATATATATAGATATATACGACTTAATGCCCCAAACACCCTAGCACCAGCCCTGATGGTCACGCCACCTCATAAAACTGGGGCCGTATATAGTGAAATCTCTTATCATTGTACTCCATTGCGGCAATATTTGCTTTGGGATACCTTTTTAACCTCAATGGCAATGAAATGCTGTATTCACATAATATTACAACTTTTTTAGGAAGAAAAAAAAACACATACGCACCGAAACGGCTAGAATAACTGAGAAATCAAGGCCAGGAAAACATAAAACAATATGGCGTCATTATTTTGCTGAAGACCAAACCAGGCGGTTGCCAAATTAGGCTGCTGTTTTATAATTTGTTAACTAATTAAAGATCACGTGGTTGTGATCCGCGTGAAGAGGCGGTGTCAAATTTGCATATTTGCTGTGAAAATATTGAACGTGTGCTCTGGCTAAAGATCGACAATCTTGCAAAAATATTTGAGTATCTTTGAGGAGCAGGGAGAAATTGATAAACACGGAGACTAATGAAGGAATAGAGAGAAGAGACGAGATGGAGAAGATGAGAAGGAATTACGACCTAGAAACACACAGAGAGAGAGAAAAAATAACAACAGAAAGATAAGTGAAACAGAAACCCAGCGAAGACATGAACATGTACACGACTAGAAAGAAGAAATATTAGTTGCAGTAGTGGTTGGCTATGTAAAAGACAGTAGTAGTAGATTACACGTCTATAGAAAGTAGTAGTATTGGACTAAAGACACTGTTTAGTAGGAAGTAGTAGTAGTAGTAGCAGCAGCAGTCGCAGCAATAGTAGTTGTAGTTCCAGCTGCTGCAGTAATAGTAGCAGTAGCAGCAGTTGTAGTAACAGCAACAGCAGTAGTAGTTATAGTTGTAACATTAGTAGTAGTAGTAGCAACAGTAGTAGTAGTAGTAGCAATCGTAGTAGTAGGAAAAGCAACAGCAGTAGTAGTAGCAGCAGCAGCAGCAGTAGTAGTAGTAGTAGTAGTAGTAGTAGTAGTAGTAGCAGTAGCAGTAATATTAGCAGTAGTAGTAGTAGCCGTAGTTGTAGTAGTAGTAGTAGTAGTAGCAACAGTAGCAGTAATATTAGCAGTAGTAGTAGTAGTACCTATAGTAGCAGTAGTAGCAGTAGTAACATTAGTAGTAATAGCAGCATTAGCAGTACTGCTAGCAGAAGTAGTAGTAGTAGTCGTAGCAGTAGTAGTAGAAGTAGCAGTAGCATTAGTAGTGGTAGTCGTAGCATTAGTAGTAATAGAAGTAGTAGTAGTAGTAGCAGCAGCATTAGTAGTAGTAGTAGTAGTAGTAGTAGTAGTAGTAGTAGTAGTAATAGTGATAGTAGTAATAGTAGCAGCAGCATTAGTAGTAGTAGTAGTAGTAGTAGTAGTAGTAGTAGTAGTAGTAGTAGTAGTAGTAGTAGTAGTAGTAATAGTGATAGTAGTAATAGTAGCAGCAGCATTAGTAGTAGCAGTAGTAGTATTAGTAGCAGCATTAATAGTAGTAGTAGTAGTAGCAGCATTATTAGTAGTATCTACGTAAATATTAATCCTTAGTTGGAGTTAATAATTTTGTTCATTGAATTTGATGTCTGCACCCGAATGAATCTTTTATTTTTAATGCAGATATAAGGAGCTATTAAATTAATACTTTCTGAATTACATTCAGCTGATAGCCCAATAAATACGAGTTCAAAATATGCTATCACAGAAGTGGGCGAGGAATATAAGATTTACAATAAACTTAGATGACTCAGATGAGATACACGCCATTCTAAAATCCCGTGAGACTCCCTAAAATAGGGACAGAAAGCTCCCTATTTACATATCTGCCAAAAGTAATCTTGAGCAAAAGGTTATCTTCGGATAACTCATTCTGTTACACGCATTTTGTGACATTCGTGCACCATTACTGCAGAGCAAGGGAGACAACCCACGACAGATACACGGTTCTTCTGTTGGGCCCCTATCATGCTGATGTTTAGCTTGTTTTTTGTGTGTTTTTTGTCAAAGTGCTCGTATAACGTTTCATTTATACAACAAGTAAATACCAGACACGTGGTACTTTATGTTTGAACATGCGTCCTAATATAACCGACAAATCGTGTGTCAAGTATGAATGGGAGTCGCGCCTTGCCAAGCCAAGGCAAACTCGTACGAAACATAAACTGCAGATTAAAAAAAAAATAGTTCATTTGTCACAGTAGGACAAGGGAGAAGGAGAAATGGTTAGTTACGGCTTCAGGGTCTTTGTCTGGGACATACCAAAGAAAACAGAAGGAAAAGAAAGTGAGACGTAAGGTAAATACATTGGGTAAAAATTATACGACCTCTACTTGGAAGTAACTTGGTGATACTCTCATGAAAATATATGTGAACAAAATGGCCACTTTAATAGATCCTGGTAAGACATGGTGCGCGCTAATACATTTAAAAATTAAGTACGAAAAAAGGACTTGCTAGTTGCGGCAGATGAAGCAGTGAAGAAACATAATGGTTCTAGAAATCGAAAAAATAACAAACATACATAGATATGGAAGGTCACCTCAGATAAAGAAATGTTGGGTTTATTACAAATAAAACAATAGTTTTAATACTGACCACAATCCCACAATTCTAGCAAACGCCCACAAGGATTTAAGTGTCTCTAAAACAAACATTACAACCATATGAAATTCGTATTTCTCATTCTGCTGATAGCCTGTGTGACCAGGTATCTCAGCGACGAATGACAGATTGTAACAAACAACAAAAGTCATGACAAACATTGTCTGCTAAAATTATTTTACAGCAGCATGTAGCGTGGTCGAGTTTTTTTTAATTTATTTTCTGTCTTTTTTTATTTTTACCCTCAGCCTGCTATAGCGCATTGTTACTACGTAGCAACTTCGAAACGATATTGACAAAATTGACCACTTCTCTAGTCCAGTCTAATTTATTTCATATCAGTTTCAACTGTTGCATCCTGGGGGGCGGGGATCTCTGACAAGACACAGAAAGAAGATGCCTATTGTTGTCTCGGGCTTGTTGTAAGAAGCGACTAGTTGAAGGTTTGACATGGGGGCTCCAAACCTCATTATGTAAGAACATTTCTTCACAAACTACTGCTGCAACAGCATTTCTATTTATATCATTATTCATACCTGAATGTCGTACAGGCTACCTGCAAGGTCACCAGCTGTGGTGGTGCGCCCATACTCGACAGGGAACGGAAAAGAAACTGATGATTACAATTTCTCATCAGTTAACCACGGGCTGTTGTACTTCAAGTAATCAAAATTAAAATATAAAAGACAAGATGAGCCAGCATTGCAAGGTAACAATGTGGAAATAAAGGAAACAAACATAAAACATGTCAAGGGAGACCTAATGCATGGCAGTGAAACATGGTGTACAACAAATATGGCGACTAGCAGGTAACAGACTTTCATAATTAGTGCTTGCTCAGAATAAAAAAATTGAAATATAGCAAGTATAACCGGCTCTTGGGCGGCGCAAGCTGCTGGGCCGCGTCGGACGCTGACTTGGAGTAGGCACCGAAATGCTTTTAAAATAATAACAACATGACCGTTCTTTAAAAAAAGACAAAAACTAATAATGAAACATACAATTCCACAGTAAATACCGTCATTGTTTGTTGATATGAAAGTGGACGCCATCATCAGACCTTGCACCACCCATATAAATCTACAGAGTCAGCTTTGATGACAAGATCACTGATCTGGAACTGACGACAAGATCATTAATCTGGAACTGATGACAAGATCACTAATCTGGAACTGATGACAAGTTCACTAATATGGAACTGACGACAAGATCACTAATCTAGAACTGATGACAAGATCACTGATCTGGAACTGACGACAAGATCACTAATCTAGAACTGGTGACACGTTCACTAATCTGGAACTGATGACAAGTTCACTAAGCTGGAATTGATGACACGTTCATTAATCTGTGTGGACTACTACGTCGGATTAACACTAAGGTGCTGCCACTCAATTATAGTTAGGGTAAGAATACTTAGCAAGATTTAAACACTAAGTATTAGAGCGTGTCTAGTTAGTAAATAGCACTAGTCACAAATCCTATGAGTGATTTAATTAAAGTGTTCAGAAATGACGTCATTAAACTTGGGGTAGAATTGCCCAGTAGTTAGGACGGAAGCGATGTTTTGATAGAAGGGGGTTAAGTGAGTTGTGCTTGAGCATGGGATAAGCGAGGTCAGTTTGTGGTTACCATCTTGTAAGGCTGATTTGTTGTGTGATATTTCATGGAAAGACTGGTTAGTATATTACACAAGAACATGTACTTATAAACCTGATTGAAGTTATCAAAGTGTGTAGACAGTAAATAAAAGTATTTATTCGTATTTTACACACGCCTGATCTTATTTTCCTGAGCGTCAGTAGCCAGTGACCTATGTTTACTATAGGTAATCAAGCACAGAGTGCTACCACATTTACGACGATCTTACAGCCTGCATCAATAAAAACAGTACGAGTCTCCTAAGAACACCTGGGTTATATTACAATTCGTATCTGTAATCACCATATCTGGCAGTCGCCTGTAACACTACAGAAGAATATTGATAGAAAATACTGTCACAAAATTCACCTGTCACAGAACAGTTATTTTCACCCCTTCCTCACCCTGTCACCCTAGACTTGATTTGGTGCAGTGACACAGCCTCCCCCTCCCCCGGTCACATAAAACTTGATTTGGTGCCCGTGACCAGCTCGTAACTGTTTTTTATGATGGATTCACCCATTCAACAGCTAGAGCATCAGGTTGTCTTGTTACAAAAGCAAAACCAGCTGCTTCAACAACAATTGTCACAACAACAATTGTCACAACAACAATTGTCACAACAACAATTATCACAACAACAATTGTCACAACAACAAGCAGCGAGAAAACTTTACCTGATTCTCCGGATACTTCATCCAACACATTACAGTCCATTGCAAATACGCTCAGCTCCGTTAACACAGAGTGCCAATTACCAAAACATTAATAACATTGTCAAGCCGTTTCACGGTGATGCTTCTCACTTTCGACAATGGCTTGTTGATATTGACAAGTTTGTGTCTTTGATCCCCACGGCAATCGATGAGGACCGAAAGCGTGTTGCATTCTTCTCCTCCCAAAAGTAAGATAATCTCTGCAAGTTTTTAAGCATACCTTACAAAGACGCAAAAAGAATGTAACTATTTCCTTTTTTTCACCTACTTGACCAGTGTTTTGAGAGACACGTAACAACTACCGGTTGCAATGTAATGTGATAGAAAGCATCCTCGTACCACGTCATTGGGCCGAGAATACTTTTTTTGAAAAGGGTACAATCTTTTATGGACACCCTGTATATATATATATATATATATATATATATATATATATATATATATATATATATATATATATATATATATATATATATATATATATATATATATATATATATATATATATATATATATATATATATATATATATATATATATATATATATATATATATATATATATATATATATATATATATATATATATTAATTACAACAAGTCCTTCATCCAATTATAGGAAAAAAATTGTATCAGCAGTGCTGTTAATCAATTATAGAAAAATTATATCAGATGTGCTGTTAATCTTGTCTCTGACTACGCAAAGTCACTTTTTCTTCAAGGACAGTTAACTGCTCACACTTGCCGACGGACATGGTACTAATGTGTACTCATCTCTTAAAACAGTTCTGTCCTTAATTGATACACATAACACATCTTTGCTGATGATCCTTCATTTAGCCTACCCAAGACTGAGGGAGGGGGGCGGCTAAGGATGTAACTACGATACAACCACTATGCTCCTGCAAAGTTCCAGGCAGCAGGATTGACCTGAACATACGACCTCAGGTTTGATAGCACGACTAAACCAGTAACAAGGATAAATAGGGGCTAATTTCTGTCATGAAGCCCACATATCTCTACTGTATATGAGATGAGCATGTCTCAGGTGTCTGCATGTAGGATGAATGACAACATGGCTCAGTATGATTTAGCGAGACAAGACATGTGTCTACTTTAGCGAGACAAGACAGGTGCCTACTTGCAAAACATTCTTCCTAATAATTCAATACATGAATACATCCAATAATTTATACACCTAGGTATGATGCAATCGTTTCCTTCCACCTATAATATACCAGGCCATCTCTTATAAGTGCTATACTGGCTGGTAAAATATTTCCTAACAATACAGTTGTAGTTATATGGGTCCTAACAAGGACTGTTATGTCATTTTCAGGTTGGAGTTATATGAGTCCTAACAAGGGCTGTTAGGTTATATTCAGTTGGTTTTCTTCGTCTGCAATCATACCAGGAAATACAATCATTATACCTGATTCCATAAAATATAATCATTATACATAATACAGTCATAGGTTATACTAAGGTTGGAGTTATATGAGTCCTAACAAGGACTGTTAGGTTATATTCAGTTTGTTTTTGTCTTCAGCAATCATACCAGGAAATACAATCATTTTACACGATACTTTAAAATACAATCATTATACATGATATAGTCATATTAAACCAAATTCCTAAAAGTGATATTAGTTTCACAATTATTTATAGTAAGTTTACATACCCTCTAAGATTAATACAAGCCAGATTTTGACTCGACTTAGTGAAGCAAGTGTGCCCGGCATGCATGTAAGCAGGAATCAGTCTTGGCAGTTTTCTCTTCTCCAGTCTATCGTTCTGGCTGGTCTTCGTGTTTGTGTGTAGATTTGAATAAAAACGCACTTATATATATATATATATATATATATATATATATATATATATATATATATATATATATATATATATATATATATATATATATATATATATATATATATATATATATATATATATATATATATATATATATATATATATATATATATATATATATATAGACGGAGGTAGATGCGAATGCGTAAGGGAACGTGTTGATTGGTTCGCTGAATTTTAGTCTTATTCGATTGCCGGGACACCGCTGATTGGTTAGTTGCGTTTTATTACTTTTCGTTTTTCAGAGTTCTGAACTAACAGTGTTTTATGCATAATTTATTCTGTCTGCCACCATCTTGCGTGAATTCGTGACTTCGCATAATTTATTTTGTTTCAGTCTTGCGTGAATCCTTGAGCGCAAATTGGCTGTGTATATTTGTGTATCGACATAGTGTATTTAACTAAGCAGCGGGTTTACAACCAACTTTACGACACCCCTACGGACGTATCTGCTTTACACGCAGAATTGTTTACGTTCCGCAAGGTAAATGCGATAATACCAGGTAATTATACCAGTCATACGCTTATCTATTATCTCAGTCTGGCCATCTTTTGAAATGCGTCGGTCCAACATTTGACCCCAGGCGAAAAGTGGGTGACAATATGGTCTCGTCCGATCGACATGAAAAGAATCCAAGATTGTCTGCCTGGATTGCGGACGTAGTTGTCTGTTTGTCTGGCAGATTACACAGTGGGTAAATGGGTGTATCGCTTTTTCTGGGACTAACCCTGGTGATTCTTGCAGATAATCTGTCTGTGTAGAAATCTTGGTGGAAGACATTACGCCAGGTAATCATGGTCACGTAATGTTTGTGAGAGTCCACAAGATGCCACCAGAAATATTACGTAAGAGGTCACGCGTTGGAATATTAAATGTAATATTTTAAACACGCGGGGGCGGAAGGAACCTCTGTGATTTGAACTGAGAAGTGGGAAATATAATCTAGCAAACTCAGAGACACAGAACAGACAGCTTTGCAACTTCAAACGAGCAACTCCCAAAAAGCCAGAAAGAGAAGGATCGGACCTAGTATTCCATAGTTATAAGTGACAGATGGAAGTATTTGGGAAACTTAAAACCTTGAAAAGGTAAGCCCGCCGTTATAAATACAAGACTGTAACTTAAGGGACTGTTGATTGTCTTTATATAATTTCATCAGTAACTTTTGAGTAAACGCCTGTTTACTCTGGCCAAGATCACATTAGGGTAGAACTGCTTGACAACGCAGACAGCGATACAACTGGAAATATCAATGTCACCACAAAGGTAGAGTGGACAATGTATCCACTGTTTATTACAATAAACTCTGCTCCACATGCATAATCTTGAAAGCCATTATACTTTATGGCATAACATATTCAGTCATCAGTATAACTCTGTATCGTCAGTAGCTAAAACACTGTCCACGACAGTTTTACACATTTTTATTTAATCAGTTCAACGAAATGCATACTCCCTTTCACATGAAGATATCTAGTACATCTCACACAAGATCTTGATGTACTAGTGATGGTACAACGTAGGCATGTATCACAGAATCATATAAATCTCAGGAGCTCAGACACATACGTCTACTCGCCATTAGCTACACACAAGAAAACCCTTGCAGACGATTTTACCCCCGTCTGCCTTGCTTACAACGACGTCTGCCGAACTGCACCTTGAGGCAATAACGTCACTTTCTGTATTACCAAGAACTACGTATAATAAACAAACATGAAGCCTTGTCGAACCCTCTAATGATATCGACAGACTTGTTATGAATTTTACTCATAACATTCCCCCCCCCCCCCCCCCCCCTGTGAATCATATTCTTGTTTTGGAAGGTCTAGCAGTCAGATGATGATGACGTAAAGTATTCAATAAAGATTGAATTCCAAGAACAGGTTCTTCCCAAGATTGATGAAAAAGACAAATATCATCAATTTAAGTGATTATGTCATCACGATCCGAGAATATCTTGCGCATCATGCGAACAAAAGTAGCAGGAGCGTTAACAAAACCAAAAGACATAAAATTAAATTGAAACAATCCTAGAGGTGTAGTGAAAGCTGTATAAGGTTTAGCTTTGTCCGATAATGGAACCTGCCAATAGCTATTTGACAAGTCAAATTTACTGAAGAAAGTAGCTGTAGCTTGTCTATCTAATAGAGAATCTAACAAAGGTTATGGTTCAGCGTCCTGGATAGTCAAAGCATTTAAACGTCTGAAATCAATGCAAATCCGAATTGATTTGCCTTTCTTCCTAATCAATACCATAGGAAAACTGTATGGAGATTGTGATGGAGAAATTATATTTAACTTTATCATATCCTTTATTTCTTCCTATACCTGTGATTGAAAATAAATAGGAATAGGATATGGTTTCAGTTTGATAGGTTTGAAATATATCAGAAGAATATCCTGTTGAATGATATTAGTATGCCCAGGAACATCCGTGAGCCCATCAGGAAAAGATTGTAGTAACAAGGAAATCTATTCCTTTTGATAAGAAGCAAGAGTTGGCACAATATAAATATCTTTCCAACTCTCAGTAGATAAAAAGTGGTTCAGAACCATCAGGTAAGTCAGACAATTCTTCCTGTATCACTGCCAGGGAAGAGCGACGATAAATAGACTCGTCGATAGCTTCAAAGACTGATTTAAGATGTGGAGGAAGAGACTAAAATTGCTGCAGCATGTTGATATGACATTTTTTTTTTCTTTGACCTGATAGATACAATGTAGTCAACATCTGACTATCTCTTAAGAATAGTATACGGTCCTCTCCACGAAACAAGTAACTTATTGTCTTTATGTGGTAGTAAAACATAGGCCTCATCACCCGACCATAATTGGCGTAGTTTTCTGTTTTGATTCACAAACAGTCGGGCCTTCAGTTTTACCTTTTCCGACACCTCCACTGCCATCTGGCATGCGTCGATAATTTTTTTTCCTCAAATTCACAACATATTGGTAAGAGGTTTGCACATCTTTATCCATGTCAGCTCCAACCAATAATTGTTGTAGAATGAGCATGGGTCCTCTAGGCTTAGCACCGAAGACTAACTCAAACGGAGCAAAACCAGTATGTTCGTTGGGTATTTCCCTATAGGCGAACAATACTGCAGGTAGTACTCTATCCCAGTCCTGCGGATATTTAGTAGTAACTTTGCCTAACATCTGCTTAAGGCAACGATTAAGTCTCTCAATTTTCCCATTTGAACTTGCGTGATATACAGAACTAAGAAAACGATTTATATCGAACTCTTTCATCACCTGTGTCATGACGTCAGAGACTAATTGAGTTCCCCGATCTGATAGAATATTTTCGAAAAAACCCAATCGATTAAAAATAGCGCATCAGCGACATCCACAGTCGATATAGTCTTAAGAGGAATAGCATCCGGCCAGCGCGTGCACATATCAATGCAGGTCAGCACATATCTGTGACCTCTAGCTGACGTGACTGGTAGTGGACCAATAAGGTCAATCACCATCTTTGCTATATCTGATGCCTGGATAGGCGCATTATGTTTCGGGCGTTTTGTTGCCACATCTTGGCAAATTTTGCATGTGCGACAAAAAGCTTTTACATCTTTTGTCACTCCAGGCCAAAAGAAATGAGACAAAACCCTCTGTTTTGTCCTGGCAATCCCCAAATGCCCTGCGCAATTAATATCGAGAGCATTTCGTAAAACAAATGGGCGAAAACAAGCTGGTACCATGATCTGTTTTCTGACAGATGTGGAATCTTGGAAATTTCTAATTAAAATTCCATTCTTTAAAGTGTACTAATGTTGTCACTGCGCTATTTCGCAGTGCATCTTTGGTACGAAAAGTTAGCCGGGCAACGCCGGGTATAGCCAAAACCGGCGAGTCATGTGACTACCGGAAGCCGGGAAATGAGGTGCGAAGGTAGTCAGTGAGAATCTAGCCAGCGTCCGGGTCGGACGCGGATATTTCCCTTTTGCCAGCAAGTTAGCTGTGAAGTTCATGTTATGGACTATTTGTTATAAGTGCTTGCCATATTCTGGGTCTGATGGATTATTAAGTTGTTATTCTAGTACAGTGTAGTGTCTAGATTGTATTTGTTACAGGCCGTAGATTTATAAGTTGTCAAACATTGCAGTGTTTGTTAAGTTAAGTCGTACTGTGGTGTATGATGCTGATAGATTAAGCTGTTAAGGCAAGTTACACTGGCATGTCATTATTATATTGCATTTCATACGTTTGTTGGCCGTGTGAGGCCTGAGTGTGTTGTGCTTAGTAATAAAGGGAAATTCCTGTTAAAGGTGTTGATTACTTATGTCAGCCATTGTTGTGTGATCATAATCCTAGAGGAGCCAGCTTATTGTTGTTATCATAAATCAACACTGCAGTGGTGCAACCATACTGGATTGGTTCCTGACAACTGGGGAGCTCTTGTCCGATTCTTCAAAGGCCGTAGGGCCTATAGTTTCAGTATAAAGGCTAGAAGTTATTATGCACACGTATGAGAAGTTATAGCAGTAGTGTGTTCACGCCTTCAGGTTTTACAGTGTTCACGGCAGTGTGTTTGTTTTGATTAGTCAGTAGGCAGTGAACTGTTCTGGTCAGGTGGTGACCCGCTAGCAGCGTTTGACCTAGATTGGAAATAAGGCACAGTGAAAGGTTGGTGTTGTCAGTACAGAAAATATTTGTCATTTATTGTGTTTTACGCTGGTTTTGAAAGTTAATTTTGTGCTAGGCTGTTAAGTATTGATGGAAGCATGGTAAAAAGTGATAGTGTAAGGTTGCAGCTGGCGGCTGGCATCACAGTTTGATATATTACAAGGCACACTTTGTAGCTTAGTGCTGAGAAGTTGGTGATCCAGTCGGAGCAGCGGATGTTAGTGTGACAGGTGTCTGCAGGTGGTTCATAAAAGATGTAGAGTAGAATAGTTTGGCAATATTTGTCGGTAAGAGTTGGGCCCGAGGGATTGACTGTGGTGTCGTCAGGAGGGAATAGTTCGTCAACATTCGTTGGTAACATTTGGGGCCCGAGTGACTCACTGTGGTGTCGTCAGTAGGGAAGAGTTCGTCAATATTGGTTGGTAATATTTGGGCTCGAGTGCCTGACTGTATGTGTTGGCATAGGATTTAATTATTTTGCATGTTCAGTGGATGCATATGTTTTAAAGCTTCACCCTCCATATCAAATTCTTTTCCAATCTTTATAAAATACTCCAAGGTAGCCACAAATAACTATTATTGTGCTTTCAAATTGCTGAACAATAATGCAAATATTATATAATGAATATGAGAGCAATATTAGCAACAATTATTTCACCACTCAAAATCAATCAACCGCATGTAATATTAGATGTTATTAAAGGAGCAAGAAAATAGAGATACAAACAAGATTACAGGATACAGTGACAGAGCTAATTGAAGATAATACAAATGAACAATCAAGGCAGAAATGTATGAACTGTATAACAAATGAAAAAAAATTCAGCTCTACCACACTTATGACAAGACAAGCACAATTTCACAACATATGACATCTAATAACTAAGGGATAGCAAGGTAAGATGAACAATTTTACAAATGGAGAAAAACTGAATAAAAATTACAATTAACTTGATAACAATAACAAACTTGCCAAATAACAGGACCTTAACAACTAGACAAATAATGAACCTGGTTAATTCAATTAAGGCAGTAACACTCAGCTATGTACGCCGGCCCCTTAATTTGAAAAAAAATCAGATACAAACTACGGAATGCTTATGAATTTACGACCGTCCATTAGAGGTATAGCAAATTCATAAGTCCCTTCCAACCACCCGCTTACTACAAGAACATATAGACTTAAGAATACATATAACATAAAGAAAGAACTCTGGCAAACGAGATTCTTTAACTCACAGGCTGCACGTATCTATAAATATTCTTATCTGTATGCCAGAGAAAAGATCCTCCTTGTTTCCGCCTCCTTCACAAGGAACGATGACACACACTCCGTTTTGACCAGGTTAGGACTAGCAAAGCAGCCAGCAGCCGACAAACACCACCATTTTGAAAAATACTGTAATGGGCCGAAGACAACGTCCAATGACTCAAAAATATTCTCCTGACATCAACATACGATACTGGATTCAGGATCCCAGCTTGAGGCCTCCATTCTGCTGTTGCATGTCTATATATAATTTCATCAGTAACTTTTGAGTAAACGCCTGGTTACTCTGGCCAAGATCACATTAGGGTAGAACTGCTTGACAACGCAGACAGCGATACAACTGGAAATATCAATGTCACCACAAAGGCCGAGTGGACAATATACACACTGTTTATTACAATAAACGCTGCTCCACATGCATAATCTTTAAAGCCATTATATCTTACGGCATAACATATTCAGTCATCAGTATAGCTCTGTATCGTCAGTAGCTAAAACACTGTCCACGACAGTTTTACACATTTTTATTTAATCAGTTCAACGAAATGCATACTCCCTTTCACATGAAGATATCTAGTACACCTCGCACAAGATCTTGATGTACTAGTGATGGTACAATGTAGGCATATATCACAGAATCATATAAACCTCAGAAGCTCAGACACTAACGTCCACTCGCCATCAGCTACACAAGAAGACCCTTGCAGGCGATCTTCCCGCCGTCTGCCTTGCTTACCACGACGACTGCCGAACTGCACCTCGAGGCAATGACGTCACTTCCTGTGTTACCAAGGACTAGGTATAATAAACAAACATGAAGCCTGTCGAACCCTCTCATGATATCGACAGACTTGTTATGAAATTTACTCATAACAGGGATCATGACTTTAAATATCAAGACTGGAACCCTAAGGAATTGGATCACCCGTCATAAGAGAAACTTTCCCAGACCAAGTGTATCGCAGAACACCCGTCAAAGAGGAATTCCTAGTTCCCCAGGCTACGTGTTTTGCAGATTCACCCGTCATACAAGGGATTCAAAATTTCCAGACCAAGTCGTTCGAGAGCATATAACCTAAATTGCTCGTGTCCATCCTAACCTGCGAGAGAAGATTGTGTATTCCCAAAACTATGGGGTAAGTGTAACTATTATTTTACAAATGTAAATTTGACGTGTTTTCTTGCTAAGTGGTTATATATGTGGCTGGGAACCTCAACATACCAAAATTGTATATTCATAAACCACCACAGCAAGCGTTGGTGATTTCTTCTAGCTAGTCGTACGGAAAACCGATAAAAGAGGTGACCCCAGACTCCGAATGGAGCAGTGACGAGTAATGATTACATCACATGTGCCTAAAGTGTATATTCTTGTGAGATATATGCACGTTGTTAATTGTAACTCCTTCATTCATAACTCTCCACTCCCAAAGGAGCACAGGCCTTCAACAGACACATGCCAAGTCCTCCTGTCACGTGCCATCATCTCAAGTTCTTTCCACGTTCTCCCTATCACTTTCACCTTTGTCTCCAGCTCTCTTCTCCATGTGCTTCTTAGTCTACCTCTGCCTCTCTCGTCCTGGGGGTTCCAGAACAAGGACTACCTTGTAATGCTATCAAAAGGTCCCTCCGTGTGTGTCCAATCCATCGCCATCGTCTTCTTCTCATCTCTTGTTCCACTGGCACTTGTCTAGTTCTTGTCCTCAACTCCACGTTGGTAACCATGTCATACCATTTCAATCCCTCTATTCTACGCAAGCACCCATTTATGAAAGTCTGTAGCTTTTTTGTTGTTGTCTTTGTTGTTCTCCGTGTCTCAGAGCCTTACAATAGGACTGACTTCACATTTGAGTTGAAGATTCTTATTTTCGTGTTGGATCCGATTTCTCTTGATCTCCATATATTTCCCAATGCAATGAAAGCTCCTCTTGCCTTTTATATTCTTTCTTTCATATCGCTGTCTGTCCCTCCAACTTTGTCTATATTACTGCCACGATATGTGTACGATTCTACATCTTGTATTGGTGTTTCTTCAAGTTCAACCCTGTTATCATTACCTGCATTTATTCTCATGATTTTTTTTCTTTTCCCTGTGTATTTTCAGACCCAATTGCTGTGACCTCTCATCGAGTGTTTTCAATTTGTCCTGCATCTGATTACAGTTATGGGACAGAAGAGCCAAGTCATCAGCAAAATCCAGATCATTCAACTGCTTAGTCAGAGTCCACTGGATTCTATTTCTGTTCTGTGTTGTCGATGATCTCATAACCCAGTCTATTGCTTGTAAGAAAAGAAATGGAGACAAGAGGCATCCCTGTCGCACTCCTGTTTTTATCACAAACGGTTCTGTAAGTTATCCCAAACGGTTCTGTAAGCTGTCCTTCGTGAAGAACTCTGCATGTCATGTCTTCATATGTTTTCTTTATTAAATTAATGATCTTCAGGGGAACTCCATAATGCCTCATCAATTTCCTAAGTGATTCTCTGTCTACACTGTCAAATGCTTTTTCGTAGACCACAAATCCGATGTATAGTGGTGAATTCCATTCCAGACTTTGTTCAACTATTATTCTCAAAGTGGCTTCTAGTCTGTATATGATCTGTTTTGTCGAAAACCTGCTTGTTCATCTCTCAGTTTCTTGTCTATGGACTCTTTTAATCTCTCAAGGATAATCCTGTTTAATACTTTTGCTGGCACTGAAAGTAACATTATTCCTCTGTCGTAAAGTGTAAACCCACTTCCTTGTTAATCGCCCAGCCAATCAACGAGCACCGTTCACCAGTCTCTGAGACAGAATAAAATTAGCCATAAGCCCTGTTTTTCGGAACTCGGTTGGGGCCTTCTTGTCTCCCAATATGGCGGAAAACAGAATAAAATTAGGCTGTACGGAGCATTGTACTAAACCGCATATAGCCAATCAGCTTGCCACGTCGAGACCCAATCAAAAGGTTCCTTAAGCAGTAGAAGTTACCTGCATTTAATTATATAAATGGGGGGAATTTTATTCAAAATCACACACACCAACACAAAGCCAGCTAGACGACCGGCTGGAGAAGAGAAGCTGTCAAGGCTGATTTATTGCTCACCTGCATGGACCGTCAGACTTGCTTCACTAGTCGCTAGCATGTATAAATCTTAGAGGGTAAGTATACTTACTATACTTGTAGGAGAAAAGGCCTACCGCAGATATTTAATGTTTGTATTTGTGATGTGTCATTTATACTACCTACTATATATGTATGGTTCACTATGAATGTATCAGATATACTGATTGTATCTTGGGGAATTAGGTATAATGATTGTCTTTCCTGGTATGATTGCTGAAGACGATAACCAACCCGAGATATAACCAAAACAGTCCTTGTTAGGACTCGTATAACTCCAATCTATTGTCCCCTATAACTCCATCTGAAACCTGTGTTGTTTTACTATTAATGTATCAGAACCAGCCAGTATAGCACTTGTCAAAGAGGGCCTGGTATATTATAAGGGGAAGGAAACGGTTGTATCACACCTAGGCGTACAGATTATTGGGTGTATTCATGTATTGAATTAAATTATTGGATGTATTCATGTATTGAATTTATATTATTGGATGTATTCATGTATTGAATTTATATTATTGGATATATTCAGTTATTAATTTATCAGAAAAACTGTTCTGCAAGTAGACACCTGTCTTGTCTCACTATTGCTAAATTATACTGAGCTATGTTGTCATTCATCCTACATGCAGACACCTGAGACACGCTCATCTCATATACAATAGAAATAGGTGGGCTTGAGGACAGAAATTAGCCCTATTTTACTTGTTACAGGTTTTATTCGTGTCATCAAACCTGAGGTCGTATGTTCGAGCCAATCCAGCTGCCTGGAACTTCGCATGAGCACAGTGATTGAACCGGAAGCTACATCTTTAGTCCCCCTCAGTCTTGGGTGGGCTAAAGAAACGATCATCAGTGGGTGTTGTGTGCAAGAAACTAAGAAGGACAGAACCTTTTAAGAGATGAGTACACATTAGTACCATTTCCGTCAGCAATTGTGAGCTATTAACGGTCTATGACGAAAAAGAGATTTAGCGTAGACAGAGACAAGAATAACAGCATAGCTGATAAATGTTATATACTTAATTAACAGCACAGCTGATACATTTATTATAATTGAGTAACATTTTTGTTCCTATAATTGGAAGACTTGTAATTAATATATATATATATATATATATATATATATATATATATATATATATATATATATATAGATATCTATATATATATATATATATATAGATATATATATATATATATATATATATATATATATGTAAACTTACAAATCCATTACATTCCATCTTCCAACATCCACCTTTCAGCACAAGAGTAGATAGTGTATGTACTAAATAAATAATAAGGAAATTGTATTTGAACGACTTGTCAATTTTATAATTGTTAAGTAAAATCTGTTTCCTTGTTTTTAATATCACAGTTAGTTACACAGCGGGGGTGGCATTTTATGACTGTCTCCTCTCTACTAATTTTTCGTTATCAGATCATTCACAGTCGTAACTAATTTGTGATACCAGTAGTTCTCTCATACACGGGGACTTCACCATATTCTGCAGAAATTCTACTTCTGTATTGTCAGTACTATACTGATCCTAGAGCAAATAAAAACCTCACGCTACATCCTCTATAATTTGTGCACTCTTGTAAATTTCCCTTCTTAGGCAACTTAACCAGATATCCTTCCTTCCATTCTGCTGGTATCTCTTCCTTTTCCCAGACTTTACCAAGTAATTTATATAACATCTCTGTAGCCGTGTCTATATCTGCTTTGATGGCCTCTGCTGGAATGCCATCAGGTCCAGACGCTTTTCCATCTCTTAGAAGCTTTATGGCTTTCTTTATTTCTTCCTTCGTTGGTCTTTCACCGTTAATTTGTAGCTCTTCTTCTGCTGGCTGGATGTCCGGGGGGTTTTGTGGAGCTGGTCTATTGAGAAGGTCCTCAAAATATTCTGTCCACCTCTTCATTTGCTCTTGTATATTGTTGAGCAGTTTTCCATTCTTGTCTTTTATGAAGCAACTTGTTTGCTTGTATTTCCCTGTTAGCTTCTTTGTGCTGCTATACAGTTCTCTCATATTTCCTTTGGCTGCAGCATCTTCTGCCTTTTTGCCAACTCCTCAGTATATTTCCTGTTGTCTCTTTTGATACTTCATTTTACTTCTTTGTTTGCTTCTTTGTACTCTTCTTGAGCCTTGGCTTTTGAACTTCTGGTTTTGCTTGTGTTTAAATCTGCTTTCTTGTTTTTTCTGTCTTTTATCTTATTGATGGTTTCTGTTGTTATCCATGCTTTTTGTTGTCGTTCCCTTTTCCCCAGTATTTCTCTACATGTCTCATTCCATACAGCTTTGATTTGCTGCCAATAGTCTTTTGTATTCTCTACATCTTCCAGCTGTTGGAGCACTTGGAATTTATTGGATACTGTGACCGCAAATTTGTCTCTTGTTTCTTGATTTCTTAGATGTCCTACATTAAATTGTTGTCTGTAATTTGCATTGTTGCATATCCCTTGAGTTTCATTTTTACTTTGGCCATCAGAAGGTGGTGATCTGATGCCACATCTGCTCCTCTATATACCTTTACATCCTGCAATGATGATCTATACTTCTTGTTTATGCATATATGATCAATCTGATTTTCTGTTATATGGTCTGGTATTATCCATGTTGCCTTGTGTATTCTCTTATGTGGAAACATGCTTCCTCCTATAGCCTGTTGATTTGAAGCACAGAAGTTTGAGAATAGTTCCCCATTTTCACTCATTATTCCTAGCCCATGTTTTCCCATGACTTCTTCAAATCCGATGTTGACTGTACCCATCTTTGCATTCATGTCACCCATCAAAATTGTGATGTCTCTTCTTTTTACTTTATCCATAATTTCCTGTAGTCTAGTATAAAATGCTCCTTTCACAGACTCTTCTTTGTCATTAGTTGGTGCATAAAATTGGATGACATTTACATTTATTTTCTTTTCAGCTGTTTTAAAAGTAGCTGTTATTATTCTGGGCCCAACAGCTTCCCATTCAATGAGTGCTTTCTGTGCTTCTTTAGATAACATAAGAGCTACCCCTTCACTTTCGTGTGAACTTTCGTCTTCATGTCCTGAGGACAGCACCAATTCACCTGTGATTAGTTTCTTCCTGTCTACCCCCTTCCACTTTGTTTCACACATTCCCAGAACCTCGATTTTATATTCCCTCGTTTCTGCTGCTACTTGTGCCACTTTCCCTTGTTCGTTTAATGTCCGAACATTCCAGGTGCCAAATCTGGAAGTTCTCCTAGAAGAAAGAAGGTTAGTCAGTAACACAGACTCCTTTCGGCTTTCTCTGTGTTGCATCATACGCCTCCCTGCGAGAGGACCTTCCTCTGTCTTGGATGGCTGTATTATTTTCCTTAATTGACTTGTCCATGTTTGTTGAAGTTTTTTGTGGTTTAAATATTTTACAGGATGGGGTAACCAGCCCCATGCACAACCCTCCTTGGTCGCTTTCTACGACATGCATGGCAGGGAACAGTATTACTATTCTTTGCTCCCATTTCGGGCCCCGGTAACACATGGGGGAATTGTAACTCAGGAAACTCATTATTCGCGAAGTCCAGACACATTTTCCTAGTCAATACCCAGAGGAATATGGTGATTTCATTCATCTTCCCTGATCAACACTGTGTACTCGGGAATTTAATACTTCTGAGAGATTAACATTGGTGGGTGGACAGCGAGAAAACGCCTGCTAATTGGCAGCCCACAAATGTACTTAGTAAAGGCATTTCTTATCTATTTTGTCTTTAAAAAAAGTTCGTGGTACAAGACTACTTGTGGTTACAAGCTATCTGACGGTTCGAAGTACTGAAGTTACTACGCCACTCGTGTGAGAGAAGTACAATCATCACCAAAAAGTGACGAAAACCACGGCGACAGGACTCATCTTGAGTTAAGTTTTCTTGTATAAAAGGCGGAAGCAACGGGCTTTGATAAATCCTCCCCAACGTCTCCGTGACGAAAACTTGTATTCACAGCAAACTTCATCATTCTTTCCTTATTTTAACTGTTAAAGACTAATTCATTATTAAATTTGTTACATGTTGTTTTAAGACTAAACAATCAAAGTCGATTCAGTTTTATATGTATGAAAGCTAACGTTTGAGCAAAATTCTTTAAAACATACATCTATATAAACATAGATATATTTACATCTATGGAGCCATTACTTATAATAGGAATTTCGTTGAATTACACCAACTGGGGGCTTGAACAGGCTAAAAACCATTGCTTAAATCCTTCACAAAAGGCGACGGACAGAAATAAGTTAACCATTGCTCAGCCCTATGCCGCATGGTTTTTGACTTCTGAATTATCTAGTGAATACTCCCTTCGGACAGAAGCGCCATTATACTTCTATCTACATCTCTGCCAAGAGTAATCTTGTGCGAAGGTAGACACCTTTGACGACCCATTTGGATACTCTTGAGTTTTGGCCACTGTTGGACCACTACTGCAAAGCAGGGGAGGCAATCCGTTACATCTCGGACTGATGACAAGTAGACTAATCTGGAACTGATGACAAGATCACTAATCTGGAACTGATGACAAGTTCACGAATCTGGAACTGATGGCAAGTTCACTAATCTGGAACTGATGACAAGTTCACGAAGCTGGAACTGGTGACAAGTTCACTAAACTGGAACTGACGGAAAGAAGCAGATCAACACCGGTGGAATAAGAGGTTATGAGAAGATGTTGGTGTTGGATATGGCACATATTAAGAAAGTAGTTGGTAACATTACAAGGCAGTCCTTGGTTTGGAATCTACAGAAACAGAGTGAGACGACAAAAAAGTGCACACATATGGAAAAGAAAACAGATGATACAGTTGATATTGATAAAGAATACTGTGACAAAACGTCTGAACATGCTCTTTTGTGTGATCTCTCACATGTTCAGCCCTCCGGCAGTATCCTTTCTTTTTCTTTCTTTTTCTCACATCGCTTTCATTTGGCATAAATCATGCCTTTTTATTCGTTATTTTCACAGTTTTCCTCTGTGCTGGACATAGCATGGTGATGTCTCTTACACGCCATTCCCCTATAGCAGTATTTACTACGGGAGTAATTCGTATCTTATTGTTTCACACTTCACTCCCAGACTGTTGTTACGCTCCGTCAGGTTTAGTTACCCGGCCGGCGATAATATTTTATCGTATAATCCGTCTGACCACCTGTGGAAACTTGTCGGTCCAACATTTGACCCCATTGGAAAGCTGTTGATCGTGTTGACACAAGCTTGTATTGTGCGTACGATGAAAGAATACAACACTGTCTGGCCAGACATCTGTCTGGCGGAGGCATGCAGATAAAGGGGATAATTAGATAATCTGTCGGGAAAGACATCTGGGCGGAAGACATTACGCCAGGAAAACACGGTCACAATATTGTGATAGACAGAGGTGCGGCCGGAAGTCTTATGTAACGATATGACATCACTGTTGTAAGAGGCCACCCGTGTATATTAAATTTAATATTTTCAAATACGCGTGGGATGAGTAATGATAAACTTCCCCACCCAAACAGTGCAAGATAGATTTGATTGGTTCGCCAGAATCTACAATGAATTGATTGGAACATTCGGCGGAAACACAGCTGTGATTTGAAACTAAGGAGTATGAGATATACTGTAGAAATCAGACATAGAACAACACAGACTGCATCGCAGAGTCAACTAAACACCTCCTACAAACCAGAGGAAAGAGGATAGGACTTATCATTCCACAACTATAATTACCAGATCGAGTATTAGGCAACTTTGAAATTTACAAGTAAACCCGCAATTTTAATACAAGACTGGAAACTTGGGAATTTTATCACAAGTCAGAGAGGAATTCTAACCACAGTTTTCCCAGGCCAGGAATTCGCAGAACACCAGCCGTCAGAGGAATTAACTCATATTTCCCAGACCAAGTCATAGGAGGAATTATACAAACAGTTTTCCCAGGACATGAATTTGCAGAACACCAGCCGTCAGAGGAATTAACTCATATTTCCAGACCTAAGTGATCTCGAAGCTCTAATACAGAGCTGTGTTTGTTCTAAATCTGTGCCAGGAGAAGTGTGCATTCCCAAAATTTTGGTGTAAGTGTAAACAAATTATTTACTGGTGTAAATGTTACAGGTTCTTGCTAAGTGGTTATATACGAGGCTGGCAACATCAACAAATGAAAATAATATTTGCATGAACCACTACTGCAAGAGCTGGCGATTGTTTCTTACTAGTCGTGCGAGGAAGCCCGACAGCAGAGATGACCCCAGAACTCAGACGGGTGTAAGGACGAGTAATGAGTGATGATTACATCACATGTGCCTAAAGTGTATAGAATCCTTTTGTGAGATTTATATACCTTTTTTAATTGTAATTCAGTCAGATCATTATTCACGCACTCCAGACGCAATTTCTTAGTTGACACCCAGAAGAACATTGGTGAATTTTCATCATATTCCCTGAGTTACATTGTGTGCTCGGGAATTTAATTCTTCTGAGAGGTTAACATTGGTGGGTGGAGCGCATGACAATGGGCCTGTTAGTTTGCAGAGAACAAATGTACTCAGAAGAAGGCATTTGTTTCTTTATATTTGTCACAGTTCATGGTTACAAACCATCAGAATTAAGTACTGAAGATCCTACGCACTATTGTAAGAGAAGAGTATCAACACTAACCGCCTACAGTGGACGGGTTATGTGGAGAAGTGTACTCATCACCAAAAAGAAGTGACGGAAACCACAGTGATGCGTGATGCCATATGATGATGGATGGCATCCGCATGTCTGGTTTTGTGTAGTGTGTAGATGTGTTCAGTCAAAACAATGTTCATGCAACAATAACAGGGCAATCCACATAGGACGTCAGTAAACTCACGACGTATAAAGTCAATGAGTCTTGAAACAGCCGTTGACGTTTTTCTTCATTATTTATTGTGGACGCCACAGTGACAAAATGGTTACGCAAATGTGTAGGCACATCAAACAGTCATTATCACAGCAACATTCAATACAGCAATAAACGGTAGACAGCATTACAATGATGAGTCAGATGCATGTTATATTTCATAGTGCTGTAAATGTAGTCAGGTGGAAAACTCCATCCTTTTCTATAACAGCCAGGAGATAACCAGATGTATGAGATCAGTTCACTCTCCTTAGTTTGACTTCAGCAAGACAGACACGTCTGCCGAAGTATAAATAATGTCCTCAAAAATATCCTCTAGATAATAAAGGTTTTCCAAACCTAGTTCATTTAACAGAGTAGCAAGTAATGGTCCTTGGTACCTGCATCAACCGATGCAGTACAATGCAGCGACATGTGAGCTGGGAAAAAACATCTCGTGACGACGACTTTCGCAGACAGGCTATGAATCGAAATCGTTCACGACCAAAAATCGATAGAGTTAATGAAAATGTTAATTTACCTTGCTTTCAAGAAATACAGAAATATCACGCCTCCCGGCATGTGCAAATACACTAGAGGTATTATCCCGAATAAACGAAATATCCATAAGAGGACTACACATCCCTGACAGAACAAAAATAGCGGAGATCCCCTCTTCAACGAGGCATCTCTTTCGCCATTCCAAATCGCTCACTCCCACTAGTGGTGGGCGGAAACCGATCGACAAAGAAGCAAGACAAGTCATGCGCAGTCCAGCGCAAAACGACCACAGCTCAAACTTAACTGCATTCGATACCAACGCGAGAAGACAAATGCTTACCGAGAAAAGTGACTATAAATTCCAAGCAGTTGTTGCCCTTGCGTTATAAAACAGATATTGAAACAAAACGATTTTGCGAGAATTTATCACGCAACATATCACCACCTCCTCCCGATAAAAAAAAAAATGTGGAACATATTTTTTTTTTCAATATCAAAGAGCATGCGATAAGCGGCTCAAAACGCACGAATTATGCGCTGATAATTAACTAAATTGCCAAACAATAGGCTAATTATAGAGTGTCTGGTGAGGATATACCTCAACAGAAAAATAAATATGTCTCAAAAAATATTCACATCGGGGAGGTGTCACCAACACACATCACGTTAGCATGTAAACACAATATACGTATGCAAGTTACTATAATCATCATTAAACAGCATACTCTAATATTGTCTTTAAAAATGGATGTACAAATCTGATAGGAAAATTTAGATAGTACATTCTTTGACATGTAATGACATAAGTACATAGTAAAGTTAAACTACATGACGATCCAGGACATATGCTCTGGTATTCCGAGGGTAAGTACACAATCTAGAACTCGTAAGGTAAGTCCTCAGCTCAACAATGACATTCTGAGAAAGTACAAGCAATATAATGCTAATTAATAACTAATATGCTTCATAAGGTACAATACATTATTAATAATTGTGACTGTTTAGTAAACTAACGGCCCTTATATTAACTACTCAGTCCTCCTCTATCATCTTAAAAAACGAACAGAAGAAGATGAGAACAAAGCACGATAGTGTGTACATATAAAGTAAGTACAGATGTGCTAATCTATTGTAGAAATATAGGTGTGTTATGACTCTGTAATATATGGAAATATAGGACAGAAGTATTAGTTGGAGTCATGTGGGCATCTAGACAAAATGTCAGCCATCACATTATCCGCACCACGGATAGCTCGTACCGTGAAGTGAAAAGGTTGAAGAGCTATAGCATATCGAGTGGATCTCGAACTCTTCAAATTCTTAGTCTGAATAGCTGTAAGAGCTTTCTGATCAGTCTCTAGAATGAAATGTGCGCCCAGGAGGAATCTTTGTAGCTTTAGAATTGACCAAAACCATCGCTAACAACTCACGGTCTAAAACCGAGTAGTTCCTCTCTGCCGCATTTAGTTTTCTAGAAATGTACATAACAGGATGCAGAGTATTTGCATATTCTTGCATCAGTGCTGCTCCAATCCCAGTGGATGAAGCATCACTCCGAAGAACAAAAGTCCTATCAAGAGTAGGTAATCTTAAGATGGGAGGAGAAGAAAATATATTCTTGATTTGGTCTAGTGAAGATTGGCATTCTTCAGACCAACGGACCAGATTAGGCGAACCTTTCTTCAACAATGTTGATAGAGGTGCCATGATCGAAGATAAATTTGGAATAAATCTCCCATAAAATTGAATTAAACCTAAGAGACTCCTAACTTGTTTCTTCGTTTTAGGAACAGAGATGTTCAGTATTTTGGAAGTATTGTGGTCTTCTGTCTTCAAGAGACCATGACCAACACGATGACCCAGGAAAGAGATTTCACCAAAACCAACAAAAGCTTTAGAAGGTTTTGCTGTCAAATTATTCTCACGTAGAGTGGACAGTAAGTCATATAACCCTAAATAGTGATCTTCCCAGGTATCACTGAAGAGACAGATGTCATCTAAGTATGCGATGACATCCGAACGATGTGACAGAATTCGACGCATCATGCGAACGAAAGTGGCAGGGGCGTTCATGAGACCAAAAGGCATAACATTCCATTGAAATAGACCCCTAGGTGTAGAAAAAGCAGTAAGAGGTTTGGCATGCTCTGCTAAAGGCACTTGCCAATAACCTTTAGACAAGTCAAGTTTAGTGAAGAATCTAGAATTAGAAAGTCTAATCAGTAGATCTTCTAACAAAGGCATCGGTTCAGCGTCGAACTTTGTGACCTGATTCAATTTGCGATAATCAACGCAAATTCGTATGTTCTTATCCTTCTTCCGGACAATAACCATGGAAGAAGAATATGGTGAAGTCGATGGTTCAATTATATTTAATTGAATCATTTCATCCAATTCCTTTTCCACTTGCGACTGAAAGTGTATAGGAATAGGATACGGCCTAACCCTAATTGGATTATTGTCGGTAAGAATTATGTCATGTTCTATGACATCTGTGTGTCCAGGAATGTCAGTGAGAACATCCTGAAATGTTTGTAACATCGACGAGACTTGTCGATGTTCGTCACCAGAAAGATTAGGAGAAACAGAAACGTTTTTCCAAGATTCCGTGGAATGTAATGGAACCACTGGAAGGGGAAGGTTGACATCAGAGAAGGTAGCTTCCTCATCCTGAATGACAGACAGGGATGAATAATGACCGTGAGGTGCAGGAGCATCATCCGTTGCCTGAAAAATAGGCAGCAAATAGTCCGGACGTTCGTGAAATTCCGAAAGCATGTTTATGTGGAAAGTTTTATGCTTTCCATCAATATCGACCACATAGTCAACATCGGAAATCCGAGAGACTATTGCATACGGACCTTTCCATGCAATAAGAAGTCTATTTTCCCTACTGGGGAGTAGGACGAATGCTTTGTCACCTGGACAAAGTTGTCGTAGACATCTATTCTTGTTAGCAAACTGCCTTGCCTTCTCTTTAGCAATTTCTGATGAAGCAGTTGCTAGCTTACATGCCTCAATGATCTTTTGTCTAAGAGCAATGACATACTCATATGAGGATTGAGTTTCATCGCTAATATCATCGGCAGTGATGAGATCGTGTAATAAAGACATAGGGCCGCGTGGACGCGCGCCAAAGACAAGTTCGAAGGGAGAAAATCCTGTGTGTTCATTAGGGACTTCTCTATGGGCAAAGAGAGCCGCGGGTAAAACCCTGTCCCAATCTTGAGGATGATCTTCAGTTATCTTACCAAGCAAAGTCTTGAGCGTTCTATTCAGACGCTCAACTAACCCATTAGACATAGGATGGTAGATACTACTGAGAGATCGTTCAATATGTAAGGTAGACATTACCTGTGACATAGTGTCAGATATGAGTTGAGTGCCATGGTCTGACAATATTTCTCTGGGGAACCCCAAGCGAGAAAATATCAACCAAAGAGCATCTGCGATATCTGTAGTAGATATGCTCTTAAGAGGAATAGCCTCTGGCCAACGTGTGCACATATCGACACATGTAAGGATAAACTGATGTCCTCTGGCCGACTTGACCTTAAAAGGGCCAATAATATCTATGGCCATTTTCTGAAACGGCCGAATAGGAATGTCAGCAGCCTGGATAGGCGCAGCATGTCGTGGTCCTCTAGATTTGACCTCCTGACATACCTTGCATGATCGGCAGTAAATACGAATGTCCTTATTGACAAAAGGCCAAAAGAAAGCCGCAAGGACTCTCGACTTCGTACGGGCAAAACCCATATGTCCAGCACATTGCGAGTCATGAGCATGTTGCAATATTTGGACTCTCATGCTCTTGGGAACAAGAATTTGCGAATGTGCCGACGTAGCCGAATCTTGTACCATACGTACAAGTACGCCGTTTCTCATTGCAATCCAAGATTTTCTATTTGTATCCTGATTCGGATCACCTTTCTTCGCAAGAACGAAGAATTTTTTAAAGAAGAATCTTCTTCTTGCAATTTTATGAAAGAGTCACGAGTGATCACTAAGTGACTATCTTGGCTATCAACTTCATTATCACTATTCAGTGAAGTTTCGGGTGTTTGTAGAGCTTGTGCTCTTGTAACTACTGCATTTGTAGCTTGCATGTTATTATCTTCCCAAGCAGCAATCTGCTGTGGGGTACACTCCCTAACTCCGTGAATACGACCAATAATAAGGTCCGCAATAGGATTAGGTAAGAGACAAGCATGCACATCTCCAGTAAAGAAAGGAGTGGCAATGCGAATTACAGCAGTAGGATATTTTTCTAGAGTGCCGCCAAATGTGACACATTTAATAACCCTTCCTGTAGCACAAGATGGATCTACAAGCGATTGTCTAACACCAATAGTGGTGCATCCGGAATCGAAAAGTAGTGAGACCGTAGTATCATTAACAAGACCCTTATGTAGAATTAAAGAACCCCTCCCGTCATGCGCAACAGCAGCAGGAAGAGCGGGAAGTGGGTGACCACAACTCAAAGTAGTTATGGTACCCGGTTCGAATAAAGTACTGCATTGGGGACATTTGTTTGCTCTCTCAAAGTCAAAAGCAGAACTAGTGACAGCGTCAAAGTTTTTACTATCAACAACATGATTACAGGCTGCCTCAGTTTCCTGTTGTACAGCATTAGCCTGCTGATATCTCTTTTTTTTTTTGTGTTGAGATCTACCCCGACTATTATTACCTCTGAAGTTATCAGAGTTATTATTATCTCTGCAGTTATTATTGTCTCTATTGTAATTGTTATACTGGTTCGAATTCCAGTTTCCACGATTACTATCATGTTCACATTGATGCGAACATCTATTTGTTTGGTTTTGAGGTCTTCGGCAGGAATAACCTCTATTACCATATCCTCTTTTGAAATGCTTATAATTATTAGGGTGATAGTAACGAGTACTATCAGGTTGTCTCCAATTCTTCGAAGAAGAATCACCATGAAATTGATTTCCATGATTTTGACAGAAATTACCGCTACTCTTTCTATCAAAATTTTGTTGGGATCTACGAGCAAAGTTTTGACCATACGGAGCTGCCGAAGCAACTGGTAAACCTTCTTTCACCTTAGAGTTACCCATGGTTATGTGTGGGTGCGCAGTTACGTATTGGCAACAGAAATCTTCCATTTCTTTTATTGTTTTAGGTTTACGTTCATGAAGGAAAACAAGGAAAGACTCATTGACAGACGACATGACTTTGTCTCTAAGTATTAAGTCCATAAGTCCTTCATAAGTTTTTTCCGTCTTAGATAGTTCAACCCATCGTGAGAAAGTAATGCGTATTCTTGCAATAAACTCGGAGAATTCAACTCCATTTTCAGGTAACATGTTTTTAAATTGTAGACGATAGCCGTCTTCGTTAAGCTGATATTTCTTTAACAAAGCGGCCCTGACAACCTCATAATTGTTCTTGTCAGGTTCATCCACCATATTTAATATACTTAGAGCTTTACCTGTCAGTATCCCTGATAACTGATAAACATATTTTGCTTTGTCTATGTTATGAGCTGTACATGCTTGTTCAAATCTGTCCAGATAGAACATTATGTCATCGCTGGAAGGACTAAATGTTGGTAACTTAATCTTAAAAGTATCATTATTAGCCTTACCAGAAGATGAACCCTTGTTTGAATCATTACCATTACTCATGCTTGTCAATTTCAATTTTTCCAACTCTAAAGCTAAGACCTTTTCTTCATGTTCCATTTTTGCTTTCTCTTTCCTCTCATCAGACTCTCTCTGTAATCTTCTTTCCTCAGCCTGAGCCTCTTTTTGAAGTCTTTCATTTTCAGCTTCTTTTTCAAGTCTTTTATTTTCAGACTCTTTTTCAAGTCTTTTATTTTCAGCTTCTTTTTCAAGTCTTTTATTTTCAGCCTCTTTTTCAAGTCTTTTATTCTCAGCCTCTTTTTCAAGTCTTTTATTCTCAGCCTCTTTTTGAAGTCTTTCAGCTTCTAGCTGTAGCTGGAGTTTTCTCTCCTCAGCTTCTGATTCCCTTTTTTGTTTTTCCATTTCCATTTGGAATCTTTTTTCATCCACCTGCATCTGCAGTTTCTTTTGTTCAGCTTCCATTGCTTTATCATATAGAGCAGTTGCAAATTCTTCTAACTTATCACCAGTCTTCCCAAGCAATTTACCCTGCTCAATAAAGTGCTCAAATGTAGACATGTTGTCTAACATATGAGTCCAAAACCTGAAATAATTAACTAATTTATTTCAAACCTAAGTGTAACAAGTCTTAATTAAGCACTTGTATATTCACATCACCTTATATTATCCCAGTCTCTGTGGGAAACAAGTCTCCAATCAAAGAACTTGTATATGAAATATCAGCACTCAATTCTTGATCATAAGTGCACTTCTCATTCAATAGTGCACGACACTATTCATCATTCATTTATCATCAGTATAGTAGTAACAGTGCATTAGCATAGCCCATTAACTAATTACTATAACTGTAAACAATGACTATGTAAACACATGCAGAATGTAAACATTGAAAATGTAAACAATACAAACAATGTAAACAATAACAATGTAAACAATAACAAAGATCAGCAACAATACAAAAACTTTCGCAGAAATCAACTAAAAATAAAGCAGAAATTAATGAAATATCACAAAAAATGTGACGATATCTGCGATAGAATTAAACAAAATACATGACACCACAGTGTATAAACAAAAATGTTGTATGAAACTAAATTATAGACAAGAGTAGGCTAACAAACACAAACAAATCAAAACAAAACTAAAGAATGCGAAATAATAACGAAAACAATATTAAAACATGTCATCACAGCTAACATAAATAGCAACAGAAGTCGCTTAGCAAATTCCAGTATTGGAAATTTGCAAACCTTACAGAAAACGCTCACAATAGACGACCTCTATGACGTGGCATAATCTAACGGAGACACCACCCAACCGAGAACCCGCTGAAATATAAACATATAAATATACAAATAACATATAAACATAAAACATATAGAATGAGATGATACACAGAAGACTCAGCAGAAGTATAAGGGCACAGTTTACATACAAACAGGCCACTTAACTTATAGGCTTCCAATCGTAGAACAGCAGAAAAACGGATGTCAATCAACGTCCTAAAGAGCGAAGCTCCAACGATGATGGCACATCTGAACTGCTTCCACTGCTAACACGATGGTACAAGAGCTTCTGACATACTGTGTGTTGAGTTGTTTCGGCACTTGACCTTCTAATCCAAAAGTAAGTTGATGGAAATCGGTACTTGGCCTTCTTCAGAAAACAACCCGTTTCAACCGGCACTTGACCTTCTCAAAAAACGACAGCACTGGAACCTTGACAGCAGCAACTTGCTTGACTTGCGTAAAAGATAACAGCAGTCCGAGTTATCCGGCAACATGTAACAACGCCGGGTACTGTCAAATTCTTGTTTCCGTCAAAAAATTGAAATTTGACTTTTACCGGGCAACGCCGAGTACTTTGAAAATTTTGAAGATGTTGACTGTATTGAAGAATGTTAATTTCTTGAAGGATGCTGATGAATTCTTGTTGAAAATGAAGTGGGTAAGGGACCCCGTGTTTGCTGGTACCAGAATCAAACCAGCTTATGGCCACCAAATGATGCGTGATGCCATATGATGATGGATGGCAACCGCATGTCTGGTTTTGTGTAGTGTGTAGATGTGTTCAGTCAAAACAATGTTCATGCAACAATAACAGGGCAATCCACATAGGACGTCAGTAAACTCACGACGTATAAAGTCAATGAGTCTTGAAACAGCCGTTGACGTTTTTCTTCATTATTTATTGTGGACGCCACAGTGACAAAATGGTTACGCAAATGTGTAGGCACATCAAACAGTCATTATCACAGCAACATTCAATACAGCAATAAAAGGTAGACAGCATTACAATGATGAGTCAGATGCATGTTATATTTCATAGTGCTGTAAATGTAGTCAGGTGGAAAACTCCATCCTTTTCTATAACAGCCAGGAGATAACCAGATGTATGAGATCAGTTCACTCTCCTTAGTTTGACTTCAGCAAGACAGACACGTCTGCCGAAGTATAAATAATGTCCTCAAAAATATCCTCTAGATAATAAAGGTTTTCCAAACCTAGTTCATTTAACAGAGTAGCAAGTAATGGTCCTTGGTACCTGCATCAACCGATGCAGTACAATGCAGCGACATGTGAGCTGGGAAAAAACATCTCGTGACGACGACTTTCGCAGACAGGCTATGAATCGAAATCGTTCACGACCCAAAAATCGATAGAGTTAATGAAAATGTTAATTTACCTTGCTTTCAAGAAATACAGAAATATCACGCCTCCCGGCATGTGCAAATACACTAGAGGTATTATCCCGAATAAACGAAATATCCATAAGAGGACTACACATCCCTGACAGAACAAAAATAGCGGAGATCCCCTCTTCAACGAGGCATCTCTTTCGCCATTCCAAATCGCTCACTCCCACTAGTGGTGGGCGGAAACCGATCGACAAAGAAGCAAGACAAGTCATGCGCAGTCCAGCGCAAAACGACCACAGCTCAAACTTAACTGCATTCGATACCAACGCGAGAAGACAAATGCTTACCGAGAAAAGTGACTATAAATTCCAAGCAGTTGTTGCCCTTGCGTTATAAAACAGATATTGAAACAAAACGATGTTGCGAGAATTTATCACGCAACACACAGCTGCAGGACTCATCTGGAGCTATGATTTGTGTAACAGGCTACAGCAAAAATCAAAGACATTCTAACGCCCATTCTAAACCTCAGTGAGAAAACTTTAATTTCAATTTTCACCCAATTTTCCATATTTATTTTACCATGTTAAAGACTAATTGACTATTAAATTTGTTGTATGTTATTTTTAACTAAACAATAATAGTTGATTCAGTTTATATGTACGAAATCAAACGTATGAGCCAGTCTTTCTTGATAAATACATATATCTTTCTTCTTTGATCCATAACCACCGACCGTCAAAGAAGTCAGCGGCCATCACGTCTGGTGGCGTCTTGTTGGGCAGCAACAAATTGATTCCACTTTGCTCGGTCGGCGGCCATCCTTCGTACAGTACCCCAACTGTGGTTCATTCTTTGCATTTCAGCTTCCACCGTTCTCCTCCAAGTTGTTTTTGGTCGGCCTCTCTTTCGCTTTCCCTCGGGGGTTCATAGCATAGCTGTTCTTGTGATGGTATCAGGGTCTCTTCAAGGGATGTGGCCAACCCAACTCCAGCGTCTGCCAGCTATGATGGTGTGCATGTCCTCCTGGTTACTCCGAATAAGAAGTTCTTGGTTGCTGTTGGTGTTTGGCCAAAAGATTCGGAGAATTTTCCTTAGACAGATTGTGTGGAAGGAGGACAGTTTCGACATTTCCTTCTCTGTTACTCTCCAACATTCTGCACTATAGAGAAGCACAGAAAGTACACCGCTCTCATACAGTCTTAATTTGGTGTTTGTGCTGTACTGGGAGGACTTCCAAATGTTGTTGAGAACAGCAAAGGCTGTTCTTGCTTTATTCATTCTGTTGTTAATGTCCTTGCTAGTTCCGCCATCAGGTGTTACTATGCTTCCTAGGTAAGTAAATGTGTCTGTCTGTTCTAACTTCTGATTCCTTACTGTTATTGGCTCAGGGTTGCCCACATTTAGTGTCATGACCTCTGTCTTCTTCAAATTGATGTTCAGGCCAACCTGCTGGCCATACTTATTCAGTCTATCAGTTTTGTCTTGAATGTGCTGATGTGAATGCGCGAGTAGTGCAATGTCATCTGCATATTCCAGGTCTTCCAGTGTAGAAAAAGTTGTCCATCTAATATATATATATATATATATATATATATATATATATATATATATATATATATATATATATATATATATATATATATATCTAGAGAGAGAGAGAGAGAGAGAGAGAGAGAGAGAGCCATTACTTATAAGAGGGCATTCGTTGGATTACTCCAACTGGGGGCTTGAACGGGTCAGAATCATTGCATAAACCCTTCACAAAAGGCGACGGATCAGATAATAAGTTAACAAATTTGCTCAGTCCTTAAGCAGCGTTTGTTCTTGACTTCTGGGAATATCTAGTGAAGGCTCCCCTAAGGTAGAAGAGCCATTCATCTTCTATCTACATCTTTGTCAAGAGTAATCTTGCGCGAAGATAGATACCTTGGACGACCTACTTTTAGATACGCTTGCGTTGTGACCATTAGTGGACCACTACTGCAAAGCGCAGGCAATCGCATGACAAAAACATGAAAATGTCTTGACCAGATGAACCGACAAGAAGACTTCGCCTGTTTTCGTTGAGAACCCGTGCTCCAGATGGAACTGAAAAGTTGTGATTGTTTATGAGTATACGATGAGGTAAAAGTAAGTAACGCGTCTGTCTAACCAGGAGAAAGAAGTGCTTTAAGTTACGATCTCATAGTCTTTGTGAGTGGGTTTTTACCGGAGTGATAACATCAGTTACTATATACGGCTGTTATCATTTTTTGTTGTTGAGGAGCTAGAGCGCTGATCTCTTGCGGCAAGGATACCGGGTTGGGATCGTGATATCGACACGCTCCAATCTATCCAGTTTTAAATGATTACCTGACTTTGCTCTTGAATTAGAGAAGGAAAATGCAGCGAGGAACGGGACTGGTCACCCCATTTTTCGATACTGGTGTGACGATATTCTAAATACAATATCTAAATTAGAATATAGCATGATAGTGCATAAAGTCAAAAATAAGATAGAACTAAAAATTTGGTAGAGAATTGGCGTCTTCACCCACGCCGCCAGTGTATTAGTTTTGATAACGCCTTATGGCCGAATAAAAGGTACTCAATAATCCTAAGTGACCTTGAGATAAAACGTAACACTTTTTCCAAGTTCAAACAAATATTTGCCTAGGAGACAGAATATATAGCAAAAGGGGGAGAGATAAGGATAGATGGCCCAATGCTAATTCGTTTCGCGTTGATTTCAAACTAAAAGCCAATAGCAACGCAGTGGCAAGACTTGCCTTGAGCGATTTTCAAAGTACGATGTAAAAGGTAGAATATGTAGACAGCTGGGTCACGAAAACAGGCTTAGCTCTTATTGAAAATGACGTAATTCTAACGTAATACGGATGATTCTCGTAAATAGGTTGAAAGTACATGGAAAAGAAGTGAACAGGTGGTAGTCTAGAAATAAACAACTAACATAGAAAAAATATGGAATTCTGAACCAAGATACATAGGGCCATAAAAAATTATATATTCCTGTGCCTTGGGACTTTCTGAGCAAGAATATGTTATCAGTTACACAAATAGTCCACTAAATGACCAAATTATAGCCATAATACTATAGAGGATCCGACGGACTGTCAGGAAAAGTCATGCCTGCTTATTTTTTTGTATGGCATATTTTTTAAAAACAACTTTGGGGAAAGAAGGTACGGGGAATTGGATTGGATAGTATTTAAAGCAAGGCGAAATATTATTGGCTGACCTAAAAATACAAATATAGTTGGTAGTAGTAACGCATAGTGGTTTGAGATTTTTTTTTTTAAAGTTCATTCAAAATAAAGAGATGCTTGGTCCCATTGGCTAAAGCCTTTTACATTATAGGAAAAGTAGGCTGCTCGCTGCCATTTTTTCAAAATATTCTGAGGAGCAAGCAGCGATGAGCAGACTTGTGCTTTTTTTTTAAATACTAATAACAGAAAGCAGTCTGGACAGGGGCAGTGCTGAAAGTGTGCCATATTCTATTGCCTATTCATCGTTACTTGTTTATATTTCCTTGAATATGTGGTAAGATTGATTTTATTAACTTTTTAATTTAAAAAGGGTTGAGTGTAAGAAAAGGTCATGTAAAAAGATTGTAATTAGGTGGTTCCATGGCAGACTTAGGCATGGCTAGATGTTGATCCATCATATAATGGACTATACAAGAAGTATTAGAACTACAGGACTATATATGATGGTCATACAGGAGCATTACACCTATCTTATTGCATGGAAAAGACTACTGCAGGAATGACAAAGGCGTAGCAGCCATTAGGGAAAAGAAAAGAAAACTGGTACAATTTGTTCCATCAAACTAGAGTGGAGAATCTAGGTTGGTCGGAGAGAGCTGACCAAGTTCTTTTGTGTTGAATGTATTATTACATTGTGGTAAAGTGGGATGTTATAAATAGTTATAGGGGACTTAGTGTACTGACTGAGATCAGCTGTGAAGGTATCTGTATCTAATAGGTGTAGTGTTTTACAGATAACCTTACTTGCTACCACATTTATACCTCAGTCAGAATTATTCTGGAATATTGTGATGACTACGTTGAATGTCTAGGGTTATGAAAATGATGAAGTGTAAGTCACAACAACAACAGACAGATAAACAATTTAATTTATTCCACAACACTTTACACCACTGTGACACTCACATACATATAACACTCTATAAGATTATCTTAAATGAGTCAAGTGTAAAGTTTCAAATAGATATGTATTAATTTCTTTCAAATATTTGATATCCTGATTTAACAACAAAGTGAACCAGGAATCACAATCACATGTAATCACAGGTTATATGCACACAATTATAAATAGAATCTTTGGATTGACATATTTTATTAGTATTATCCTATGTGTGTAAGTTGTGAAGTAGTACTATGAGGTAATACTGGTTTTGTTTTTCAAGCTACGTTGTTGTTTGCCATCATGACTTCAAGTGTTTGATTATCGTGGAAATAGTATTGGGAAAAGTTCACAGTTCCTGTCCTTTGAAACAATTTATTGTCCCTCTGTGTTTAATATAATGTCAATTTTAGAGGGGGGGGGGGGCACATAATGTTGAGCTGCTCTGGCCACAGAAGCTTATCTTTCGTGATGGCGCCAGGAAAAGGTCTCCTCTGCTCGATTGCTTCACTGCGTTCTTGAGACACCTCACTGGTCGCTATCTGGACCAAGGAGTATGCTGTCAGCCTCTGGATTCAGCAAAACTCAGACCAGGTGCTGATTCAATAACTTAGGACCACGGTCCCTGAAACAAGAAGGTTGTACCTCCTACTTCAGAACTAATTAATAATCTATTTCCACACTGAGCACAATACATAACAAACACTGAGTTCAGAGCGGTAGGCCAACTGCTATCTTCATCTGAAACAATTTACACCAGTATTCTCCTCCCTAATGGTTACTACGCCTCTGCAATTTCAGCTGTAAGTCCTTCTATACAATAAGATTGGTGTCAGTGTACTATTTGGTAATTCCATGTAGGCCTAGGCAGTTAAACTCCTCTCCGACAAGTTTTGTTCAGGTTGGAGCAATATCTAGGCTTTGCCTCATGTTTGCTACTGAACCACACACATATATACAGACACAAATTATCAATTCACATTCAATTTTCATCAAAAGATATCAAATATGTCAAGCTTACCACAATTCATGGAAATAATAAACAATTTCGTTGACTGGCGATGAATATGGCACAATTTCGATCTGCCTATGTCCCAGGCTTTTATTTAGAAAAATATGAGCTGGATCTCAACGCACTGTTTCTTTAGTAAGTTTATTTGAAAATGTGGCACTGAACTGACGCTCCTAATTGACTATACTGGCGGGTCTAACCAATCGGGCCATGTTTACACCGCTTTTCAAAAAAAGTACCCCCACTACCGTTTCCCCTAACAACAAAAAATTAGTATTTGTAGTCCGACTAATCGTGTTTCGCCTTACATTTACTTCTATCCAATCAAATAGGATTTAACATGGTGGCCTATTTCCCGTAAAATGGTGGTTTCAAAACATGCCACTGTGCAATTCTGATTTGGTGCTGTCAGACAACCTCACTATTTTCTTTTGGCTATAATTTGTTAATTCCTAGACTATTTGCGTAACACTTAACATATTCTTTGTCAGCAAGTCCTAAGGAACCCAAATATATAAGTTTTAAGGGAGCTAAGTGGCTGCGTTCAAAATATGTATTTTCTTCTACCTCCCGTTCACTTCGATACGATGTGGTGTCTGGGTACTGTCGGGCTTTCAGACATAAAACAGTATAATGTCATGTTTACCAATAAGCATTTAACAGGTTTTTAAACCTAACTCTCGTATGGGTAGTGTTTTTTATCACTGTATATCTGAAAAAAAAGTTAGTGCCTCATGCCTTTCGCGTGTTGGGGGTGGCATTAATATCGCGAGACTGTGGTAGTATTGCATGTGTTCCTCCGATCAGCCCTCTCTCTCTTTCTATCCTAAGTCCATCTGTCTTTTCATTACGCAGTGTATAAAATGAAATTAATGGAATATTAAACTAGGTCATTAATCAGCTTGCGTATCTCAAGGTTTTCTAAGAAACACAGTACTAGTTGTATTGTTTTTCTGAAACGCGTGTATGCTGCTGTAGGCTTTACTATCAAACGTGAAAGCGTTACAATTTTGCAGACGGAGCATAAAAAGGGGGATCTCGAGTACAGTCATTGTGACAGCACTGGTCTTTTACCATTCTTCTTTCCTTTGATTGAATTTATTCGTTAGGCTTTTACCTTTATTTTTTAATTTATATATGTGGATTTAGAATGTTTCACGACATACATGTAACTTGGGAGGAATTAGTTGATGTTAAGACAGAAACATAACTTTCATTTACAGGGGTTTCTGCTGGCACTTGTCTGGTGCTGGTAATTGCTGATTGAGAATTTCTGCACGATTTCGAAGAGTCTCTGGTACCTGCTTATAGTAAAGAAATTCAAGACCAGAGGAGACTGGGGTGTTTGGCCAAACCAACTACAACTGATGTGATTCCAGGGTCCAGATAAGTCTTAATATCTGGCCTGGGACAACTTATCAGTGACTGTGAAAGATCTCCTGTGTATAAATAAACTTCCTCCCAAAGAATAAAATAAACAATCATAGGTGAAACAAAAGAACTTTGGGATGAGGAAAATCCCCAACCTGCCTCCAAGTACCAGTTAGTTAAAATAGATTAATTAACACCAAATGAAAATTTTGACAATGTACTTTGGACATATTGTCCTTTTTATGTAAATATCTATATATATATGTAAATATATCTATCTATCTAATATGATTCTCATTTAGAGGTAGTCCTGACCAAAACAAATTTAGGCTCAGGACCAATAAAGATTAACAAAAGAAATTCTAAAATATAAAATTTAACAACTGGAGTTAGTTGAGTTTATCCTAGTACTTAATATATATGTATGTGTATGTTTTTGTATTGAGGTTCTTTAACATCACTCTTACATTACCCTAGACACTAAACATAGCTCTCAATCATACTAGGCCAAAATATAACTTTGAGTGAGATCGTAGGTGGTATCAGCAAGGTTCTCTGAAACACAGCTACCAATTGTCTACATTAGGGACCTTCACAGATTGACCTCACTCAAGTACAACTTTACCACACACCAACCTTCTTAATGTGATAGGGTGGGAGAGATGATGATGATGATTATATTGTGATGTGTGATCACTTTCTTTTCACACTCGCACCGACCCGAACAACAATAAAACTCTTGATTCTAGAGGCAGGGGCTGTATTTATTTTTACAACCCATTCCGTGATTCAGCAAACATTAAACAAATAAACCAACGAACATAACAAAACAAAACACCCAGCATGTGCCCGATTGCTAATTTTGGAGAAGCAAACAAAGCAACGACTGGTTAAAATCATAATAGTTAAATAATGATACTCTCACCTGTTAAACAGTCCTTCCACGTGTACTACCTGACACCCTCAACTATCACACACGCACACACTCATGCATGTCGTCCAATGAGACTAGCATGGTGTTGTGCATGAGGCTGGCAACCTCACCGTGTAACACAGATTGCTACCGAAACTACTACTGCACGAGCATCTGAATGCTTCATACGGATGAAACCACACTGGTGGCCCCATGCTCCTACAGGAGCGGAGAAGAGAAATATATATCTCCAAGTGAGCCCACGTGCTCTCACAAACCATTCTTCACATAACCATAATTAAATAATAATCAACTGGACATAAAATAATATTCTTCAACTACATGTACATCAAATACTATCAATAATAAGAGTAAACCACCACCTCGAACTGATCCATCTCAATATTCGTCACTGCCCTCTGAAGCATGTCGTATATGACAACTGATGAGACTGGGAATCTCATCACATGAAACACATCGTTACCGAAACAAATCACTGCCATAGCATATACATGCTTCTTGTCGGCTTGTGATGGACACCAGCCACATTGGTGTTTCCATGCTCCGCATGGAGCAAACAGAGAAACACCTGTCTCAACGTGCTTTACGCACGCTCCCCAGAAATCTAAATACATATTCTCGCTTCAAAGTAACCCATAAATATATACAGTAGAATAATCAATAATCGTGAAATACACTCAATTACTTTTACACTAAAGAATAAAATATAATTACTCTTGACTTTAACAAAACTGGAATTAACACGAAAACTATCTCTTTCCTTTACTGGGGAAAATTATCTTAATCTGCTTCCACCCACGTGTCAATTCACACAATATAACATAGCGTAACATACAGGCTTATAACAAGCTAAGAGTGTTACCGCAGACCCCTTGGCGCCTTCTTTATTCACCGCGCCGCCTTTTATGACCACGTGGCCGCCATCTTGATATTTTCTAATATCATCTAAATTCAAGTAATAGATGCTTCTCTGTCCAGTTTCATGTATAAAACACTCTCCTACTAAATTTGCCCGGTCTGATGACTGAAATACTTGATACTAAATTCTCACATCTGGATTTAGGCTTAGCGTGCCTCATAAAACCTATCAACCATTATTTTCACTCATCTATCATTTCGAGACTAAATCATAATGCCCTAAAAAGACATTTCCTTTGGGAACACATCTATCTATTTATTTAGACCTAATTCACTAAACATTAAAATAGCCACATCGATATAATTTCAGAATTATATAAAACTAATTCTAATTTAAATTAACTCACGTGCTCAAGGCATTTACAGCTTGGCTCTGTGTGTCTTACTTCGTCTGTTCTCTCTGGGCGGCTGATCTTCAAATAGGCTCGTTTGATGCTCGCTATTTCTTTATATAAACCGCTAGACCTAAGCCTAAACACCCAACTTAGTCCGCGCTGCGCGGATTAATTTAGCCACTTAAATGACACTCGCGATTTTGCTTTACCAGGCATGAAAACCCAGATATACACAACTATTTCTAGAGCAAAAACACAATTCTACACCACAACTTAATTTTAAGGCATTATTATGGCCTTTCATCAATCTTGAAGAATGTTTACATCTCAGCATGCTTCGCGCACTTCTAAAATACATGGGTGATAAATCTGCCCAAAAACAGGAAGGGGGCGGGCGTCTCCTTTTCGGCCCCATCACATAAACATCAAAACCCACCACAACTGGACCTAGTATAGTGAGGTCTCTACCACTTCACTCCCTTCCGGCAGTATGTGATATGGGAGTACCTTTACCTTGTCATCATTGTTGTCCCTCACGTATTCAGATAAGTGCTCTCTTTCCTTGTATCTGCTGTTTTAGCTTATTTCTCCCTGTCGAAGACCCTGTAGTGGAAACGTTGACCAGCTAATTCTTCTTTGTTCCAATAAAACTCCCAAAGTCTGTGATTGTTTGTTCTAGTGTTTATCATTTGCTGCAGTCCTTTTCACTATCATCTTACAAATCATCATGCTCATCATCACCGTTATCATTTCTATTTTTGCTCTCAACAGAGCATGAAGGCCCCACTGCGACTGCACCCTTGTAAGAAGCCTGATTAAAACATTGACATGATATTGTAGACGTAGTTTATGTAGCAATATGTTTGACGTGATGAGGTTGCCAGGCCAATGTATAGTCCTACATTAGTCACCTTGCATATATCTGACAGACGTAGCTAGAGTTGCCCTTGACTCTAGAACCCACAGGGGACAAGAAAAGTGGGGAGGCCAAAGAGAACTTGGAGAAGTATTGTTGAAGAGGAGGCTAGGGAAATTGGAATGACGTGGGCACAGCTGAAAAAGACAGCCCAGAATAGAAATTGATGGAGAGCAACTGTTTCTGCCCTATGTTCCACAGGGAATGAAAAGGAATGATGATGATGGTAATGATGATGATGGTGATGATGATGATGGAGATGACACATCTGACAGGACAGTAGTACTGTTCTTCTCTGTCTCATAAGAGATCTCCAGGGAGAGGGGGGGGGTGTTATAAATGTTAATGGGCTGTAATGACGTCATGAGTGTCCGAGTGGTTAGAGCGGTAGTCTCCCATGGCTTAGGTGCCGGGTTTGATTCACGGTATCATCACGTTCCAGTTTACCCAGCTGTAAATGGGTACCTGACTTTACTCTTGAGTTAGGGAAGGAAAAGGCAGCGAGGAAGGGAACTGGTCACCCCACCTCTCGATGCTGGACCTAGTATAGTGAAGTCTCTAACACTTCACTCCCCTACAGCAGTATCTGTTATGGGACGACTTTTACTTTTTTAATGTCGTTATATCATCCTTCTCGTCCTTCTCCTCGTCAACGCAGATAACGCTGGCTTGGCAATGTCTGCCGCAAGGAAGATTGTCGCGTTAAGGAAGATACTCTCTACGGACAACTGGCAGATGACAACAGAACAGCCTCACAACGATAGCCGTGCTTCAAAGATGTGTGCAAGAAAGATAAGAAGGCGCCTGACATAAATCCAGCATCCTGGGTGACGAGGTTGCCGATCGCACTAAGTGGAGATGCTCATTACAGCGTCGCCTCAGATTGGGCTAAATAAAGTTTTTCTTTTAATTTTTTTCTTATTAATTGGAGCTTTGCCTCGTTTTAGGCGACGCACGTCCCGTTCAACCTAGACATAGGATCCGTCGGTTATATTAGGGCATATGACCAAATATAAAAGACCTTGTGGTCTGATGCATTAAGTGAAGGTTTTACAGCAAGCAGAAGAGAAAAGGAACACAAACCAAAAGACAGATCAAGGGTGCTTCATCTCCATAGTCAGATGTCAATCGGGGAAAGCTATTACTACTATTCATGAACAGTACAAACACCTTCTTCAGCGTTGGCATTGTCACATCAACAGTACAAACACCTTCTTCAGCGTTAGGATTGTCACATCAACAGTACAAACACCTTCTACAGCGTTAGGATTGTCACATCAACAGTACAAACACCTTCTTCAGCGTTAGGATTGTCACATCAACAGTACAAACACCTTCTTCAGCGTTAGGATTGTCACATCAACAGTACAAACACCTTCTACAGCGTTAGGATTGTCACATCAACAGTACAAACACCTTCTTCAGCGTTAGGATTGTCACATCAACAGTACAAACACCTTCTTCAGCGTTAGGATTGTCACATCAACAGTACAAACACCTTCTACAGCGTTAGGATTGTCACATCAACAGTACAAACACCATCTTCAGCGTTAGGATTATCACATCAACAGTACAAACACCTTCTTCAGCGTTAGGATTGTCACATCAACAGTACAAACACCTTCTTCAGCGTTAGGATTGTCACATCAACAGTACAAACACCTTCTTCAGCGTTAGGATTGTCACATCAACAGTACAAACACCTTCTTCAGCGTTAGGATTGTCACATCAACAGTACAAACACCTTCTTCAGCGTTAGGATTGTCACATCAACAGTACAAACACCTTCTACAGCGTTAGGATTGTCACATCAACAGTACAAACACCTTCTTCAGCGTTAGGATTGTCACATCAACAGTACAAACACCTTCTTCAGCGTTAGGATTGTCACATCAACAGTACAAACACCTTCTACAGCGTTAGGATTGTCACATCAACAGTACAAACACCTTCTTCGGCGTTAGGATTGTCACATCAACAGTACAAACACCTTCTTCAGCGTTAGGATTGTCACATCAACAGTACAAACACCTTCTTCAGCGTTAGCATTGTCACATCAACAGTACAAACACCTTCTTCAGCGTTAGGATTGTCACATCAACAGTACAAACACCTTCTTCAGCGTTGACATTGTCACATCAACAGTACAAACACCTTCTTCAGCGTTAGGATTGTCACATCAACAGTACAAACACCTTCTTCAGCGTTGACATTGTCACATCAACAGTACAAACACCTTCTTCAGCGTTGACATTGTCACATCAACAGTACAAACACCTTCTTCAGCGTTAGGATTGTCACATCAACAGTACAAACACCTTCTTCAGCGTTGACATTGTCACATCAACAGTACAAACACCTTCTTCAGCGTTGACATTGTCACATCAACAGTACAAACACCTTCTTCAGCGTTGACATTGTCACATCAACAGTACAAACACCTTCTTCAGCGTTAGGATTGTCACATCAACAATAATTAATGTTCGCCTTTATTTATTTATTTATTTTTTTGCGTGTCTCACTTGTTATTATGATGGTGGTTAAATAGTAGACTGGTTAAAGTGGTTGCTTCTAGAAGCAAAGTGACTAGTTTCGAAACGTGGAAGCGTCATGTCCCAGCCTACCCAGCTGTAAATGGGTAACTAACACTGCTCTTTAGTTATGGAATGCAAAGTCAGCGAAGAAAGGAACCAGTTAGGCCTACCGTGCCTCATAAAGCTATGATCTAGTATAGTGAAGTCTCCAACACTTCTCACCTCTATGACAACATCTACTGTTTGACTACTTTATTCTTGAAATCTTTGCTAAAGTCAGAAGACAATAAAATTGTTAGGTCACCCTGAGACTGGGTACTATGAGACTGGGTACTCTGAGACTGGGTACTCTGAGACTGGGTACTCTGAGAATGGGTACTCTGAGAATAGGTACCCTGAGACTGGGTACTCTGAGAATGGGAACTCTGAGAATGGGTACTCTGAGAATGGGTACTCTGAGACTGGGTAATCTGAGAATGGGTACTCTGAATGGTATATCCAGCACATGGAAAGATCAAGGGAGGAATAAAGAAGGAAAGAAAGGTACAGATAGCCCCATAACGGATACTGCCGTAGGGGATAGACGTGTTAGAGACTTCACTATACTAGGTCCAGCTCCACGAGGGGGTGCCCAGTTCTCTTCCTTGCTGCCTTTTCCTTCCCTAGCCCAAGAGCAGAGTCAGGCTTCCATTTACAACTGATTAGACTGAAGCGTGACACCACTGTGTTTCGGAGTTGGTGCCTTGGCCGCGAAAGACAGCGATCTAGTCACTCTACCAATCGGACGCTCGAAGAAGGAAAGCGAGACAACAATTAATTAGAGTGACAGCATGGAAGGACGTCACCAATAGAACTCACAGGCAACAACCGAGTCAGGGGTTTGCGGAAAAATGATAGACGACACCATTAAACACACACAGCTCCAGCTAGAGAGAGATAACGTATTTTAATATTGGCCTTTTCCCACTCCGCAGTGTTTGAGACTACGGGGCAGTGGCGTAGCTGCCGAATGGGCGCCGGAGAAAAAAATGGTCGAAAGGTACCCGTGCTTTTAGATATGTTCTTTTATTTTCCTTTGTTAGTATGTTAAAGTAGTATCGTGTCCCAGTTTCTGGAGATAGAAGCGAAAGGGATTACGAAGACATGGGTTCATCTAAGGGGATGACATATGACCTGGCAAACATTGCTTAAAGACATATGCTCCTGTTGATGATGATGATGATGATGATAATTATGATGATGACGTAAGTAGTTACATTTTCAAAACAGTTTTGTCGTAAATTGATTACAGGCCTAGGTGTTGAGCTCATTATATAAGAGGGCCCCAATTTAATTTGTTCCCGGGGGCCCCGTACATTTCAGTTACGCCCCTGCTATGGAGATCATGTTTTGTTCCCGTTGAACCAACAGCTGCTAAGGACACGACTGTCTTTACAAACTGTCTCTCCTTCCTTCTGTTTCTTGTCATGTCTGCTCACTCCTTGCCTCGATCTTCAAACCTCAGCGTGAGCAAGATCAATGAAAACTTGGGCGGGACTAACCATCGCGACCGCGAGTGACAACTCTACACCGTGTTCGATTCACACGAGTCAGAACATCAATAACAGTTGACACGTCGCGAGCGGGACGCCGAGTGCCACCCACACAAGTAGGCGGGGACAAGCTCAGCGATTGACATATGCGTGAGATCAATTCGGTGAATAGAATTGTCTCATCGGGGTGTTCATTGTTGAAAAGTTTTCACTTAGGTGTTAACTAGGGACCTCAAATCTGGATGAACAGATAGTGGGAGGGGAACAAGACACGAGGAATAACACGGCTGTTTGGAGATATCAAGTGACTTTGTTTAGAGTTTTCGATCATAGCATACGATACAGATTTCAGATGACATTGTCACGACAGCCAACCGAAATTTTTCTAGAAACAATTCTGCTGTCATGTTTACTTATCAAACGCAACGGATTGGCGAATAAATAGGATTTCTCTAAAGACATCGAGTTCCTTATCGAACTCTTCCGCTTCAATAAAGAAACATAATTTTTGTAAAGGTAGGCCTCCATATATCTATCGGATTTTAACGTGTAACAGCCTGCATACAGAGTGCACCCAGTGCATTGTTAACTTCTATACGGTTTACGTAAACTATCTTAGAACACTCGTTGTGCGCTGTACAAACATAATAATGACAGTATGCTTTTCAGAAAGGATTCGTCAAATTAAGAATTAGAAGAATAAACGTGAATTAGAATTTCACAAGATTACATAGAGTTGCGAGTGAACAAAAAAAATTTTTTTTTTTCAGCGTAGCCTATATTAATGTAACGTGTGGGTTACAAAAAGCTTTCTATCTAATTCATAAAATTCCAAGTTTAAGATATTGTGAACATTGAATAAATTACAATTTTTGTGATAGCAGAGAAAACGGTGTTGGGAGCTAACTTCTAGACATTTCTGATCTATTTCATGAAAATACGATCGTGTGTTTCGTGTGGACAAAAACTTGACATTTTCAATTTATTTTGATTGAATCTAAGTAATTATAATCGTGGGCTACTTTTCATAAGCATAAAATTCCAAAAATTAGTGATTAACGAATATAAATCGATACCATTTCTACATATCTGTTTATGATACACAAGAAGCAAATTAAGAACTTTAACTCAAAAATTCACCTTCGGAACATTTAACAACAAAACTTCACGCCTAATAATTCGGCAGCTGATGTGTTGTTAAAATTAAGTTCAAAGATTTGAAGACTTCTGCTGGTATCACAGTTCACAGATCATCTGTGTTTATTTTCCAAGCAAGCCAGCGGCTTATAGGCCTACCTAGGATATCATTAATTCAACCTTGAGGCCACACAAAATCCTGTCGAGTCAGGAAACCAGGTATGTTTATACGTTTGAGTTTTGATGGCGTAGAGCTAGTTGTAGCTAAAACTTACATTAGAAATGATTATATATATATATATATATATATATATATATATATATATATATATATATATATATAATATATATATATATATATATATATATATATATATATATATATATACTATATATATATATATATATATATATATATATATATATATATATATATATATATATATATATATATATATATATATATATATATATATATATATATATATATATATATATATATATATATATATATATATATATATATATATATATATACTGAAGCACATTAAAAACGCACCACCTGTATAATCCAGGAACAGAGTGTGAAATGTAAATATAAGTGTGTACAAGTTTACATATTTGGAATCTTTATTCATTTTCCTATGAATCCATGCTGGTCATTAATTTGTACATTTGATTGTTATGAAATTCATTGCATTCTGTGCAGACAAGGGAGATAACTAAAAATACAAAAAAATGCACGTGCGTTATCCTGCTGGAGAAGCTGCAAATCTGGATAAATTGTGAACGCAGGAGCAACCAGTGCATCCAGAACCTCATCTCGATATGTCACAGCATTAACATTTCCACGGAAGACGTGAAGAGGCAAGCGATGGTGAAAACTGAATCCTCCCCAAATGTGAATACTGCCACCTCGAAATCGGTTGACACAGCAATCTGCAAAGCGCTCTTCACACCGTCGCTAAATCCGCATACGTCCATCTGCAAAGGATATGTTGAATCTGTTCTCGTCTGTGAATAGGACAGCATTCCACTGCAGTCTAGTCCATCTGATATGTTGCTCTGCCCATTGCAGACGCTGCTAACGATGTCTGTGAGTCAAGTTTGGCCCAACATACGGTCGTCTTGCAGTAAGGCCTGTATCTCTGAATCGTCGTATGACTGTCATTCGAGAGACTTGCCCATGTCTACCCACTATTGCTCTTGCTTTTTGACTTGCCGGGAGAGTACGATTCCTTAGGTGACTCAGCACAATATGACGATCTTGCGCAGGGGTAGTAACTCGTGGTTGGCCACTCCGAAGTCTATCCCGGGCACTGCCAGTGGTTCCGTAACGTTCATTGAGACGTACAATAGTGCTGTGGTGGCAATTCATCCTTCTGGCAATGGCCCGCGAGCTCATTCCGGTCTCCAACATACCAATGGCTCGTTGGTGGTCGTTTTCAGATAGTCGTGGCATTTCAAGCACTTGTACTGGGTGTTTTGTCTCAACGGCCTTTTTATACCGAGTATACTGCCACAACGTGTACACATTTTCAGGGTCATAGCTGTTGGGAATCGTGTTGCACGTGTAACTTTCATCGTTTTCATGTAGTCTGTACACACATCCGTGGGTTGAATCTTGCACTTTCCATTCCAGCAGCCATTCGCTCTCTACCTCATGGCAAACACGGGGAAAATCCATTCCCACACTTTTTTTTGCCAGCTTCTCGGCATCAGTATATATAATAGTGGTGCGTTTTTAATGTGCTTCAGTATATATATATAGGTTGAACTTGAACAAACACCACTAATGGATGTGGAATCGTACACATATTTTGGCAGTAATATAAACAAAGTTGGAGGAACAGGGAACAGACAATGATATCAAAATAAGAATACAAAAAGCAAGAGGCGCTTTCATTGCATTGGAAAATATATGGAGATCAAGAGAAATCAAGTCCAACACGAAAATAAGAATCTTCAACTCTAATGTCAAGTCAGTCCTATTGTATGGCTCTGAGACATGGAGAGCAACAAAAACAACAATCAAAAAGCTACAGACTTTTATAAACGGGTGCTTGCGTAGAATAGAAGGACTGAAATGGTATGACAAAGTCACAGATGTGGAATTGATGACAAGAACCAGATAAGTGCCAGTGGAACAAGAGTTGAGAAGAAGACGTTGGCGATGGATAGGACACACATTGAGGAAACCTGTTGATAGCATTACAAGGCAGTCCTTGTTCTGGAATCCACAGGGAAAGAGAGGCAGAGGTAGACCAAAAACACATGGAGAAGAGAACTGGAAACAGAGGTGAAAATGATGAGGAAAGCATGGAAATAACTTGAGCGTATGGCACAGGACAGGAAGACTTGGCATGTGTTTGTTGAAGGTCTATGCTCCTTGGGGAGCTAAAGGATATTGATATATATATATATATATATATATATATATATATATATATATATATATATATATATATATATATATATATATATATATATATATATATATATATATGGAATAAAGAATAAGTGGAAGGACCTTGAAGGGTTGGCACAAGGAGGGAAGACTTGGCGTGAGTTTGTTGAAGGCCCATGCTTCACAGGAAACCGTAGGGTAGAAATAAATATAACTAAAGTTATGAGAAGGAGCGCATGTAAGAAGAAAGAAGAGAAAACATTTACTATTCCGACTGCCGAGAGTCGTGGGAAGATTTAATTTCTGATATAGGTGCAGGAGTGTATTGAACGTGGTAGAGTTACTACTTTAATATATTACCGCTACCCCGTTGATCCATTTGTTCCGTTGAAGTAATTGTTGCATGTCCTCTGTTCTGTAGCAGACGTTAAGATGTTCCCGCTGGTCTGGTTGAATTCTGACCAGGTGTTTAATCTACCTGTATTCTAGAAAATAAGAAACAGCATTATTACTATTACTTATAAGCTGCACGTGAAGAAGCATAGCCCCCTCCCCAAGCTCACATTAAACCTTCCCTGTCCTGTACCGTTCATGCAAGATCTTTTCATGTCTTCTGCACCTCTTTTAAATATGTCTCTAACTCCCTCTCCCTCCCCGTATGTTTTATGTCTCCATCATTTCTTTCATTAAAAGAGTTCCAGAAGAAAAACTGCCTGGTAAATCTCTCAGCTGGTTACATCAGTGTTAACCCTATCCAAAGTCATCATCATTGTTCCTGATGTCTTGTCCCACTTGCAGTTGACCTTCATGTCTGCCCAAATACTCACTTATGAAAAAATATGTAACTTTTTAGTTGTTTTTATTGTTCTCCGTGTTACATAGCCATACAATGGGACAGTCTAGACATTTCAGTTGATGGCTCTTATATCGGTCCAGGTTTTCATTTCTTTTCAAATGTTAATTATTCTCACTGCAAGGTTTAGATCTTCTGGCCTTTTTGTGTTTTTATTTTGAAACTGTTTCGTGTTCCTCCTATCTATCTTGCCGCTAAGATTTATAAACGAGTCTACATCTTTGAGGGATGCATTTTCAAGGATAATCTAGCTGCCATTTGTCACATTTATTCTCATAATATTTATCTATCTACTGTGTAGTTTTATATATCTACTGTGTAGTTTTATCTATCTACTGTGTAGTTTTATATATCTACTGTTTAGTTTTATCTATCTACTGTGTAGTTTTATATATCTACTGTGTAGTTTTATATATCTACTGTGTAGTTTTATATATCTACTGTGTAGTTTTATCTATCTACTGTGTAGTTTTATCTATCTACTGTGTAGTTTCAGACACATTGACTTTGATTTCTCATTAAATATTATCATGTTATTTTGCTTCTGAACGTGGTTGTGACACAGAAGAACCACGTCTTCAACTGCTGCTTTGTTAAGAGTCCACTGAATGCCATGTTTGATGGTTGCTTGTGTTAGTTGATCCTCCTGATAAATAAGAAATATAATCGTCATCATCGTCATCATCATCCTCATCATCGTCATCATCATCATCATCATCGTCATCATCATCATCATCGTTCTCCTTGTCCCACTCGACGAAGCATGTAACCATGACTACAGCTTGCCCTGTTGCAGGATCCATGCATTAAAACAGTCACGTGATCTTGAAGTAGTGATTTTTGTTGCAATTTTTTGTCGTAATGGAGATGCCAACCCTATGCACAGCAGCATATTAGTTGCCTTTTACGACATTGACTTGTGAAGCAGACGTCCTATTCCTGTTGTTGGCACTGCTCAGAGACCCCGAGTGCTGGTGGAGGTCCGGTCCACGAGTCGCACAATCATGATCTCCTCCATCGAGCTAAATGTTGTGTCACATTTGAAGGTTGACAGATGGATGACATCAACAACGTGAATGAATGGTCAAAGTTTGTTGGATGCATCAATGGTGTCAATTATAATCATTTTGCTTTTAGCTCCATTGGAACATGGATTTACTGCTGCGATAGTTACCTTGCAGAAAGCTTACAGTAAGACATGCATGTGCTTTTGCATTAATTATTTATGTAGCAATTTGATTTTCATGATAAGTGTCACTGGTTGCCTCCCCTTTCCTCTGAAGTAGTGGTCCAACAGTGGACAAAACATAGAATAGCAGAGATGCAGACAGAAAGATGATGATGCTTCTACCTCGAGGGAGTGTCCACAAGATATTTAAGAAATCGAGATCAATGCTGAATGGGCCTGAGCACGTTAACGCTTTATCTTTCCCGCCTCCTTATATGAAGAGATATAATATTTGCTCGTTCAAGCCCCCCCCCCTTCCCCCCNCCCCCCCCCCCCCCCCCCCCCCCCCCCCCCAACTGAATTAACAGTAAAATTCATCTGCTTATTATTATTACTATTATTGCTCGTATTGGCTCTTTAGATGCAGATATTAGAATACTTATTCGCACCTGTTCACTTCTCTTTGTAATAATTAAATCAACTACGAATTTGTGAAACAATAACATATACAAAATTTATGATCAATTACTTTAACACATGTACATAAATAATAACTGGTGATTATTGCAAAAATAAGTCTCATCATGGAATAAATCGGCTTTCGTAAGCTTAATTTTAGAAAAGAAAACATTTTGTTTGGCCGGATTAAAATGGGACTTGCCAAATTGCTAAAGTGCCGATGCTGCTGGTTCCGTATATTCGTCTCTGAGTTGAGGGCACGTTTCCAGATCAGTAAAGAAGTAACCGCTCCTGGTCAAGGCAAGAATCTTCATAACCCGTGTAGCAAGTGTAATTTGCTAGGGAGGTTAAGATGTTATACCTAACAAGAAAGATAGTTGTGTCTGTGTCAACTGTGTGAGGTCAAGCACATGTAGGTCCCTGACTCTGAAAGAATGATGATGATAATGATATATATTATCAGGGAACCTAACGCTACCTCCCTAGATCTCACACAGTCCGTATTTTGATTCTAGTGGCTGGTGTATGATGACGTGTCACCTGGGATTCTTGGTATGACGATCATAAGTCAGTATAGATCAGCACACACATACAAGCTCCTTCAGGCTATCTGATGACAGCATAAACTTTATAATGGAGACTTTTCTCTTCTCACTCACTCATCAGGTTTCCTGTCACCGGATGGTAACAAGAAATAAAAACCCTGTAATAAAAAGACACCCTGGCCTTTTCATATCTGATCACAACTTCTTATCCCTATGTATACATGACGGTATGGGGTCAGCCTCGTGTGCATTCATGTGCATCAGCCCCTAATTATATGACTCACACCTTTCTGTGACCACACCTCAGGTCCCTATTGCAGATACGCCACTGTACTTTTACATAGTTTGCTTCAATCCAAGAACGTGGAGTAACCACATCTCCTTTTATATGATTTTTCTTTTCTTTTCTAAATTATAAACGCTCTAGGCATGTTGAAGAGTGTTCATAGAACACTGAGGCTTACTAACATCTTCCAATACAAAATTTATTAATATAAAATCATAATAATATGCAACAGTCAAATACAGTTCAATATGAGGACTCAATAATGTTTGCGCCCGGCATGTCCTTCACTTTTTTCCATAGCAGTATCTAACTTTGGCAGTTTTAATCAAGCATGTTGTAAAGATATCTCTCTTACTACAGTCTCTTGTAATGGATATAGTGGCCACCGCTGTAAAGAAGTTTTTCTTACTACACCTGTAGTACACCACTGTAAAGTTCTGTTGTTTGCGACTCCACTGTAAAGAATCGAGTGTGGTGTATAGAACCTCACTGTAAAGTATGATGGCTGGTAGTACTGTTGTATTCAAAGAGGTGCTGTCACCGTGAAGACAGACACAGGTCAACTCGACCTACACAGGGTAGTGTAAACATTGAAGTGAGAGTACATTGTACGCGAATGGTAGAATGGTTCTGAAGAGTTGACAACTTGGTAACAATATATTCATACTCTCACATGTAGAAGTCAAGGATTACTGGAACTACTGTGGTCTTTTTGTAATATTTAATGAGACGCACACTGGAACAGTACGTGTATGGTTACAGGAACACATGACGACATAAACAGCATGGTGTTGATCAATGGTGTATCATCTTAAGTTAGCATACATGCTGGATAACCTCATACTGGAACATTTGTAGACAAGCATTCAGAGTTCTATAGTTAATCCACATCTATATATATATATATATATATATATATATATATATATATATATATATATATATATATATATATATATATATCAGGTTGTACTGACAGATCACGTCAGTTTATACATAATGTTCATAGTGACTCTTGTACAGAATCTCTCTTAGCATTAGTGTAGCTTGTACTCTAGCGTAGATTCTTTCAAATAGCATTCAGCACATATCTTCGGAGTAAATGCTAAATCTCCCATAATAGATCTTTCTTTCATAACTGTGATCTCTGGCTCATTATCGGGTAGTAAGGGACAACCCTGTTCTCTGATGAATGATTGACAATAATTCGGATTCCAAGATGGCTTCCTTGGTCCTTAACATCGCTCACACAACGGTGAGATGACAAAACTTCTAGAAAGATTCACTTCATAAGGATATCAAAGTTTCCACCAATATCAGCATTAACTGTCCTCATAATTGCTGTGTAGAAACATTCTTAGTGCTGCTAAACGATATGTCGTTCTGACATTTGAACATAAGTAGATTCATGTAGGCCTAAACATAACCCATCGTAAGCCTAGGAACGAAGTCAGTAAAAGTACGTTTACCTTGGCCAAGAATCAATAGCAAGCACAAAAACACTTTTCTGGCGTAATAGAAACAATACTGGGGGAACACATAGACTAAAACAGTCCTAGAAGACACAATCTTCTTCCCCATGATAACTTGAGATCACAAAACTTTGGACCGCTCGACATTGGCGTCCCGCCAGACTCCATAACCGAAGAACACACTCCTTTTATCTTCATCCGCTCAGAGTGTAAGAACAAATAATCCAGCCCAGACACACAAAGATAACATGATATAAGACGGAATCGTCTCAAACAGACAAACAGTAAACCTAGATTCGGACTTTCAATATTCCTGCAAAACCTTAAGCGAGAACAATCTGTTTCCAGCTATAATGGACATAAAATGATATATCCAGATTCCTACGCTTGCTCAATACACGGAAACAAAACAGGAACCGATAACTCAAAGAATAAATACACATTGCCTATTCTGAGTTATTCCCCTTTCTTAAAAGTTGTAAGTTCATAAATAAATATCCTTTTATCAAACAGATAGTTACATTTTCATTTGTAATCGTATCAACTGTAATCTGTGCGACATATAAAAAATATGTACGCAACACATGTAAATACATAAAGCATTCTTACCACTAATTCAAAGAAATATGTCACAAATAACATTGACTGGCAAAGAATATGGCCTCAGTTTTGCTCTGCCCCGTCCAGATAGTGAATTTAGTAGTTAATTTTACAATTTATCACATCTGCTCTCAACGTAGTTGTTTGTATAAAATTTTCTACTAAATCTTTTTGAATTTAGTTTGAAAAAACAAAAACAAATTACAAACAAACTATGTGCCTCGTAGTCCATTAGTCACTCTGCGTTAGTTATGCCAATAGAAAAAGATGTTTAGTTTTTGTTAACCATTTTCCTATCTCCCCCTTTTACTCCTATACTCTTATACCAACCAATAGAATTTGAATTACTACAATGCCTCTTTTTTGAAACTTGCGTCCCCAATAACGTTATGTGTAACGAGCAAGAACAACAGTCTGTCCGTCCAAGCGTTCTTAGACATCTAGTATTTTCTCAATAACTTGGCTAATACTTGGACTACCATATTTTTTAAAACATATTTTTGCTCAGGGTACACTAAGCTATCCTACTATATGATTTTTATGGTCAGTTTCCTTATGGTTTAGATTTTCAGTTTTGTCACTGTCAATCGTCAAATATAACATTTTACACAAGTCGGCCATCTCTCCCCCCCCCCTGTCTCCATCATTTCTTTCATTATTCAAATAACCAACTCGTTTGAGTGACGTCAGAATTTTACCGCTAGGAGGAAATGGAAAACTGTCTGTGTGTTTGTCTCTGCTGGCTTTGCCCACAGCGTGTATATATTAAAGAGACCGCGAGCAGAGCGAAGAGGGTTTTTCAAACCGTTGGTAGTGTTGGCGTTAATTATTACAATCGTCTCGTTCTTACTACTGAGAAATGTCCGAATTATTACAAATTTTAGTGTTAAAGTTAACATATTACGTTAATTCAAACGCCAGTTTGGTCTCACAGTTCTGGCAATTCGTTAATTATAAGCTTTTCCCCCGTTTCGTGCAGCAGATCGGCGAGATGTTAAAATGTTTATTATACGTTTCGAAACCGAAACTAAAAGCGTTTTAGATTTTTACGGCGGATCATTTTTTTAAGCATTCCCACTGCACCAAAGGCAGCGCTCTACTGGCGTTGAAGATGAAAATAGTCAAACACCTGAGGGCTGGTGTATTTATTATCATAGGACTAAAATCGTACTGAAATAAGCGACTATCTCACAGATTTCGCTACAACCCGTGTAATGTAGGTTTAAAGTGTTAATTAAATGCTTTGAGCCACAGAATGGTAGTACCACAAATAGTTGGGTCCCCTCGTGCTGGTACCACAAACTTTAGAGAAAATAAAAGAACAAATTCCGCTGTTAAGTCTTTGTTTTCCTGATGTTAATCAGGCGCCTTTCCCGCTATCCGTCAGCCGTTTGTTTTCTCAGATTTTTTACTCTCCCTGAGCGTTTATCGTATCCCTCCGGGGGCATGTGATGAAAAATCACCAGTATGAAAATTAATTTAATTAAAAAAATTGTGACTGGACAGCGGCAGTGGCGTGTGCCTGAAGGAACATATTTAGTTTACATACATTCACAAAATGATAATATACAACTATGCACAGGTTGAGGTAATCATAACTCACTCCCTCTCCATTTGGAGTCTGGGGCTAACTTTGCTTTTGGTTCTTCTGTGAGAACTAGCATGCAACAATCACCAGCGCTTGCTGTGGTGGCTCATGAAGGTATCCTTTTCGCATGCTGAGGTTGCCAGCCTAGTATGAACCTTTAACACCACTAGCAAGTATAAATATGTCAAATTCAAAGTATAAGAAATATACTACAAATCACCCTAGTAACTAGGATTCTTAGACTGCTTGCTCAGGTAAATAGTCTTGGCAACTTGACATAGACGCCTAGATCATACGTCAGGGTATTTTGTTACATTTAAACTCCCTCTACGACTTTGTGCGTAAGTCCCATATAGTCTGCTTTCTGTATTAATAACTTAGGGTTTCTTAGCTGTAGTGTTCAGAAGTGTTTCACCAGGTCCGGTTCTATTTAAAGTGAAAATCTTTACTTCTATTGTTTCCTGGTTTCAGTCCGAGCTGTCTACTTCACTATCCAGGAAATGCAGTGCCGTCTGTCTAAAATATTCTACGTTATATTTCAGACTTCACCCACGCACTCTTGTTGTCTGCTACTTGGCAACTCCCAATCAGGGCAATTGTATATAACAACCCGAATTGCGAAACCAATGACATTCAAAGTACATGTTATGATAGAGTAGTGTTTATGGAATTTCCTGCGTGACCCATACGTTTGAGAATTTAAGCCCCTTTCCATATATGGAATTGTGATTTCCTTAAAGTGTTGTCAAAGTTTACTTATATCACACTGTTCGCTCACTCTTCAAAATGTCTTCCAAGTTTGCTTTTATCTATAATCATCTATTCCAAGTAATTCGGAAGTCTGATTTCTTAGTTTATCAGACTCTGCCGATCTCTTGTATCACATTACTTGTTGCAATCCAGCTTCCTGACTAGACAAATCATGGTCTACACAATTAAACCCGTATTGCAAGTCCATTCTACCGTCGGATCGGAAGTGATTACGCAACCTTGGACACACACTTCGTGCTCGCATTACCTGGAGTCAATGTGGTACTATCATGTTTAGTGATTCAATTAATCTCTCAGGGATGGGCGATTGTCTGGCCCTGTCATGCATCGAAGCGCTAAACGTGAACAATGGTAGTATGAAAAAAGGGTAACAATTCAGAGTAGAGGAAAGGCACGAAATTACGTGCGTTAAATATGCCGAAATAATAGATAACAAAGGCGATAAGAGGACATCACGAAAATTCAAACGAGCCATAGGGTCACAGTAAGGTTGCTAAGGGCACAACCACAGTGTCAGTTGCCTATTACGACATCCCTAAGGTAGAAGTATTCATATTCTTTCTTCTTGTCTTTAGAAAACCCCCAGGAAGTTTATTTCGTGTATTCACTGACACCATTGAAACTACTCATGAACTTCCTGCGGGTTTTCTAAAGACAAGAAAAAAGAATATGAATATATATACATATATTGTTTTGTCTGGAAGATTTGTTATTGATGTTTGTAGCGGGATGGATCTTTAATAGAGAATTTAGAAAGTTGTTCGAGAAATGGAGAAGAGAATTGGTGAACCAGAGGTAGAGATGGTACAAGACAAGTCAGGTAGTTAACTGCACAGTTCTCAATGATAGCTGTAGAGTAGAACTGATATGTAAATTACCTTCTCGCTAAACCTTTCCTATGCTCCATTGGGTGTTATAAAACATGAGAGTACAGCTCATATTTATTCCCTACCAATTTAAAATTAATAACATTTCTTTGACAACACAAAAAAATTATAACTGGTAATATAAACCATGCAATACATTTAAGAATTTTGACATCATTTAAAGACATTTTCCTAACCCAGTCATGATTATTCACCTTTGGCTTAGTGTTATGCCAAAGTTAGCAAAACTGTTTGCCTTACAACACATCGACAAAATGTGTCGAAATAAAAGACAAGAAAGAAAAAGAGTAGACAAACTCTTTGAGCACAGCACACTAAAGCAAAGCCCTAAAAATGAATGTAAGCTTTTGTTGCTAGAGCTGGTCAGTCCTAACAAGGACTTCTAGCTGAGCCAATGCTGTCCAGGATAGAGGTTATACGAGTATAGTGGTGGAAGCCATCGTCCTTCGGACACAAGGCAAGATATAGAAATGAAAATTGATGTTAAGCATAACCTTAATTTTAAATATTTCATCAATTGTAAATGTACATTAATTCACTAAGACATTTTGTAAGCTTATAGACGTGACCCTCAGACACAGTGGTACTTCAAGTCTGCGGATGTTAGAAGCTTCAATCTTAAAAATCCCTCACAACAGCAGTCAGTTGTGGCTTCTTCTCAGTTAACGTGTTAGGTTGTGGGTTAAGACTTCTAACTAAAAGAATCAGCCCTCTGGGAATCTTCTCAGCTCTCAGATCTTGAAGTGTTTTCGGTAAGTAAGGAACTATGTTTCAGACAGGCTTACATACCTAATCTTAGGTCTAACTCTTACTTTCTCAGAGGTCCGCGCCTAAGTTCACTTTTGCTCTTGTAAACTTTCGTGGGATTTCAATTCTGCTGTGGAAATTTACCGACAAAATCATGATTTCCTCGTCAAATACCAAAGATAACGATTTCCTATGCCATAATTACATGTATTTTTAGTTGCTGTTCAAATCCCAAAAGAATTAGCCTGTTCGAGGCCTTATCAATAAAGTTATAGCTAAATATCTTTTATGCAAATCATAATTTATCATAAAGACACTAGTTTACGTGGTACTTCCAGAATATCTTGCCCGTTTTATGACATTGTTGTTTGAGTAGGGTTGCTGAGCTTTTCACTCTTTTGCAGGCAATACCAAGTTGTAGAGTCCTTGGTATTATCTACACTGTAGATCTAGGTTTTTCCTGTGGCTTTTCTGCCATTTCGAAACGTGTTGAGTTGAAGTCATGAGCTTCAGTTTCTATAGCGTGGTTTGCATTTAAAGGATCATCACATCTGGTCCTCAGAAAGAGGGAAGAAGCGCGTGGCATAATATGCATTACCCACCATCCAAGGGGACACTTCAAATATGCAGAGCAAAAATACTGTCCCCTGGTTCAAGGTTCTCCCAAGAAATTGTCACGTCTTACACAGAGCCACTCCCCAGCACCCCATGCTTACCATGGGGGTCCATGCAGCCAACAAGATAAACGCCAGATTTACGTCTGGGGCTCAAGTGACTCCACCGAGCTTAGTGCACAATGCTGAGTTTTCAACATGTTTCACTACAACGGAATCCCTGGAAGTGTATGGATGATTTCAAAAGTCAATGAATGGATAATTCTCCTCATAGACAGAGGTTCCTATCCACATTTAAATACTATAGCATTGTGCCTAGCTGGTGGTCATATAAGGATGACTCTAGATATGTCTCCACGCATTGTGTGGAAAATAAAATGGATCATTAAAAAATGTAGTATTCTTCATATAATAGACTCCATACTTTATACTCCATATATAATTTTCATTTATGATGACCTGTTTTTCGTCTCACATGACATCTTGCACACAATATAAGGACTGTAGTCTTTTTTTCATGACACTTGGAGATGACAATGTCATGAGACAATCATCACAATATCAATACCGTTCAGATTCCGATGAACGCGACAAACCTTAAACATGAAAAGGAAACAGCAGAACGAAAGCAGAAACAAGCAGGATCCCGTAGACACATACATAATAGATAAGAGCGCCATGTTACAGAGCGCCCAGGCGATGCTACAGGAAACAAAATCCATCAAACACGAGATAGAAGTTGACATCGCCAAACTCCCCCCCCCCCCAAACCCCCCATCGCCCGAGCTGTGCCATGAATCTCAGTGTGAGGATATCCTTTTGCATTTCGTCTACTTATCAAGACCCATTTTATTTCTATCTCCAGTGCTCTTCTGGGAGAGTTTTTTTTTAATTGGTCTCCTGCTATTTCATTTACCTTGGGGGTTCCAGAACAGAGACAGCCTTGCAATGCTATCAACTGGTTTTTCTCTGTTTATGTCATATCCAAAGATAGTGGCTTCTCCTCACCGCTCGTTTCGTTAGTGTTTGTCTGCTGTTTTCAAATGATTTTAGTCCTTCTATTCTACGCAAACATCCATTTATGACATTCTGTATCTATCTGGTTGTCATTTCTCTTATTCTCCATATTTGACAGCCGTACAATAGGACAGACTAAACATTTGAATTGACTATTGTTATTGTTGTGTTAAACTTGATGTCTTATGATTTCCAGACATTTCACGATGCATTGAATCCTCTTGCGTTTTGCATTCCTCTTATTTTTATATCATTATCTGTTCCTCAAACTGTGTCTACATTGTTGCTAAGATATATGTATGATTCCACATCTTGTAGATATCTATCTCCCTGTGCAATCTCGTTATCATTAGTTGCAATTTTCTCATAATCCGTCTTGTCTCTACACATTTTCAAATCATTAGAACCTCTGTTGAAACTATCTAACAATTTGTTGCCGTAGTTTAAACTAGTTTCCTAAGCAACAGAAGAGTGTTTGTTGCCATGATTTCATAGTTTCTTTATAGATCATGTTATTTCAATATCATATCATAAACATCATTGGTTGTGTCTTCAGTGTATTCTCACGGAAAGTTGCACACTGGTACACGGACTGGAATGACATACACGTTTTGAAAATATTTTATGACAATGGTGCTCTAGGAAGTGCAACGAAGGATCGTCTGTTGCCGTCTTTACAACCAAGGTCGGCTCCAATGGATCTCCAACATCCTCTGTCTCTTGTCTTGATAGTTCAAACTCTTCCCTGTCCATCTCTTCATGTTACCTTCTCACTTATAGCACCGTCTTTCTATTGCGCGTTTGCCTTCCACTCCGCTTTCCATAATGGTCTTCAGCAACTTGTTATGTCTTTTTATATGGCTAATTTACTGTATGCGTGTAACTTTTATCTCTTCACTTCTCTTTTCATTCCTAGCTTTTCCAGGTCATCTCTTCTTTGTTTTCTTATCTTTGCAAGAGAATCGTCTCATTCATATATATATATATATATATATATATATATATATATATATATATATATATATATATATATATATATATATATATATATACAGGGTGATCGAGAAGTCCCTCCGCAGTACAATGCTAATGTACTCCACCCGTGAGAAATACTGCGCATGCATTATGATGAGCGTGAGCGGATGCGCAAAACTACGACCGTACAACCACTGCGGAGGGACTTGCTGTAAAGTAAATCTAATTAAAGTCAATTAAAATAATACTGTTCACTGTATCTTAACATATTACATTCATATTATTAAAGCACTGAACCCACTTGTGGCGTGAGGTTTTATTTGGCTGTAGGATCAGTATAGTACTGAAAATTACAGAAATAGAATTTCTGCAGAAAATGGTGAAGTCCCAGTGTCTGAGAGAACTACTGGTATCACAAATTAGTTACGGCTGTGAATGTTCTGATCTCGAAACAATAGTAGAGAGGAGACCGACATAAAGTGCCACCTCCGCTGTGTAACTAACTGCGATATTAATAAACAAGGAAACAGATTTTACTTAACAAAGATAAAATTGACAAGTCGTTCAAATACAATTTCCTTATTATTTATTTAGTATATACACTATCTACTCTTGTGCTGAAGGGTGAATGTTGAAAAATGGAATGTAATGGATTTGTAAGTTTACAAATGATTCACATATATATATATATATATATATATATATATAAATATATATATATATATATATATATATATATATATATATATATATATATATATATATATCTATATATATATATATATATATATATATATATATATATATATATATATATATATATATATAGATATTACAAGTTTTCCAATTATAGGAAACAAATTTATATCAGCTGTGCTGTTAATCACTTATAGTAAATGTATCAGCTGTGCTGTTAATTAAGTATATAACATTTATCAGCTATGCTGTTATTATTGTCTCTTTCTACGCTAAATCACTTTCTCGTCACTGACACTAATTTTTGCTCACAATGCTGACAGAAATGGTACTAATGTGTACTCATCTCTTAGAAGTTCTTGGTTTGGGTGACACAAAACCGGCTGAAGATCGTTCCTTTAGCCCACCCAAGACTGAGGGGGACTAAAGATGTAGATTCGGTGCAATCTCTATGCTCCTGCGGAGTTCCAGGCAGCTGGACTGACGACCCACGATCTCAGTTTTTATGACACGAATAAAACCTGTAACAAGGAAAAATAGGGGTTAATTTCTGTCCTCAAGCCCACCTATTTCTATTGTATATGATATGAGCGTGTCTCAGTGTCTGCATGTAGGATGAATGACAACATGGCTCAGTATGATTTAGCAATAGCGAGACAAGACAGGTGTCTAGTTGCAAAACATTCTTTCTGATAAACTAATACATGGATACATTCAATAATATAAATTCAATACATGAATACATTCAATAATATAAATTCCATACATGAATACATTCAATACATGAATACACCCAATAATATGTACACCTAGGTGTGATACAACCATTTTCTTCTCCCTATAATATACCAGGCCCTCTCTGACAAGTGCTATACTAGCTGGTAACATATATCCTAACAATATTGTTATGTTCTTATGATAGGAGTATATGAGACGAGGACTGTTTAGTGATATATATCAGGTGGGAGTTCTAGGAGACAATAGATTGGAGTTAGATGAGACAATAGATTGAGTCCTAACAAGGACTGTTTTGGTTATATTTCAGTTGGTTTTATCTGAGATAATAGACTGAAGTTATGTGAGACAATAGATTGAGTTATGTGAAGCAATAGATTGAGTCCTAACAAGGACTGTTTTGGTTATATTGCAGTTGGTTTTATCTGAGATAACACTGAAGTTATAGGAGACAATAGATTGAGTTATCGGAGACAATAGATTGAGATATAGGAGACAATAGATTGAGTCCTAACAAGGACTGTTTTGGTTATATTTCAGTTTGGAGTTATCTGAGACAATAGACTGAAGTTATAGGAGACAATAGATTGAAGTATGAGTCCTATTAGTCTTCGTCTATTCAATCATATTAGGAAATAAAATCATTATACCTAATTCCCCCAAGATACAATCAGTAAACTGATACGTTCATATTAAAACAATAAAACAATATATGTTAAATATATATATATATATATATATATATATATATATATATATATATATATATATATATGTATATGTATATGTATATATATGTATGTATATATATATATATATATATATATATATATACAGGTGTATCTGCTGTAGGCCTATTTTCCTACCAGTTTATAGTAAATTTATATTTACCCTCCAAGATTTAAACAGGCCAGATTTTGACTCGACTAGTGAAGCAGGCTGCAGGTCGATGCCCTCAGGTAAGCAATAAATCAAGGGTGACAGCTTCTCTCCTCTTCAGTCGGTCGGTATCTCTGGCTTCGTGTTCGGTTGCGTGCCTTTGCATAAAATCTCGCCCGATTATATAGGTAGGTGAATGCTTAAGCAAAGCTTTTGGTTGGTTCCTGGCGGAGCAAGCTGATTGGTTTCCTCCGGTTTAGTCTTTTGCTCGTACAGCCTAATTTTATTCAGTTTTTCTCCGCCATCTTGCGTGAACAAGATGGCCGCGGGCTTAAGTTTTTCCCTGGCGTAACTTCAGGTAATTTATTCCGGCTCAGCAACTGTGCGTTGATTGGCTGGGCTCTCGACATAGGGATTTAACAAAGTAGTGGGGTTACACACAACTCGTTTTCACGACACCACTGCGGAGAGACTTCTCGATCACCTTGAATATATATATACATCTCAGGGACCTTAATTCTTTCTGTTAACTGCTTGTTCATTGCCTATGCTTCTGCACCACAGAATAATTAAGAATATATGTAAGACGCGTTTTAATTTGTGGGTTAAGTGTTTAGGTGTTAGTATTTGTATTATGTTGTTTACCCAGGACTCGAACCCAGGACATTCCGTGCGACAACCCCGCCTAGCTATGCAACTCATGTCTGTTGTTTTTCTGTTGTCTAGTGTTCTACTTCTTTATTTCTTACGAGTGCCTGAAAACATACCTTTATACCTGGACCCATGCATACACAGATGGATCAGCAACAAATGCAACAGAAAATGGAGGTGGGGGTGTCTTTCTGACCTTAAGCACTGGTGCAGAAAAAAGGCTGTCAGTGGCGACAAGACGATTCTCCAGCAACTTCAGAGCAGAGGCAGAGGCCTTGAAAACTGCAGCAGAGGTTATATTGACAGAAGAAACGGCAGAGAGACAAGTTGCTTTCTTTACTGATGCACAGTCAATAATTGCAACGCTGAAAAGCCAAAATAATACAGACCTTGATGATCTCAGAGTAGTGCTCCACAAACTTTGTCAACGATTCAAAAGTGTTGTGATCCAGTGGATCCCATCTCATTGTAATATCGCCGGCAATGAAGAGGCTGACAGAATGACAAAAGAAGGTTCACATCTACCTCAGCCTGATGCAAGCATAACTTTTGAGGAGGCAAAGAGTTTTATCAGAAACAAATGGAATGTAGAACATCCAGGGCACACACAGAATGATGCTTACTACCAGCTCCACAGAAGAGAACAAGTGGTAATCTTCAGACTCCGCACTGGCCACAACAGATTGAGATACCATCTATTCAACAAGCTAAAGATAGGAACTACCGATCAGTGTAACTGTGGCACTGATAAAATGACTGCTGAACGTCTGCTTCAAAGTTGTCCCTTATATGTGGTACAGAGAAAGTGCGTATGGCCGACGCCAGCTCCTTTCGTGGAAAAGCTTTACGGGGATTTAAATAGCCTCAAACTGACTACTGCTTTCTTTGAGAACATTCAAGTGGACGTCTGAGAGTGTACGAAGAAGAAGAAGAAATACCTTTATGTCTATCTAATATTTATTTATCATCTGGTTGTGACCCCGGTAACTGCGCGTTAACCACTCTGCACCATGTAGATAAGACATCTGTAAGAGAATTAAAGAAGTCAACAACATTACATGATCACTACCAACAAAAGGTTGACAAAAAAATCAGACAAGACTCACTGCATTATGCATCACTTCAAAACTAATTCTTCTATGTCCTTCTTTCTATGTCGGATATTAGCGACTACTTTTGTTTCTTTTTGTTATTTGTAATTGTTTTGGATATCATCGCGGTATTTCCACGTGAATTTATCACGGTGTCGTCAGTTGCGTAGAAAACTGTATTTTGTTGAGTTACAGAAAAACTGTAGTGAACTGGAAGAATTAGTATTTGTGCAGAATAGAAGATTAAAATGGAGTGACACGATCACAAGTGTGCACCTGACGGAAAGAACCAGGTATATAGTAATGAAACCAGATGTGCAATGGATACGACTCCCATTAAGAAAACCAGCTGATAGGATTTCAAGGCGGTACTTGTTCTGGAACCGCCAGAGTAACAGAGATAGAGACACATGGGGAAGGGATCTAGATACAGACAAAGAGGGATTAAAGAAGACATGAAAAGAACTTGAGTAGTACAAGAAGGTGTGGTGGTATCTATTTGTTGAAACCCTGTCCTCGTTTTGGGGCGGAAATGAGAAGTAAATAGCCATAAAACATTGAACAGCGACGACAATCGCTCATGAAAATAAGACGTTATCGGCACGACAAAGGGCACACGCTTTGACAGTTAAAAAGTGAGGAAATAAATTTATGAGGGTATTTCAGAAATAGGCGCTTTAAATTCACTCACAACATTTGCCTTGCCATCAGAAAAAAAGAAGAAAAAGCTGCTTTAAAAACTATGAAATTTAACACAGCCGAAAAAGAAAAAGACAAAAAAAAATTCGTTGTCAGTATATATTATCTTGTCCTAAAACTTGAAGAGTGGTGTGTGCGGTGTCCACAAGTCATGAAAAACAGTAACCTGTTTGTTGGGGCGATTATGCAAACATATTATGTAAATTCTGTGTAATCTACAACAAATCCTTACCTTATTATCGAGTAAAGATATCTTTTATCTCCTGTCCGCGCTTGATCGCTTGTGATCTTCCATCCTGTCATGTTGAATTCTGAATTCAAAAACTAATTCATGTATTATATTGGATTAACAGAGAGATTTCGCTGAAGTGTTTTTTTTTTTTAATGAACCCCACTACTTAATACTTTGTACATCATCATTATCATCCACATTTCTTTTCGTTCACCCTAGGGCATCGTCTTCAACTACCGTGTAAGTTGGCGTAGGTGATCATGTTTCTCCACATCTTCTTGTCCCCAGTATTATTATATTAATTCTGGTGTTGATTTCTTTACAGGCTACGATATCAGATTGTCCTGTGGCATCTTCTCTCTTTGTCTTTCTCTAACTATTTCTCCTTCAATCTTTCCTGCTGCCACATTACACTCCCGTGTCCTCTTCTCATGACATGCCCAAACAACGTGGATTGTTTCCTTCTAACGTGAGTAATAATTTTCATTTACCCATTCTCTTCTTTTAGGGCATCCTCGTTACTCTTTTAGTTGTCCATCGTATTCTTAAAATCAGAATCTGCAACTCCAAGGTTAAGTCGGTCTTATTGTATGGCTGTCAAATATGGAGAACAACAAAGAACAATAGCAAAGAAGTGACAGACTTTGTAAATGGATGTTTGTGTAGGACGGAAGGATTAAAATAGTCTGACAAGATCATCAATGTGGAACTGATGACAAGATCACCAATGTGGACCTGATGCCAGAGAAGCAAGATACGAGATGAAGACACTGGCGATGGATGGAGCAATCATTGAGGAAACCTGTTGATAGCTTTACAAGACAGTTCTTTGTAATCATCAAGCTATGAGATGGAATCTTACATGGAGACACAACTGGGAGACAGTTCTTTGTCTGTAATCATCAAGCTATGAGATGGAATCTTACATGGAGACACAACTGGTAGACAGTTCTTTGTCTGTAATCATCAAGCTATGAGATGGAAACTTACATGGAGACACAACTGGGAGACAGTTCTTTGTCTGTAATCATCAAGCTATGAGATGGAATCTTACATGGAGACACAACTGGTAGACAGTTCTTTGTCTGTAATCATCAAGCTATGAGATGGAAACTTACATGGAGACACAACTGGGAGACAGTTCTTTGTCTGTAATCATCAAGCTATGAGATGGAATCTTACATGGAGACACAACTGGTAGACAGTTCTTTGTCTGTAATCATCAAGCTATGAGATGGAAACTTACATGGAGACACAACTGGTAGACAGTTCTTTGTCTGTAATCATCAAGCTATAAGATGGAAACTTACATGGAGACACAACTGGGAAAGATAAAGAAGATAGAGAAAGACCTTGAGGGGATGGCACTGGACTGGACCACCAATTAGAGCTTGTTGAAGACCTATGCTCCGTGTGGAACTGAAGGGTACAGAATGAATGCTATTCTAAACATTGCTGTACTAAAGTGGGTCCGGGGGGGGGGGGGGGGACGGACCGCTCCGGGTGACAGCCAGGAGTGGGGAGGTGGGGATACCATCGGACAATATTTTGACAGTATTTATTGTTGAAATTACACAGCAAGTTGTTTCTTTTATGAGCGAGCGAGAGGGTGCCACGGGTAAATTCTGCCCCGGTTGCAAATACTTTAAGTACGCCCCTGACTCTAAACTTCCGTCTACAATAACCACATCTCTGACCTCAATGGACTGTCTTGATTATTTATGATTGTTGATGGACTGGACGTGAGTGACATTGTAGAGACTCGAGACTTTAACCAGTTTGTACAAGCTAACCAGGGCAGGAGTAACCATTAGGTGACGCGTGACATTGCAGAGACTCGAGGCTTTAACCACTTTGTAAAAGCTAACCAGTGCTGGTTTAACCATTAGTGACGCGTGACATTGTAGAAACACAAGACTTTAACCAGTTTGTACATGCTGACCAGTGCTGGTAGGAGCGGCATTGCATTTAAAGTCAAAATAAGATAAAAACGCTAATAGTGAATAGTCTATTTTCTGATAACTTACATTCTCTTGAATCAAATATGTCAAAATCATTTGTCAGCACGCATTCTAAGTAAGTGTATTTCGATTTTGCAAATTATATTTTCTTAAGAAATCGTGCTTTTAGCGTGAAGATAACAATGAATTTCTTAGAACCTTGTTTTTTTTTTTTTTTTGTTACTACTTTTCTTATAACTTAGTCATTTATTAGTGAATTTACTTGAGATGTAGCACAGTTACTTTCCAGTGAATAATAAAACTTTTGTCAGATCGGATTTCAGAGATCTTATCAAAATTGTGTATTATTGCAAATAATGTAAAGATTTTGAAAAAATGTGTAACTTTGTTTTAGATACCAAATTTAAAGTTGTATATCTCTGAATCTACTCAAGTTATCTAATATCTAATCTGACAAAAGTTTTACAATATAATGTTAAGATTCCACTTTAACTTTGATACTCATAACTCAACAAAAAAAAAATGTCTTAGTGAATTTAAATTTACTATTAAAATCCATTATGGCCGCTGCTTCCATGGCAACCAATAGCAGAGGCGTTGGTATGCATATCTATTACTGTTGAAAGTTAACCCTGTGTTTTTGTATCGAAATCCTGCAGTTATTGATACACATATTGTTTTACTCTAGCTTCTCCCCTTTAACCCTTAGTTGAGGTCAGTGTTTATCTATGTTGGTTTTTGTTGCTGTTGTTATTATTGTAGTTGTTGTTTAACTGAGGTTGCTGACCTCGTCGCTCTTTCGTGCCCGCGAATATATATATATATATATATATATTAAAGAGTCTTGCTCATACGTTTGCTTTCATACTGATAATAACTGAATAAACAATGATTGTTTAGTTTTAAAATAACATATAACAAATTTATTAATCAATTACTGTAGTTTTAACAGGTTAAAATAACAATGAAATGATGGTAAATTTTAGATGTAATTAAAATTATCTTCACTGAGACTTTGATTTGAGGATTGATATTTTAAAAAATGTTGTCCTTTTGCTGTTTCCTTGTACAAAAAAACTTAGCTGGTCTAAGTGAGTCCTGCAGCCGTGGTTTCGTCAAGTCTGCTGTGATGAGGGTACTTCTTTACACTTACTTACTTAGTCGTTCCCCATCTACCGTGAGGTGTGGAGGTATGGAAGAGAGAGCGCCAGACTATCTTATCGGCGGTCCTCCTTCTGGCCTGGTTCCATTCTAGTCCTCGGTCCTTCAAAGATTGTCTAATGTTGTCCTCCCAGCGGACTCTGGGTCGTCCTGGGGGTCTGGATCCCTGGTTCTTTGTTTCCCATGCTTGTCCTGGTAACTGTGACGTATAATGGAAATATAGCCTAGGGTATCTGACAGTCTTTCGTGATCCCGTTAGCGTCTATGATTCGCTAGCAAAGCCATGCAAATTACAGTCTGCGTTTATTCACCTTTAATCCACGCATTTTTTTCTTGAGACGTAAACAAACGGAAAGCTTACCAACTTCCGCGACTTACCAGTAATAACGGGGAGCGAACCTGGTTCTTTACATGAGTTTCTCACGCGAGCTGATTTGTCAATCATCAGATATCAGACAGATGCACGTGGGAAAACACCGGCTCTTTGAAGTAGTCGCACGGGCAAAAACATTTTCCTGAGGGCTCCTCTGATGTTCGTACATACAGGGGGAGACAAACTTTTGATCTCCAGAAACAGGGAAAATCTCGGAAGCAAACCCGTTACACGGTTCCAAGTCTTTGTTGTCGACTAGCAGCGCCGACAGAAGCGACCGTGTAAACCTTTTATCTTGGGAACTCTGTTCTGATTTTCTCTACTGTTAACGGTGGTGTAAAAATTAGCATTCTCTAGAGAACAGATAACAATAATGTATATAAACTGTGGCTCCTCAAACCAGTTATCAGATGTCGCTCAGAATTTTGTCGGATAGTCTAAACACGCATTCTAGAACCATTGTGGAAAATGTGTTAATAGTTTCGTGGGGGTTGTTATTCTGATTTGTGGTAATAGAAATTAGCATTTACGTGATTTAATGTGTTAAGTTTTACCATTATAAGTCATTGTGATTTCCTAGTGTTTAAAACTAGTGAAATAAAATAACGCGTAAATATGTCTTGCCAGTTGTCAGTTTGATGTAATTTTATCACCCGCTTTATTACACAAGAAGATACGGTTTAGTTAACTAATTAATACACTAGGCGTGACTGATAGTGGACCATATAATTTACATTATATTCCATTTGTGTAATTATGTAAGTGACTAGTGTTAAATATCATACGACTAAACAAACGAACGCCGAAAATCTAATAGCTACGAGCTATTAATGACAGTGTTGCGTACATATTCTTTTGTATGGAATTATGCGACGCACGGATTACTGTAGGTAGATAGGCATACAAATGTATTGTATGACCATTTGATATGAACAGTATTTATTTTGAAATGCTCTCATAGTCAAAGTTATATCACCCATGATTAATTCATACTTTTGTTGTATGGGTGATCTCTCTTGAATATCGATTTGGCGGATGGATCTAGACTCCGTTGATCTATTCTCTGTTCAGTCAGAAACAGATTATTCTTGCTTAGGTTTATGCAGGGATGTTTATAGTCCGAGTCTATGTTTACTCAGTGTCTGTTGGAGACGATTCGGTCTTATATCGGGTTATCTTTGTATGTCTATGTCGGACTATTTTCCTTGTACTGTATTTTGGGGTCAGGTGCTCTTCGGCGCATGAAGATACGTTAGGGGGTTCTTCGGTGATGGAGAAGCCTGGCGGGAAGTCATGTCTGAGACCTGCCCAAAAGTTTGTGATTTTTTTTTTGTTTATGGGAACGAAGATAGTTTCTTCTGGGATGGTTAAATCCATGAGTTCCCTAGTGTTCATTCCATAACGCGAGGAGAAGAGCGTTTCTGTGTTTGCTAGTGGTTTTTTCCTATGACAAGGTAAAGAACTGTTTACCGAACTTTTTCCATTCCTAGGCCTAATATGGGCAGACAGCTACATGAATTGAACCATGTCAGTATGTCGGAACGACATGTTATCTAGCAGCACTGATTATGTATATATGCAGCAACTATGAGGAAAGAATATGCTGAATGTTATAGAAACAGTTATGTCCATGAACTGAATCTTTATTGAAGCTTCATTGTGCATCGTTATAGTGAGCGAGGCTCACAAGACTAGAAGCCATTTTGGAATGCTATTTATTGTTAATCATCTACCAGAGAACAGGGACGCCCTTATTATCAGGTGATGATAAAGAGATCATACTTATGAAAGGATAACCTACTATTGGTAGTTTAACGTCTTCTCAGGAAATAATGGCTGAACTGTATTTAACGGAATCTTCGCTAGAGTGCAAGTTACGTTTATGCTAAAGAGGTTCGGTCTAGGAATCAGGTTGGAACCTTGTATATTAACTGACGTGATTAGTCAGTAAGGCCTGATGAATATTTATATAAGATATGGAACTCTGAATACTTGTATACTGAAGTTCCATTGTGATTTTCTACATGAATGCCAATTTATTATTGTACACCGTGGGTCAACAATATGCTATTGATGTCGACCTGTGTTCCTGTAACTGTACCCGTTCTGTCCAAGTGTGTGCGTCAAATTAAACTATTGAAACGTCTACAGTAGTCTGCATCAGTAACTTCTAGATACGTATGAATGAGTGTTTGAACCTTCAGTCAACTCCACAGAACAGTCTACACATTCGCATATTGACATCGCTTGTAACACTCATTGACAACAATGCATTCTTGTCGGGGCCTCATTGTGTTCCAGGGCAAGGTGACCTGTATACCTGACACTGTGCTCGGTTATTAGAGTTGACCAGTTACACAAATACACCTTTACAACGTGCTCTGATATATACACAGTAACGATGAAGCAGAACCTAGCTTTATCAGACAGGCGATATTTGTTAAGTGCGCGTAGGGATAATTAAATAATAATTGACATTGTGCGCTGATCGTTGACCGGACAGGAGGGGGAAAGGCTGCATGCCTCAACCAAACTTGCACCCGCTAAGCGATGCGCGATAGGATAGGCTAGAGACACCGTGTGCCTTTTAACTCAAATCAGGACTGACGGAGAGGATAAGAGATCGTCGCTTCCCCTTCCGTGAATATATATGTAGCGGTATAATAGTAGCATTTTTTTTCATAATGTTTCTCTATTTCTCGCAGACCTGATCAGACGGCGATCAGCGGTCTATTTTGGTCCTTTGTCTTCATTTACTGATTGATTAATGTGGTCTTATTCTTGGCTTACACGTCCCCAAGTTCATTTGTGAACAGGATTGGCCAAATGGACACATAAACATTTTAAATAGTAAATTTAACTGGACTTAAAAATACCCAGATATGTTTTTGCAATTTTATCAGCCCACTGTGGCGTAATACCAATCACATCACTATCTCACTTTTGACAGTCGTATCAGCGGATTTATTCAGCAAGTTACGCTGTTTCAAAATCGGCATTCACCACAGAGCCAGCTGATAGGATTTACCATCATCATCAATTAACAATAATTAACAGTTTTTAGCAACCAGATGTTTCCTTAGTACTGTGAACATCAGATCTCGGGTTTTCTACATGAACTATTTCGAGGTGACATTTTGTCTATCCAGGAACCGACCACCAAATTAGGCGACCCCCTTATACAAATTTAATTATTAGAAGGAGTGACTGGGGCCCAATTTGGAAGATAAAAACACTGGGATATATATACTCAGACATTGTATGTCCAAGAGATTTCTTCACCAAGAATAGGGTAAGCGTGAGTGAGTGGCCACGTATGTCAGATACAGAGATAATTTTTTCTTTGTTACAGGAAAATTGTACCACATCTGTATTTTGCTTAAATCTTATTAAATTTTACTGGATAGCATTTAGTAGGAACTTTGTTCTTTTCTTTACTGTCTATGCTGTAACATAGTGCTAACCTTTAACCTTTGGGGTTATTAACTTGTTGGGTTCTTTTCTCTCAATAAAGGGGAGGAACATGTTTTCTGTTATTTTTCTATGTATGAATTCTGATTTTTATTTGATCTTTCGTTAGATATTCGATGTTGTAAAGTTTAAATGATAATAAACAACAAAAAGAACTTAAATTTTTGTGTTGGTCTGACCCATACCAAATTTACCATAGTTTTTTCACGTTTGAGTGTCTTGTCACATAATTGTGTGTATGTGTTTAGTTAAACTTATATTTCTAGATATAGGGAGGTGCAAGATTGCCTTACACTAAAAAGATAGTCGTATAGATAGGCTGGACTAGAGAAACTACTGATTCCAGAGACAGATCTTCTCCATAAACTATTCACTCGTGAAATCTATTCTCACACCTTTACTTCTCACGTACTATCACCATCCACTCTACTCAGGCGGGACCATAAATATCTTCAAACCTATCTAAATTCACGACAGCAGCCGATCTTCTCCCATTTTGCAGACATGGCCAAACCATCTTAGTTAGGTCTGTTCTACTTGGGTCTGCAGGGGTGGGATTTTAGGCCTTGACGCATCCAATGGTTGCGGACCATGTCTCTTCTTGTTACTTTAACCACCTTCCTCAGATACCTCATTTCTGAAGTTTGGATCTGCCTTTTGTGGGTTGTAGCCATTGCCCATGACTCGCATCCATAAGTCAAGACAGTGACATAAGTGGAGCGGTGTACAGCCATCTTCGTTTTCTTACCAACCTCTCTCTTGCTGAGGAATCCTCGATTTATGGCCTAAAAAAGTATCCCAGCTTCTGTTTTTTGAGTGGCCAACTCTTCTTTGATACCTCTCTTTCGGTCTGTAATAGATCCGAGGTTTTTAAAGTGGTCGACCTGCTCCAGGACCTGTTCTCCCAGCTTAATCTGATATCTTCTTTCTTCTCGTGATATCACCATGGATTTTGTTTTAGAGCTGCTTATGACCATCCCTCTCTTCTCCAGCTCTTCCTTCCAGACTTGCAGGTTGGATTGGAGATGTGCCTCTGATTTAGCAATCAGGGCAACATCATCAGCAAATGCCAGCTCTGAAATACATACCTGTCTCATCTTCCAGTACCCCACTGAATACTTTCTTGTTCTCTCCTTACATGCCTTGATGACATCGTCCATGAGGAGTATGAAAAGATAAGGTGACAGGATATCACCATGTCTTACAACAGTGGTGGTCCTGAACTCTTCTGACTTATGGTTTGCTGTCCTCACATAATTTCTGCAAGACTTGTAGAAGCTCTGTATAGCATGCATCAGAGGTGCTGGGATGTTCTTCCTTGCCAAACAGTCCCAAAGTTTGCTCCAGGGGACCCTGTCAAATGCCTTTTCCAGATCTATGAAACAAAGATGGATCTCACTCTTATACTCAAGGGCCTTTTCACTCAGCTGTCTGAGTGTGAAGATTAGATCTTGAGTACTTCGGTTTGCTCGGAATCCGCACCGGACTTCATCCAATTGTGGCTCAGCTAGGCGTCGGAGTCTCTGTTCTAGGATTCTAGAGTAGATTTTACCAGGGACGCTGAGAACGGATATGCCTCTATGGTTTCCACATTGTCGATTGTCGCCTTTTTTGAAAATTGGTGTTATGATGGCAATCTCCCAGTCCTTTGGTATGGTCTTGTTGCACCACGCTGCCTGTAGGACCCTTAAGAGTAATAGGTCGCCTGATGCTCCCATGTACTTAACCATTTTTCTTTACACAACTTGTCCAACTTAGGCGGTTAGTGTTGAATCCCTGCTTTTACTTCACAACTAGGGACGTCGAAACTTTAGTTAGCAGCTTCGGTCCACGAACAGACTGATAGCTTCGTTCCACGAACTGTCTGATAGCTTCGTTAAACGAACTTTAGACAAAAATAAAAAGAACAAATGCCCCTGCTAAGTACACTTGGTTGGAAGATGAACAGGCGCATTTTCTCGCTGTGCACCCACCAATGTTAGCCTCACTTAATAATTATATTCTTGAGTATATACAGCGTAACTCATGGAAGATGATTAGAAATCACCAATATTCTTCTGGGTATTAATCTGGGGAAATATGTGCTTGGACAGCGCAAAATGCTATGATTTGCCAGAATTACATTAACAAGGTACAAATATCTCACAAAATGATACTATACACTTGATGCACATGGGATAAAATCATCACTCATCACTCATCGGAGTCCGGGGTTGCTGCTGCTTTCGCGTTTCTGAGCGAATTAGCATAAAACAAACACTAGCGCTTGCTGTAGTGGTTTATGAACAAACTATTTTCATATGTTGACGTTGCCAACCTCATATATAACCACATAGCGTGTTTTAAAATATCAAATTAAAAATTCCAATGCGTGACCTCTTTCTAATAAGGTAGTAATATTTCAGCTTGCATCTATATGCAAACTCACGAACAAATCTGTGAACTCATTCCTGCCCCAACATAATCTTCCCAGACAGATTATTGGTAATACTGATACCAAGACGGGCCAGTGGAAGCGATTATCTAATTATCACCTGTGCTGGCGTAGATACCCCAGAAGGTTGTCTCAGACAGACAATATGGCTTTCTTTTCATCGATCGCGCGTGACCAGCTTGCGTCAATAAAGAGCGTCTCTAACAAGGGTGGCTAGACGTCTAAGGTGATAAACGTTTTATCCATTGACCGGTCTAATAAACTTCGATAATAATACAGTTCACCTGGTGAAACGTAAACAAGTCTGGGAGCGGCTTCAGAGCAAAAAATGTAGGGCATAAGATATGCCGACAAATAGGGCGATGAATGAGGACAACGAAGAGATACTGCCGGAGAGAACGACAGTTATGAAAAGTGCACCCAAATAATAAGACTATGAAAGAGAGAAAGGATGGCGCCAAAGTTCATGCACGAACCATTTTGTCACCATATGTATGTATATATATATATATATATATATATATATATATATATATATCTATATATATATATATATATATATATATATATGTCACATAATATCTTTTGTTGCGCACATGGACTTTGGTGGAATAAACATATATTTTGGTGCGCACATCAGCTTTCATAGAAAATGGTGCAAAGGGGTGCAATGGAATGGAGTGAACAGGAAGCCTGACAGAGAAAGATGTCAGTTGGCCGGCTTTAGAAACCGCATTGCATATTAATCGTGCTCTCTTTATGGTTGCTGGCTTTTGTACAGCATTGTTGTATAGTCTAGTGGTAGTAGGACTTGTTGATCCAGTCATATGGTTATTGCTGACAATGTATTGCTATTATTATTGAATTCCTACGTGTTTCATTGTTATTATTAAAAAGGGAGATTGTCAGCACGCCTTCGTGTACGCTTTGTGAATGGCGTTTATAAGTATGTTGATTGTGTGACCTCTCGCAGTTTGATACGAGCTTAGAGGACAATGTCATGAAAGTGTAGATATTATACTGTGACATATTTTTGGGGGCTGTGGTCCTCTATACAGGTGTATTTTAGCGTTCCACTTTGTTAGTGACTGCTTGTATCTGGATATTTGTAGTATTGATCTTATTACGGGCTCCCTCATAGCAAGTTTACAGTTGTCGAGGCTTTTGTTGGCGATTGGGTTGCATCCCATTATATGTGCGATTGTTTTTTCTGATGAGGACATTTTGCAATTGGTTTGTTGTCGGCGAAAACAAGCTACAAGTTCGTGCATGGACTCATTGCGCAGTGTGAAGACTATAAAGCTAATGTTTAATGAGTTCCTGTCTGGCTGGGGCGACGACGACGCCGTCTTATTGTTGGATTAGTTCCATTGTCAGTGATTTGGAGAGCTAATTGTGGGTCGGTCGTAATTGTGGTGGAAAATAGGAGGTTTTAGTTCCTTCCAGGCGTAGGCGAAGAGGTTTTAATTTGTCGTTCGTTGCAGTTGCCTGCTGATTTTCTGGATTATCGGTTGTCCAGTGGTGGCCTACCTGCTGAGAGCACGAAGACGTCGCCTACTTTGAAATTTGTGGTACAACAAATTATGTGGATACTACACGTGTGTACCTGCCAGTACACATCTTACAGCTCGCCTCTACCGTGAATACGTTGCCTTGCCTGTGCATGCTTATTGCACGACGCTGCTGCAGTGACCTTTTGTCCGCATGAAAATTTAACTCGTTTATGAATACTACCGACTATCATTGTCGTGCTGAGAAACTGTTCGTGATGAGGAACTATACGTGATTTGCCGAGCAGAATTATTCGTGAATGCTGATGCTGATATATAGCGTTGGATAAGACAGAACATTGCAGTCGTACTGATTAATTGTACGTGAATGGTGGATACGACCATGACACTTTTCTGATGCAATGGTCTATGTTACGCAGCTGATAAAAGACGTGACGTCTTGCTGATGGACTTTATGTCGTTTCTTCCTGCAGTTATGGTTCGATAACGAATGATAATTTCTGGACGTCGCTGAGTTTACCAGTCATCATTTATTATGCTGGTATAGCCTTTCTTGGACACAGACATGAGAAGACCAGTTACATTGGTGTGGATTTTTGAGAGCGGAACGGAATGGGAAATACTGAACATTGATGTATTTTCTTATTACTACATCCATTGGTGGTTTCAAGGCTTCAGCTACGAGAATAACTGACGCCGATTGTGGATCTTGGTTTTGAATTTGTTCAGAACATTTTGCCGCAACCGGACAGTGCAGAGTGCACTAAGCATAACTGATTGTAGCACTAACATTTGTTGATACTATTCGTGCTTTTGTCTCGTGATTCATTATCATCATCCATTTGAATTTTTTTTTTCGTTTAGCTCATTTCTCCATATGCTGGTATTTGCAATGATGCTTTTCTGTTACTATTTTATTATCTGTTCTTTTCATTGTCTCTGATACTTTCATTTGCAATTTCATTTGTTTTACATATTTCAATTATTTGTGTGACTTCTTTCTGCCTTTTGATATTGCCTTGCTACAGACCTCGTCGCTTCACCGTCCACTACTGGTTTTCGTGCCGTCTTTGTTGTCTTATTATTGTAATGCATTGGTTTTAAGTGTAGTATTGGTGGCGTGTTTAACAGATTTTTTTTTTCCTTATGGGAAAGGGATTATGTTGAACTGATTTCTTTAGGCAGTAACACTGTCAGTGTTGCAGTGGGGTACAGGCACAGAGAGTTGACCCTGTTGACTGTCCAGCATAACTGACCGTGCACATTTTCAGTGTTTTAGCGGTGATTGTCTTGTTTGTATGCATAGTGTCATATTTTTGCAAGTATTCTTTTTCGTCATGTTTTGCTGTCGTATTCTCCTGTTTTTTTTCTTGCTATCTTGTACATAAGTTATATTGACAATCTCCTTGTTCTCGTTTGTTAACAGTACGGTTTGTATATACTTATGTGTTTCTATCTCATATCTGTCATCACTTTCTTATCGTACTGTTGGTGTTTGTTTGTCAAGTGAGTTCGTGTCTCATCATTGTATGTACTGTTCATAGTATATGAATTTTTGGATTTCCTTTGTATATGATATGTATTTGTAAAATCACGCATTGGTGAAATAAGAGACGGACATCATTTTTTTTAGCCATTATGCAGATGTCCTTGTCTAAAGCTACCACTGTGTGAGCTTGAGATTTATGTCATTGTATCTTGACATTGATTGGGTATAGACAAGCAAGGATTCGTTTCATCGGATCCCTTATTTGGTACTGTCTTGTCATACTGTATTTTCACCTGCTTGTTTTTTTAATCAGGTGTATTCGTGACTGCAGGTACATCGTACCCATCGTCTGCAAATATATATTGGTCTTGTGCAACAATATATTTATTATTAATTTTGTAGTGGTATGGGTACAATTTGAGGAATTGGGAACCTTCATACCTTTACTTATTTCTTAGCTTGCCACCGCATTTGTATTGCACATAGATCTATACTATGTCTAGCCTTAAGGATTTTATAGAAATTGGAGAGAAGACAGGAAAGTCGGGGGATTCTTTGCTTGAGTGGGCAAAGGCCGAACACAAAGAGTATGAGTTACAGAAAAAACAAGAAGATGACAGACGAGAACGCTATGAGGAGCGTCAACTACAAAAATTGAAGATTGAAGCAGATAAAGAACTGAAACAGATTGAAGCAGATAAAGAACTGAAACAGATTGAAACTGAAACAGATTGAAGCAATAGTAGTACTGAAACAGATTGAAGCAGATAGAGAACTGAGACAGATTCAAGCAGATACAGAAAATAAAAAAATTGAGGCAGATCTAAGACGGATGGAGTTAGAAAAAATTAAGATTGAGGCGGACAAGGAAATTGCTATAAAAAAGTTGGAGCTTGATGCTGGCAATCCTAGTTCGACTTCTAGGGAGCCAGCTCGCCCTTATAGGCTACGATTACCGAATTTTCGGGAGGAAGTAGATAGCATGGACTTCTTTTTGGAGAGATTTGAATAAGAGGCTCTTGCCTGGAGGGCAAGGAAGGAGGAATGGCCTTCACTTTTATCTGCATTGCTTTCCGGCTCTGCTTTAAACACCGTATATAGTTTGCCTGTGGCTGACAGAACTAATTATGATACCGTAAAGGCAACATTGCTGAGAGAATTTAAGCTGACAGCTGAAGGGTATCGCTCTCGTTTCAGAGATGCGATGCCTAGTGCCGACCAAGATTTCGGCTTTTTTGTCACCAAAATTAAACTTCTCCTTAATAGATGGACAGAGCTGGAGGGAATAACTAGGGATTTTGATGGACTCTTTGATCTCATGTTGCGGGACAAGGTGTTGTCCTCATGTTGTTCTGACATGGTTGCATTTTTTCAAGAACGCAAAACCCAGAGACATTACTGCTATGTCAGAGTTGGGGCGGCAGTACGTTACCGCTCACCCTGGTAAGACAATTCACAAGTCATTTGTCCCTGAGCCTTTCGCTACATGTGTTGGCAAGGTTATTGGGAAACCTTTCCGGCAGCATCGGTCCAAGAGTGCGGACAGGTTTGCCAGGAGAAGGTTTGATCGGCAATACTCTAGTGGGCATGGATCTCATGGGAACTATGATAATTTTAAGGGATACAGATCTCCGAAAAAACAATCGTTCTACCGTCAGGATAAATCTCCGTTTAGATACACGGGAGATAGACATGACAGGTCTACTCGGAGGCAGGTCCGAATAGACACTACTAGCGATCCCGATCATCGCTGGTATAGAAGAAGTGGTCCGAGTAAAAGGAATGATAGGGATGACAAACGGGAGCAAGAACATCCCAATTCACCAAAGGGTAGTCCTACAAAAGATGATGGTGGTCAGCTTCGATGTGGTGCGTGTGACGGAAGGGAACATGCTGCAAGAGTCTGTCCAAACAATTCAGAAAAGGCTAATGCTGCATGCGTTCTGAAAACCTTTAAAAACGAAGATTGCGAAGGATGTAGGCCTTTGTTTGAACCTGATGGCAGACCATTACTAATTTGTGGTCATACTCTGCCTTGCCTCTCTTCTCTTGATGGGAGCGGAAGCTTAGAGTTACACCAGGGCATGGTTCAGAACCAGTTGGTGTCTGTGTTGAGGGACACAGGATGCACTACGATAGCAGTGCGCCGATCATGTATTGACGAATCGTGCCTTATTGGTAAGACTGTCGGATGCGTGACATTTGGGGGAAATGTTGAATATTACCCCCTAGCCATTATAGAGGTGGATACACCCTTTATTTCTGGTCGGGTGCAGGCGTGTGTTCTTGAGGCTCCAGTGGTCGATTTGATTATAGGGAACGTGCATGGTGTTCGTGCCTGTACTCAGGCCGACATCACAAAATGGCAGGTCGAACGGTCAGTTGTGGCAAATGTGGTGGTCACAAGGGCGCAGACCAGATCAGACGACAATTCATTGGCGATACAGCGGGAACTACCGACATCTAACGCGGTCCCATGTATTGCCTCCACGAGTCCCGATGTACCAGCATCGGACTTTGTCCAGCAGCAGCGAGCTGATGGAACATTGCAGAAATGTTACATTTTGGCCCAAAATGGTGATGTAAAGTGCACGAAGTCGGCACGTTACTGGTTTGAGTTGAAAAATGATGTTCTTACCAGATGCTTTTCCAGCCAATTCGAATTCAAGCGCCAGGTGGTTGTGCCTGTCGCCTTTAGATCAAAGGTGTTGCAGGTGGCACACGATTCACCGTTTGCTGGACATATGGGGGTTGCAAGAACTTGCCATAGGGTTATGTCACAATTCTATTGGCCGGCATACAACAAAGACATTAAGGTATACTGCAGGTCTTGCAGGGTATGTCAGCCAGTGACACATAAAGACAAATTACCGAAGGCTCCGTTGCAGGTTGTTGATTTGTCGGTTCGCCCCTTCCAGAAAGTTGCAATCGATATCGTTGGTCCTCTTTCTGTTGCATCAGATAGAGGCTTTCGTTTTATTCTGACAATGGTGGATCTGTGCACAAGATGGCCCGAGGCTGTGCCAATGAGGACTATCACCTCTCAGGCTGTGGCGGATGCGTTGCAGATGTTGTTCACTAGGTTTGGGTTTCCCGAGGTGATACTGTCAGATAGGGGACGTCAATTCATTTCTAAGGAAATGGCCGAGATCACTAAATTGTTGGGCATTTCCCAATCGTTCACCAGCCCTTATCATCCCCAGTCAAACGGGGTATGTGAACGTTTTAATGGTGCATTGAAGGATATGTTGGCCAAGGTCACTGCTGAATTTCCCCAAGAATGGGATAAATTCCTTCCAGCAGTATTATTTGCCTATAGAGAGGCACCTCAGGAGAGCACCGGGTTCTCCCCATTTGAACTATTGTACGGGGCGAATCCGAGGGGCCCAATGCACATTCTGAAAGATATACTGGTTGGTGGGCGTTCTGATGGGTCCTCCATCTCCAGTTACGAATACGTCATAAACCTGCGTGACCGTATTGTCAAAGCATGTGCCGTGGCACGTGATAATCTATCCGTGGCGGGGGCGCGGTACCGACAATACGCTAACCGCGGATCAAAACTACTGCTCTTGGTTCCCGGTGAAGAGGTATGGCTTCTTCTTCCATCAAAGGAAGACCGTTTGAGCATTACATGGCAGGGGCCGTTTAAGGTGCTTACGAAGGTAACGGATGTTGATTATTTAATCCAGGTTCGGAACAAGGAGAAGGTATTCCACATTAATATGTTAAAACCTTATATGGAACGGCCAGAGGCTCTAAAAGGGGTGGACACTAGGTTGTCTGGGGAGACCCCGAAGATGGCATGTTCTGTGGTCATTAATGAATTGGGTGACATGGGAGATGATATTAATCTCCAGCTGTCTCTCGTTCCCCTTGCTCCTTCTGAGTCTTGGGAGAATGTGCAGATATGTAACGACCTAACGATAACACAGAAATCGGAGGCACGATCGGTCATTAGAGAGTTTAAGGATGTTCTCACTGATTTGCCGGGACGTACCGATTTGATCTGCCACAATATCATCCTGACGGACGACCAACCGATCAGGGTAAAGCCGTATCCGCAGCCATTACATTTCAAGTCGGCGATTGAAAAAGAACTAGATGACATGTTACGGTTGGGGATCATTTCTCCATCGGAGTCTACTTACTCCTTCCCTATGGTCGTGGTACGAAAGAAAAATGGATCCTTGCGTGTCTGCATCGACTTCCGTAAATTAAATAGTGTCACTGTGATTGACGCTGAGCCAATACCGAACCAAGAGGACCTCCTTACGCAACTTTCCCATGCCAGGTTTTTTAGTAAACTGGATTTATCTCGGGGATACTGGCAGGTTCCTCTTGTCGAATCGGCTAAACCTTTGACGGCATTTTCCACCCCAAAGGGTTTATTTCAGTTTAATTTTATGTGTTTCGGGCTAGTTAATGCAACCGCAACTTTCGTCAGAATGATGAGAAAGTTACTAGGTCATCGTACGGATGTGATTACGTACATCGATGACATCTGCCTGTTCCATGAAACATGGGAACAACATATGTCGGGGTTGTCTTCCCTGTTGTGTTGTTTACGTAAGCATGGTTTAACGGCACGCCCTAGTAAGATTTGTATCGGTTTTAGTGAGTTGAGTTTTTTGGGGTTTATCGTAGGTAATAATCTATTAAAACCCGAGACTGGCACAGTTACAAAAATTTTAAAACTACAGGCACCTAGGACTAAGAAGCAGGTCAGAAGCCTGATGGGACTTGTCAATTTTTATCGCAAATTCATCCCTCAATTTTCTACAATTTCTGATGCTTTAACCTCTCTTACTAGTAAAGGGATGCCTAACAGGGTTGTATGGTCGGCAGAATGCGAGAAAGCATTATCAAAAATTAAGGAGTTATTTTCCAGACGACCAATCCTTCTTTTGCCTGATTTGAGCAAACCCTTTATACTGCGGACTGACGCGTCATCTGTGGGAATTGGCGCATGTCTTATGCAAGACCACGAGGGTACACTACATCCTGTGATGTATGTTAGTCGGAAACTGTTACCGGCAGAGACCAGGTACTCAACAATCGAAAGAGAATGTCTGGCTATAGTATGGGCAGTGTCAAAACTGTCCCGTTACTTGATAGGGTCCCAGTTTATACTTCAGACAGATCATCGACCTCTACTGTTTTTGAAATCTTCGAAGTCGACAAGCTCACGGTTGACTCGTTGGGCCTTGTTGCTACAACAGTTCCAGTTCACAATTATCCCATTAGAGGGTAGACTTAATGTCGTGGCAGATGCTCTGTCTAGATTGTAATTTTTGGGACATGAGATATATGTGTTCGTAGGCACGACGTCTACGTACACCAGTGTAAAATTGTTTTTTTTTGGGTTGAACTTGTCGAATATTTTGTTGTTTGGTGTGCAATCTACTACTCTCAGAGAGAAGAAAACTCCGTTTTCTTTTCTGGGGAAGGGGGTAGATGTCACATAATATCTTTTGTTGCGCACATGGACTTTGGTGGAATAAACATATATTTTGGTGCGCACATCAGCTTTCAAAGAAAATGGTGCAAAGGGGTGCAATGGAATGGAGTGAACAGGAAGCCTGACAGAGAAAGATGTCAGTTGGCCGGCTTTAGAAGCCGCATTGCATATTAATCGTGCTCTCTTTATGGTTGCTGGCTTTTGTACAGCATTGTTGTATAGTCTAGTGGTAGTAGGACTTGTTGATCCAGTCATATGGTTATTGCTGACAATGTATTGCTATTATTATTGAATTCCTACGTGTTTCATTGTTATTATTAAAAAGGGAGATTGTCAGCACGCCTTCGTGTACGCTTTGTGAATGGCGTTTATAAGTATGTTGATTGTGTGACCTCTCGCAGTTTGATACGAGCTTAGAGGACAATATCATGAAAGTGTACATATTATACTGTGACAATATATATATATATATATATATATATATATATATATATATATATATATATATATATATATATGTATATATATATATATATACATGGTATATGCTACTTAGAAGCACTAAATTAGTACTATGCCTAGGGCGTCAGCGGGCCTGAAGCTAACTAAATCGAAAACTGAAAATCCCAGGTATTACATACAAAACTAGGTTGGCTTTCGTTTATTCTGATAGTAATGTTAATGATGCGGTTGTCACCTGGTCGTCACAAGAGAAAGTAATCCTAGCATCAGGTCGGATCACCTATCGTGGAAGCCTGTTTATTTCTAACACTGGGGTGGGATCACACTCTGGTTTCAGATTTTCTGCTCAAATGAAGCAGCCGTTAGAGAATTTGTGAATTGTTTGTATGTTAACTTTTTGTTAATGATGTTTTTTTATGAACAACTGGCAGAGGGCAAAAGAAAAGCTGGGTGACCGCAGCTGAGGTTCAAAGATATATCCAAGAGAAACTTGAAGGCTCTGGACATAAATCCAGCAACCTGGGAGGATGACGCTGCCTAGCGCACCAAGCGGCGATGTTCCCTGCGGTGCTTTTTCAGATTGAGCAAATAGGAGCTCTTACAACAAACAGAAGATATAAGAACACGCCAAAAGTATCACCAAGCAATTAAAAAAAGAAAAAGAAAAGCGACAGAGGGATGTCACCTCAGGGGCGCATTCCTATAGTCACTTCCTATAGTCAGTTATGACTGAAGGGCGCAACTTCTACTATGAGAATAGAGGACACACACAGAAGAGAACTAAAGACAGATATAAAAAAGGTACAGAAGACAGAAAGACTTGGAACACGTGGTGTGAGACAGGAGGACTTGGAACACGTGGTGTGAGACAGGAGGACTTGGAACACGTGATGTGAGACAGAAAGACTTGGAACACGTAGTGTGAGACAGGAGGACTTGGAACACGTGGTGTGAGACAGGAGGACTTGGAACACGTGGTGTGATACAGGAGGACTTGGCATGTTTTTGTTGAAGAACCATGCTCCGAGAAGAGCTGAATGGTATTAATTGATTGACTGATTGACTGATTGACTGATTGATTGACTGATTGATTGACTGATTGATTGAAATTTACTGTCTCTACCAAAGGCAATAAGAGGATCCAATGCATTATGAAATATACGAGAAAAAAGAAATTAAATCCGACACAGAAATAAGAATCGTCAGCTCAAATATTAAGGCGGTTCTATTGTTTGTCTGTGAGTCATGGAGAACAGTACAAACAAGCAGAATCGGAATGGTACTAGAAGATCACCAATGTGGAAGATGTTCTTCTTTGTCGTTCGCTCTCAAATAACCACATCTATCTCCCTTATAAAGCTGGCAGTCCGTCTCAGGCTTCTCTTGTCGCCATACATTCTCACCTTCAACTGTGAGTTGGAGAAGCGTTGGCTCCCACCATGCTCCACTTTTGAGGCCCACAGTCTTGGAGGAGACGTAGTAGAACAAGTGGAACAAGAGATAAGACGAAGCGCAAGAGATGAATATGGCACACAATGAGAAAACATTGTTGATAGCATTAGAACGTCTGTTTTAGTTTTCATAATCCACAGTGTATGAGAGGAAGAGAGAGACTGAAAAGATAACTGAAGGTCGAAATGAAAGTGATGAGAAAGACCTTGAACTGATGGCACTGGACAAAAGAGTTGGCCATACATTTATTGACGACCCATGCTCCTTGGGAAGGTCAAGTACAATGAGTGAATGAATGAATAAATCTGACATCTAGAATGAACGAAGCGAACTCGTTGGACTCGACATAAAATTCAGTTGACTTTTAGTGCTTGGAGAAGGTAATAGGAGCCAGCATTTGTGATATATAGCAGGGATTCTCAACCTTTTTTGCCCACGACACCCTTCCTGAGCCTCATTTACCTCTGTGGGCCCCCCCCTCCCCATAGTCGCTGTTAGCTGGAAATAAGGTACTTGACCACCTTACTGTAACCCCCTAGAAATATGGAATGACCTCTTGAGGGCCATATGGCACACGTTGAGAACCACTTATCTATAGCTATATATATCTGAATCCCCTTGTACGCGTCATTATCACCATGTAGCTCCACAAGGAGCACGGGGCTTCAACAAACTTATGCCAGGTCTTCTATTACCGTGTCATCAGCTCAAGGTAGTTCCATTTACTCTTCAACAAACTTATGCCAGGTCTTCTATTACCGTGTCATCAGCTCAAGGTAGTTCCATTCACTCTTCAACAAACTTATGCCAGGTCTTCTATTACCTTGTCATCAGCTCAAGGTAGTTCCATTCACTCTTCAACAAACTTATGCCAGGTCTTCTATTACCGTGTCATCAGCTCAAGGTAGTTCCATTTACTCTTCAACAAACTTATGCCAGGTCTTCTATTACCGTGTCATCAGCTCAAGGTAGTTCCATTTACTCTTCAACAAACTTATGCCAGGTCTTCTATTACCGTGTCATCAGCTCAAGGTAGTTCCATTTACTCTTCAACAAACTTATGCCAGGTCTTCTATTACCGTGTCATCAGCTCAAGGTAGTTCCATTTACTCTTCAACAAACTTATGCCAGGTCTTCTATTACCGTGTCATCAGCTCAAGGTAGTTCCATTTACTCTTCAACAAACTTATGCAAGGTCTTCTATTACCGTGTCATCAGCTCAAGGTAGTTCCATTTACTCTTCAACAAACTTATGCCAGGTCTTCTATTACCGTGTCATCAGCTCAAGGTAGTTTCATTCACTCTTAAACCCATTTCATGTCTGTCTCCAGCTCCTTGTGTTCTTCCGTGTCTCTTTCCCTCTATTTCCATCTTGATATCAGAATAAGGACTGCCTTGTAATGTTATCAACAGAGTTCCACTTCGTGTGTCCTATCCATCGCCAGCGTCATCTTCTTCTCATCTCTTGTTCCACTGGCTCTTGTCTGATTATTGTTACGTCTGATTCTTGTTATGTCTGATTCTTGTTATGTCTGATTCTTGTTATGTCTGATTCTTCTTATCATTTCCACGTTATTGATCTTGTCATACCATTTCAACCCTTCTGTTCTACGCAAGACCCAATTTATGAAAGTCTGTAACTTGTGTTTGTTGTTTTTGTTGTTCTCCATGTCTCAATGACAACCTGGCGGAGAACAGTGGAGGCTGAGATGCAAAGAGTTGGTTGTCGGCACGTAGGATTGCCACCGACCGAGCAAAATGGGGACAGTTTGTTGCTCACCTGCAAGACGCCATTAGGCGTGATGGCCACTGACTCCTTTGTCAGCCAATGGCTAAGAATCCATGAAGAAGAATAATAAGTATCATATATTTTGCAGTAGATTATGAAGAGAGTTCGTTACATTTGCAGTCGATACTCTCTGAAGTAATGATTCAGAGACGGAGTAATTAAAAGATTATTTTGAGGGTAAGATTTTTAAAAATATCCGAATATTTACAAAATACGTTGTGATGAAGCAGCTGTTAATTAATTTGTTAAATTATAGTTTACTAGCTTTGTTTTTTTTTAACTCTCCCCATGCTATTTTTGACGCTTTGCTCCATAGCTTCATAAAATTAGTGAACTAGTACCGTCATCAAGGCATACAGCATAAATTGTTCAACACAATTATTTCCTGCCATATTTTGGCGGGTAAATAGCTCGTCACAACTCCTAATTCTCGTAACCCGCCATCACAATAGTAACATCTTTTCAAACCAAAGTCGCAGTCTATGTCATGGCGCATTTTTCAGGTGGGAACTTAGTAGTGCGCCTGTTGAAACAACGGACATTGTGTTACAAATATACGTCATAGCGCTGAATGTACTTTCAGAAATATTTCTGCCATTGTTGATTTTCAGTGAAAAATTTGAGAAATTTTCTGTATTTATCTCACGCGGTTCTTGTAAGTATTGAATAAGTGTCTCCACCATATATTTAAATATTTAACCATTGAATCCTCGTTAGTCATCATAAATACAGCTTCTGTGCTTTCGTGCCACTGTTTCCGTATTTCTGAAGCAAACTGAACATGAATGAAATGACCACGGGAGAATGTAGCCACATCATCAGGGGGCTTGCGGAGAAAAACAAGAGCACACCATAATTATGTCCCACCATATTTAGCCGGGTTACTTACTCGTTACTATTACTACTACTTTCGCTGCTACTAATGCTGCTAAAGCAACAGCAACAACTACTGCGTCTTCCTCTTTGAATCCTCCTCCACCATTGTTGCTCTCAGCGATCTACACCAGTTCTCTCCTTCTGTTGCTCGCTCAGTTTCTTTAGGTTTTTATGCACTTAGATTAGTTTACACTTTCTTTGCTTTAAAGTTTTGGTTCTTGTGTCCGTGACGATGACCTTAAGTTCGTGACGTAAGTTATTCCTTTGTCTTGTGTCCTAGTAGAACCAACATTGTCTTTTGTCCTAGTAGAACCAACATTGTCTTTTGTCCTAGTAGAACCAACATTGTCTTTTGTCCTAGTAGAACCAACATTGTCTTTTGTCCTAGTAGAACCAACACTGTCTTTTGTCCTAGTAGAACCAACATTGTCTTTTGTCCTAGTAGAACCAACATTGTCTTTTGTCCTAGTAGAACCAACATTGTCTTTTGTCCTAGTAGAACTGTTGCGTAGCAAAATGTGTGTTGCGTATAAATGTTCCGTGGATGATGTCACATTTGCCACACAATGTTGAGGGTGCTATATTTCATCTGCTTTCCAAAGGTATGATAATACTGGCACTTGCAGAGTAGTGTATCACCCTCAGACACCAGGGATGATGAGGCAGAGTAACATGGTGTCTGAGGGTGATACACTACTCTGCAAGTGCCAGTATTATCATACCTTTGGAAAGCAGATGAAATATAGCACCCTCAACATTGTGTGGCAAATGTGACATCATCCACGGAACATTTATACGCAACACACATTTTGCTACGCAACATTCGTGCTGATAACGCGAATGTCGTGGGTTCGTTCCCCACACTGGCCACCAAATGTTGCGTAGCATAATGTGTGTTGCGTATAAATGTTCCGTGGATGATGTCACATTTGCCACACAATGTTGAGGGTGCTATATTTCATCTGCTTTCCAAAGGTATGATAATACTGGCACTTGCAGAGTAGTGTATCACCCTCAGACACCAGGGATGATGAGGCAGAGTAACATTTGGTGGCCATAAGCTGGTTTGGTCTGGTACCAGCATACACGGGGTCCCTTACCCACTTCAGTCTACATGATATCAACATTTCAACATTTTTCAAGACATCAACATAAAGAATTCTGAGACTACTCGGCGTTGCCCGATAAATGTCGAAATTGCAGTTTTGCCATAAAGCAAGAAATTTGACAGTACCCGGCGTTGTATATATTGCCGGATAACACAAGTTGCTGCTATCAGGTTCTGGTTGCTACGAGTTCTTGAGAAGGCCAAGTACCGATTCAAGCAATTTACTCCTGGATAAGAAGGTCAAGTGCCGTTACTACACTACCTGTATACTGTCTGTACTGTTTAGAAGCTCAAGTCTCAACCATCGTCTTAGCTGTTTCATGCAAGTTCAGATGTGTGATCAACGTTGGATCTTCGATCTTAGAATGCTGATTACCACCTGTTTTTTGCTGTACTGACGATTGGAGTTCCATAAGTTAAGTGGAATGTTTGATTGTGAACTGTGCCCTTATACTTCTACTGAGTCTTCTGTGTTTCATCTCATTCTTTTGTTTACATGTTATATGTTTATATGTTATTTGTATATTTATATTTATATATTTATGTGTCTGAGGGTTTTCGGTTGGGCGGTGTCTCCCTTAGATCATACCACGTCATAGAGGTCGTCTATCGTGAGCGTTTTCTGTAGGGTGTGCAAATTTCCGATACTGGAATTTGCAAAGCGACTTCTGTTGCTATTTTTTGTTAGTTGTGATAACATGTGTTAGTATTGTTTTCGTTATTTTTCGCACTCTTTAGTTTTGTTTTGATTTGTTTGTATTTGCTAGCCTACTCTTTCCTATTGTTTAGTTTCATACACCATTTTTGTTTATACACTGTTGTGTCTTGTATTTGTAATATCTTCTCGCAGATATCATCACATTTTTTGTGATATTTCTTTACTTTTCGCTTTATTTTTTGTTGATTTCTGCGAATGTTTTCGTATTGTTGCTAAACCTTTGTTATTGTTTACATTGGTATTGTTTATATTGTTAATGTTTACATTGCTAGTGTTTACATGCTTGATGTTTACATTGTGATTGTGTTTACATAGTCATTGGTTACACTTATAGTAGTTAATTCACATTTTATAGTGGGTTATGCTTATGCATTACTACTACACTGATGATTAATAAATGATGAATAATATTACTTACAGTAATTAATTCAGATTGGATAATGGATTATGCTGATGAACCACTACTATACTGATGATAAATAAATGATGAATAGTATTGTGCACTATTGAATGGGAAGTGCACCTATGATCAAGAGTTGATTGATGATATTTCAACAAGGTCTATACACAAGTTCTTTGATCTAAGACTTGTTTCCCACAAAGATTGGGATAATAATATAGTGTTGTGAGTAAGCAAGTGCTTCATTTAAGACTTGCTATAATTAAATTTGAAATAAGATAATTAATTATTTCAGGTTGTGGACTCATATTATTACTCATCATGTCTACATTTGAGCACTTTATTGAGCAGGGTAAATTGCTTGGGAAGACTGGTGATAAGTTAGAAGAATTTGCAACTACTCAATATGATAAAGCAATGGAAGCTGAACAAAAGAAACTGCAGATGCAGGTGGATGAAAAAAGATTCCAAATGGAAATGGAAAAACAAAAAGGAGAAGCAGAAGCAAAAGCTGAAGAGAAGAGACTACAGATTGAGTCTGAAAATAAAAGACTTGAGGCTGAAAATAAAAGACTTGAAAAAGAGGCTGAAAATAAAAGACTTGAAATAGAGGCTGAAAATAAAAGACTTGAAATAGAGGCTGAAAATAAAAGACTTGAAATAGAGGCTGAAAATAAAAGACTTGAAAAAGAGGCTGAAAATAAAAGATTAGAAAAACAAGCTGAAGCTGAAGAAAGGAAGTTACAAAGAGAGCCTGATGAGAGAAAAGCAAAAATGGAGCATGAAGAAAAACTCTTAGCTTTGGAAGTTGAGAAATTAAAGGTGATGAACATGGGTAATGCTAATGATGCAAATTAGGTCTCAGATAAGACTAATGCAAGCACTTTCAAGCTTAATCTACCACCATTCAATGCTTCCATCGACGATATAACATTCTATCTGGACAGATTTGAAACTTCATGTAAAGTACATAACATAGATAAATCACTGCAGGTTTATCATTTGTCCAAAATACTTAGAGGTGATGCTTTGAGTATGTTAAGCATGGTAGATGAGCCTGACAAGAACAACTATGAGGTTGTCAGGGCTATGTTGTTAAAGAAATACCAACTTGACGAAGACGGCTATCGTCTTCAATTTAAAAATATGTTGCCAGAAACTGGAATGCAATTCTCTGAATTCATTTCAAAGATACGTTTTACTTTTTCACGTTGGGTGGAGCTGTCTAAGATAGAAAAAACTTATGAAGGACTTATAGACTTAATACTTAGAGACAAAGTCATGTCTTCTGTTAATGAGTCTTTCCTTGCTTTCCTTCACGAACGTAAACCTAAAACAATAAAAGAAATGGAAGATTTCTGTAGCCAGTATATAACTGCGCATCCTCACGTAACCATTGGTAACGCTAAAGTAAAAGAAGGTATGCCAGTTGCTTTGGCAGCACCTTATGGTCAAAACTCTAGTCATAGATTCCAACAAAATTTTGATAGGAAAAGTAACCGTAGTTACGTTCAAAATTATGGAAATCAATTTCAGGGTGATTCTTCTTCGAAGAATTGGAGACGAGCTGACAGTCCTCGTTACTTCCAACCTAATAATTTTAGGCATTTCAGAAGAGGATATGGTAACAGAGGCTTTTCCTCGCGTAGACCTCAAAACCAAACAAATAGATGTTCACATCAATGTGGACATGATAATAATCATGGAAAATGTAGTTCGAAACAGGATAACAATTATAATAGAGACACTAATAACTACAGAGATAATAACAACAGTGATAACTTCAGAGGTAATAGTAGTCGCGGTAGATCTCAATACAAAAAAAAAGAGATATCAGCAGGCTAACTCTGTTCAACAAGAATCTCAGGGAGCTTGTAATCAGGTTTCTGATAATAAAAACTCTGACGCTGTCACTTGTTCTTCTTTTGACTTTGGGAGAGCAAACAAATGCCCCCAATGCAGTACTCTGTTCGAACCGACTACAATATCGACTTTGAGTTGTGGTCACCCTCTCCCCGCTCTTCCTGCTTCGGTTGCACATGACGGGAGAGGTTCTCTAATCCTACATAAGGATCTTGTTAATAATACTCCGGTCTCACTACTTTTCGATTCCGGATGCACCACTATTGGTGTTAGACAATCGCTTGTAGAACCATCCTGTGCGACAGGAAGGGTTATCAAATGTGTCACATTTGGCGGCACTCTAGAAAAATATCCTACTCCTGTAATTCACATTGCCACTCCTTTCTTTACGGGAGATGTGCATGCCTGTCTCTTACCTAATCTTATTGCGGACCTTATTATTGGTCGTATCCACGGAGTTAGGGAATGTACCCCACAGCAGATTGCTGCTTGGGAAGATGATAATATGCAAGCTACCAATGCAGTGGTTACAAGAGCACAAGCTCTACAAACACCACAAACTTCGTTGAACAATGATAGCGTTGAAGTTCATAGCCAAGATAGTAACTTGGTTATTTCTCGTGACTCGTTCATAAAATTACAAGAAGAAGATCCGACGGTAAAAAAATTCTTCATTCTTGCGAAGAAAGGTGATCCAAATAAGGATACACAAAGAAAATCTTGGATAGAAATGAAAAACGGCGTACTTGTACGTATGGTACAAGACTCGGCTACGTCAGCACATTCGCAAATTCTTGTTCCCAAGAGTATGAGAGTGCAAATATTGCAACATGCTCATGACTCACAATGTGCTGGACATATGGGATTTTCCCGTACAAAGTCGAGAGTCCTTGCGGCTTTCTTTTGGCCCTTTGTTAACAAGGACATTCGTATATACTGCCGATCATGTCAGGTATGTCAGGAGGTCAAATCTAGAGGACCACGACATGCTGCGCCTATCCAGGCTGCTGACATCCCTATTCGGCCATTTCAGAAAATGACTATAGATATTATTGGCCCTTTTAAGATAAAGTCGGCCAGAGGACATCAGTTTATCCTTACATGTGTCGATATATGCACACGTTGGCCAGAGGCTATCCCTCTAAAGAGCATATCTACTACAGATATCGCAGATGCTCTTTGGCTGATATTTTCTCGCTTGGGGTTCCCCAGAGAAATACTGTCTGACCATGGCACTCAACTCATATCTGATACTATGTCTCAAGTAATGTCTACCTTACACATTAAAAGATCTCTCAGTAGCATCTATCATCCTATGTCTAATGGGTTAGTTGAGCGTCTGAATAGAACGCTCAAGACTTTACTTGGTAAGATAACTGAAGATCATCCTCAAGATTGGGACAGGGTTTTACCCGCGGCTCTCTTTGCCTATAGAGAGGTCCCAAACGAACACACCTACTGTCCACTCTACGTGAGTTAAATTTGACAGCAAAACCCTCTAAAGCCTATGTTGGTTTTGGTGAAATCTCTTTCCTGGGTCATCGTGTTGGTCATGGTCTCTTGAAGACAGAAGACCACAATACTTCGAAAATATTGAACATCTCGGTACCTAAAACGAAGAAACAAGTCCGTAGTCTCTTGGGTCTAATTCAATTCTATGGGAGATTCATCCCGAATCTATCTTCGATCATGGCACCTCTCTCAACTTTGTTGAAGAAAGGGTCGCCTAATCTGGTTCGTTGGTCTCAGGAATGTCAATCTTCCTTAGACCAGATCAAGAAAATATTTTCTTCTCCTCCCATCCTAAGATTACCTACTCTTGATAGGACTTTTGTTCTTCGAAGTGATGCTTCATCCACTGGGATCGGAGCAGCACTTATGCAGGAATATGCTGAAACTCTGCATCCTGTCATGTACATTTCTAGAAAACTAAATGCGGCAGAGAGGAACTACTCGGTTTTAGACCGTGAATTGTTGGCTATGGTTTGGTCTATTCTCAAACTACAAAGATTCCTCCTGGGCGCACATTTCATTCTAGAAACTGATCAGAAAGCTCTTACAGCTATTCAGACTAAGAACTTGAAGAGTTCGAGATCCACTCGATATGCTATTGCTCTTCAACCTTTTCACTTCACGGTACGAGCTATCCGTGGGTCGGATAATGTGATGGCTGACATTCTGTCTAGATGCCCACATGATTCCAACTAATACTTCTGTCCTATTTCTAGATATACGACAGAGCCATAACACACCTATATTACTACAATACATTAGCACAACTGTCCTCACTTTAGGTGAACACATACTATTGTGCTTTGTTATCATCTTCTTCTGTTCCCATCTTTAATATAAGAAGAAGACTGAGTAGTTAATATAAGGGCCGAAAGTTTACTCGGCCACAAATTGTTCATAATAATGTATTGTATAGTATGAAACTTAATGGCTATTAAATAGAATTATATTGGTTGTTTTTTCTCAGCATGTTATTGTTGATCGGAGAAGCTACCTTTCTGTTGTCAAACATGGAGAGTTCCACATTGTACACTTTCCTTGGAACGACAGGAGATGTGTCCTGGATCGTCATTTATGTTTAATTTCATTATGTAATGGTATTATTAAACATTTAGATAATGTAATATTTAACATTCTATATCAGATGTGTACATCCATTCTAAGCGGTATTAGAATATGACACTGCTATTTGATTATAATGATATGAACTTGCATATTTATATTGTATTTTCATGCAAGCGTAGTGTGTGTTGGTGGCACCTCCCCGATATATTTTTTTTCTTGAATCAGATTTTTTATCTGTTGAGAAATATTCTCACCAGACACTTTATGTGTCAATTTAGCCTCATATTAGGCAGTGCAATTAGTTATCCCCGCATAATTCGTGCGTTGTTAAACCGCTTTTGGTTTTACTCTTGGATATTTAAAAAAAAAAAAAAAAATGTTGCACATTTTTTTTTTATCGGGAGGTGGCGGTAATGTTGCGCTAAACTTGTCGCAACTTATTCTGACTATATATTCTGACTATGCATTTTGACTATATTCAATTTTTTAATGCATGGGAAGTAACTCATGGAATTGTAGTCACTTTTATTTCTACAGTCGTCTAATCTTGATAGCATCGTCAGGAAGTTGTCTTATCTTGATAGCTAGGGTTGTTGATAGTTTGTGTGTGAGCGATTTTAAGTCATAACCATGTATGGAGCGTTTTCCTAGAAACAGTTGGCAACTTGCGATGTCATTTCCTTTTAAGGTTCGAATCTTTAGTCGAACATCGTAGAACATTCTTTGTTTCGTAAATTAGCTGAGTTGTATTCGATTCGGGTGTTCTGCGCATGTCTTTGTTTGTGGCAGTTTTTGTATGATTTCCGCCCAGGGGAGTCTGGGCGAAAATGCTGGTAAGGCGAGACGTAGCGGTGTGCTAACGTCTTCGCTTAGATTATTCAGGAAGGAGTCCTCATCATTGTTGTTCCTTCTTCTTTGAGATGATATATCTCTACGTTATTCCAAATGCCTGGAGGCATATGTGATCTATGTGATTTATGTGATATAATTCCTGATGAACAGGTAACTGAATCCTTTTTTTGCTGAGTAACTTTATCGCCATCTCGTGATGTTGACTTTTGCCTAGCCTGCCTCATTATAGAGTCTATGATATGACGAGTTTGCTCAGCTCACGATCCACTTATATTGTCACGCATCGATTGATGCCTGTCCTAAGGACCATTTGCTTCCTGAACTCTATTGATGGATCTAGGTTTGATACCTTTGCTGTTTAAGGAACATAGAGGACGATAATGTGACGCTCAAAAGACATGCCTGTCTTGTTGAGGTCGAATATAGGAGACTAGATTTAATCTCCTAGTTGATATCTACTAGCTCTTATGGAAAGGGGAAGTTTACTACCTGACTACATGTACAGCTGATTACGATATCCTAAAAGGCATATGATTTACATTATTTGATGCTGTATGCTGTTCCTGTTGAATTGACTACGTCGATGATACAATGACTGTTGTACTATACCTGTGATGTTTCTGCATAACGATGTCCATGCATCTTGTCATTGTGGCGTACACAATATATATTGCCAAAAAACATCACTGCTGTTAAAAGCTTTATTGACTTTCTACGTTGTATGGTCTGATGTGACGTCCATGTATGATACTGTAGCTATCTGACTCTAGCCTTACGTCACACACTTAAACCAGACTAAAGACACCATGTTACTCTGCCTCATCATCCCTGGTGTCTGAGGGTGATACACTACTCTGCAAGTGCCAGTATTATCATACCTTTGGAAAGCAGATGAAATATAGCACCCTCAACATTGTGTGGCAAATGTGACATCATCCACGGAACATTTATACGCAACACACATTATGCTACGCAACAAGAACCAACATTGTTTTTTATCCTAGTAGAACCAACATTGTCTTTTGTCCTAGTAGAACCAACATTGTCTTTTGTCATAGTAGAACCAACATTGTCTTTTATCCTAGTAGAACCAACATTGTCTTTTGTCCTAGTAGAACCAACATTGTCTTTTGTCCTAGTAGAACCAACATTGTCTTTTGTACTAGTAGAACAAACATTGTCTTTTGTCTTAGTAGAACCAACATTGTCTTTTGTCCTAGTAGAACCAACCTTGTCTTTTGTCCTAGTAGAACCAACCTTGTCTTTTGTCCTAGTAGAATCAACATTGTCTTTTGTCCTAGTAGAACCAACATTGTCTTTTGTCCTAGTAGAACCAACATTGTCTTTTGTCCTAGTAGAACCAACATTGTCTTTTGTCTTAGTAGAACCAACATTGTCGTTTGTCCTAGTAGAACCAAAATTGTGTTTGTCCTAGTAGAACCAACATTGTCTTTTGTCCTAGTAGAACCAACATTGTCTTTTGTCCTAGTACAACCAAAATTGTTTTTGTCCTAGTAGAACCAACATTGTCTTTTGTCCTAGTAGAACCAACATTGTCTTTTGTCCTAGTAGAACCAACATTGTCTTTTGTCCTAATAGAACCAACATTGTCCTTTGTCCTAGTAGAACCAACATTGTCTTTTGTCCTAGTAGAACCAACATTGTCTTTTGTCCTAGTAGAACCAACATTGTCTTTTGTCCTAGTAGAACCAACATTGTCTTTTGTCCTAGTAGAACCAACATTGTCTTTTGTCCTAGTAGAACCAACATTGTCTTTTGTCCTAGTAGAACCAACATTGTCTTTTGTCCTAGTAGAACCAACATTGTCTTTTGTCCTAGTAGAACCAACATTGTCTTTTGTCCTAGTAGAACCAACATTGTCTTTTGTCCTAGTAGAACCAACATTGTCTTTTGTCCTAGTAGAACCAACATTGTCTTTTGTCCTAGTAGAACCAACATTGTCTTTTGTCGTAGTAGAACCAACATTGTCTTTTGTCCTAGTAGAACCAACATTGTCTTTTGTCCTAGTAGAACCAACATTGTCTTTTGTCCTAGTAGAACCAACATTGTCTTTTGTCCTAGTAGAACCAACATTATCCTAGTAGAACCAACATTGTCTTTTGTCCTAGTAGAACCAACATTGTCTTTTGTCCTAGTAGAACCAACATTGTCTTTTGTCCTAGTAGAACCAACATTGTCTTTTGTCCTAGTAGAACCAACATTGTCTTTGTTGTCTTTTGTCCTAGTAGAAACCAAACCAAACCAACATTGTCTTTTGTCTTAGTAGAACCAACATTGTCTTTTGTCCTAGTAGAACCAACATTGTCTTTTGTCCTAGTAGAACCAACATTGTCTTTTGTCCTAGTAGAACCAACATTGTCTTTTGTCCTAGTAGAACCAACATTGTCTTTTGTCCTAGTAGAACCAACATTGTCTTTTGTCCTAGTAGAACCAACATTGACTTTTGTCCTAGTAGAACCAACATTGTCTTTTGTCCTAGTAGAACCAACATTGTCTTTTGTCCTAGTAGAACCAACATTGTCTTTTGTCCTAGTAGAACCAACATTGTCTTTTGTCCTAGTAGAACCAACATTGTCTTTTTGTTTTGTTGATTTCACCATCTGGACTACAGCAGCAATATAAAAAAGTGACAGCAGTTTTTTTTTAGCAGAAACTGCCGTAGGCAGTAAATTGTTATAGACTTGACTATGCCAGCTTTATGATGTGGTTGGACCAGTTTCCTTCCTGACTGCCTTTGCCGTCCTAACTCAAGAGCAGAGTCTGGTACCCATTTACAGCTGGGTAGACAGAAGCGTTACTCCACAAGGCTGTCACGGAGTGCCTCCCCTGCTTTGCGGTAGTGGTCCAACAATGGGCAAAACTCAAGAGTATCTAAATGGGTCGTCACAGGTGTTTACCTTCGAACAAGATTACTCTTGGCAGAGATGTAGATAGAAGTGTAATGGCTCTTCTATCCGAAGGGTGTCTTCACAAGATAATTCAGAAGTCAAGAACCATGCGGCATAGCGCCTCGTCTCGCCTCGTTTTGGCATAGCGCGTCTCGTTCAACCTAGACGGTTATATTAGGGCGCATGTCCAAACATAAAAGACCCTTAGGTCCAGGTTGTTTTCTTATGCGGCATAGCGCTGAGCAATGGTTAATTTATATCTGTCCGCCGCCTTTTGTGACGGATTTAAGCAATGGTGATGAGAGAGCAGAGGTCAAGGAGGAATTCTTCGAGCTGCTTCAAAGGACAGTGGATGACTGCCTAGATGAAGTTATCATGCTCGGACATTTTAATGCCAGAGTTGCAAATGACCATGCTAGATGGGGTGGAGTTATCGGAAGATATGGAGAAGATACTCTCAATGACAATGGAAAGCGACTCCTTAGATTCTGCAGTGAGCAGAATCTGATCATTACAAACACAAAGTTCCCCCATAAGCGCATACATGCATACACTAGATGTGAACCAACAAAGAATGAGAAGTCAGTGATCGACTATGCCATTGTTCGGAGAAGCTCATTCAAATATGTCCGAGATGCAAGAGTCTGGAGGGGGCCAGAGATTGAAAGTGATCACTACCTGCTAACAATCAAACGAACAACTGAAAGAGTTGCTCAGCCTAGGAACTGCTCAACATCACGCAAGAAACCAAGTAAACGAGCAGGAGAAATGAGCATTAGGACCTACAAGCTGAGAGAGCCAGAAATTAAGACCAGATATCAGGGGCTTATTGCTGCAGCGGGGAGCAACACAGAAGAACAACCTGATGACTTGGAAACCCTCTGGATTAAATTCAAGGATATCATAAAGACAGCTGCTGCAGAAGCATGTGGTGAAGTTCGACTTGGGAACCAGAGAAAGAGGACACCTTGGTGGACAGAGGAAGTCAAAGAGAAAATAAGAGAGAAGAAAATGGCATGGAAACAATACTTAGGAGCTAAAAACACAACAGGACAAATGGAAAAATATAGAGAATATGTGACACTCAGAACAGAAGTAAAGAACAAAGTGCTAGCAGCAAAACAGAAGTCCTGGGAAGAATTTGGAGAAAAGCTAGAAAAAGATGCCCAAGAAAACCAGAAATTGTTCTATAAGACCCTAAAGAACATGAGGAAGGAAAAACAATGCCCTCTCAAATTTATAAAGGACAAGCAAGGCAAATTGCTTACTGCCCCGAAGGAAGTAATTGAAAGATGGAAAGAATATTTCTCAGAACTCCTTGATGGTGAGCAAGGTCAAACATCAGAAATGATAACCACTAGCACAGAAGAGGAAACCAATGGTGATGAAGATGACATAAAGATGGAAGAACTGAAGGCAGCACTGGATAAAATCAAGATGGGCAAAGCAGCAGGGCATGATGGTATAACACCAGAAATGGTTAAGTACATGGGAGCATCAGGCGCCCTGTTACTCTTAGGGGTCCTACAGGCAGCATGGTGCAACAAGACCATACCAAAGGATTGGGAGATTGCCATCATAACACCAATTTTCAAAAAGGGTGACAATCGACAGTGTGGAAACCATAGAGGCATATCCCTTCTCAGTGTCCCTGGAAAAATCTACTCTAGAATCCTAGAGCAGAGACTCCGACGCCTAGCTGAGCCACAATTGGATGAGGTCCAGTGCGGATTCCGAGCAAACCGAAGTACTCAAGACCTAATCTTCACACTCAGACAGCTGAGTGAAAAGGCCCTTGAGTATAAGAGTGAGATCCATCTTTGTTTCATAGATCTGGAAAAGGCGTTTGACAGGGTCCCTTGGAGCAAACTTTGGGACTGTTTGGCAAGGAAGAATATTCCAGCACCTCTGATTCATGCTATACAGAGCTTCTACAAGTCTTGCAGAAATTATGTGAGGACAGCAAACCATAAGTCAGAAGAGTTCAGGACCACCACTGGTGTAAGACAAGGTGATATCCTATCACCTTACCTCTTCATACTCCTTATGGACGATGTCATCAAGGCATGTAAGGAGAGAACAAGAAGGTATTCAGTGGGGTACTGGAAGATGAGACAGGTCTATATTTCAGAGCTGGCATTTGCTGATGATGTTGCCCTGATTGCTAAATCAGAGGCACATCTCCAATCCAACCTGCAAGTCTGGAAGGAAGAGCTGGAGAAGAGAGGGATGGTCATAAGCAGCTCTAAAACAAAATCCATGGTGATATCACGAGAAGAAAGAAGACATCAGATTAAGCTGGGAGAACAGGTCCTGGAGCAGGTCGACCACTTTAAATACCTCGGAGCTATTATAGACCGAAAGGGAGGCATCAAAGAAGAGTTGGCCACTCGAAAAGCAGCAGCTGGGAGACTTTTTCAGGCCATAAATCGAGGATTCCTCAGCAAGAGAGAGGTTGGTAAGAAAACGAAGATGGCTGTATACCGCTCAACCTATGTCCCAGTCTTGACATATGGATGCGAGTCATGGGCAATGACTACAACCCATAAAAGCCACATCCAAACCTCAGAAATGAGATATCTGAGGAAGGTGGTTGAAGTAACAAGAAGAGACATGGTACGCAACCAGACGATACGTCAAGGCCTAAAATGCCACCCCTACAGACCCAAGTAGAACAGTCCCAACTAAGATGGTTTTGCCATGTCTGCAGAATGGGAGAAGATCGGCTACCACGACAAGCATGGGAAACAAAGAGCCAAGGATCCAGACCCCGAGGACGACCCAGAGTCCGCTGGGAGGACAACATTAGACAGTCTTTGAAGGACCGAGGACTAGAATGGAACCAGGCCAGGAGGAAGACAGCCGATAGAATAGTCTGGCGCTCTCTCTTCCAAACCTCTACACCTCACGGTAGAAGGGGAACGACTAAGTAAGTAAGTAAGTAAGTTAAGCAATGGTTTTTATCCCGTTCAAGCCCCCAGCTAGGTTAATTCAGCGAATTCCTCTTATAATGGTATAGCTCTGTTTAGAGGTAACTATATATCTAAGTATATATATACGTATATAATATTATGGCTCATATGTTTGCTATCATACTTATAAAAAAACTGAAGCGACTATGATTCTTTAGTTTTAAAACATGTAACAATTTTAATAATGAATTAGTCTTTAACAGTTAACATAAATATGGAAAGATTGGTGAAATTTAGCTGTAAATACAAGTTTTCTTCACTGAGACGTAGGTGATGATTTATCAAAGTCCGTTGCCTTCGCCTATTTTACACGAAAACTTAACTCTAGGTGAGTCCTGTCGCCGTGTTTTGCGTCACTTTCTTTTGGTGAAAAGTGCACTTCTCCACCTACTAGCGGTAGTAAGTACTCTGCATTTAGAGTCCTGGCCCCTTAAGTTTACAGTGTCTGTATTTATAAAGTCGGGCTTACTTTTTAAGGTGTTAAGTTTCCCAAATACTTCGATCTGTAACTTATAAGTTGTGTGAACTGATTATCTGTCTAAATGCCTTCCGTCAAGATTGTCTGGCCAGACAGATTATCTGCGATAATCACACACAGGGATGGTCCCGTGAAACGATTATCTCAGTAATCCTCGTACTAGACCATATGGTCAAACGAGGATCGTCTCCTATCAAAGGTGGTCAGACTTATTCAATGAGATAACGTATTACCGCTGACCGGTGATAATGACCGTGTATTGTTACGATAATTGCACAGTTCACCTGGCGGAACGTAAATAAGTCTGAGGAGTAGTAAAGCAAAAATGTAAAAGATAATTCCATAGCAGATACTTCCGTAGAGGAGGGGAGTGTTAGAGACTTCACCCTACTAGATTCACCATAGAGCAAAATAATGCATGGAAGGGCAAAATATTGCCAATTAATAAGCGATCGGAGAGAAAAATGAAGAAGAAAAGGGATACTGCCGGAGTGGCTGAAGGTGTGAGAGATCACACAAAAGAGCAAGTTCAAACGTTTTGTGACAAAGGCTTTGATCCCTGGAACTAGAAAGTGAGGCGAGAGGACGGCGGTCTAACCGCTAAGATAGTCGGACGCTGGTATATAGTTATAAAACTGCGTTTTTTCTTCTTGTCGCAATGTTCTTGTTTATTTGAATTTTGCTTTCAATTAAGATATAAGTATTTTAATAATAGGGATACTGATTCCTCATGCGAGTCGCACAGTGCGACTAATATGAGACTATGCGTGCAGCTGGCAATGTAAAACAAACTTAAATAAACCCCGGATGCAAGAGTTTGTGCTTTGACGAAGACTTCCTCAAGGTGATCATCTACAGTTGTGGCTTTATGCTCCATGAGCAGTCAAAAAAGCGAGGAGGTTGCTAGATTCATACACAATTCCTGACCTCCTTTATCTTTAATTACTGTGTGTGTGTGTGTGTGTGTGTGTGTGTGTGTGTGGGTGTGTGTGTGGGTGGGTGTGGGTGTGTGGGTGGGTGGGTGTGAATGCGTGCGTGCGTGCGTGCGTGCGTGCGTGTGTGTGTGTGTGTGTGTGTGCGTGTGTGCGTGTGTGTGTCTGTGTGTGTGTGTGTGTGTGTGTGTGTGTGTGTGTGTGTGTGTGTGTGTGTGTGTGTGTGTGTGTGTGTGTGTGTGTGTGTGTGTGTGTGTGTGTGTGTGTGTGTGTGTGTGTGTGTGTGTGTGTGTGTGTGTGTGTGTGTGTGTGAATTAAAATTTTCTTAATTTACAAACATCAATGTCTTGTTGTTGCTGAATGTAATACACCGTCCCTACAAGCTGATATTGAAGACAGGTTAGGCAATTCACAGTGGTTCTTTTAATCTAAACATCAATGTCTTGCAGTTGCTGAATGTAATACACAGTTCCTACAAGCTTATTATGCACAACCTCATTTTAGTCGCCTTGCCTGAGGGTGTATTATTTATGTGCCCCCTTCAGAGGCTCCCGGGAACCACATGGGGCTACTGTATCAGTAATACACTTTTATTTATATTGCCAGCGTCTTAAAAAAATATCGTACAAAACGTTATATTTATTTGTCATCATGACAAATGTAACGGCGTGACACAGACAGTGACAACCAGAAAGATACAGACTTTCATAAAAGGGTTCTTGCGCAGTAGATAAGGATTGGTATGATGGCAGTATATAAGGATTGGTATGATGGCAGTATATAAGGATTGGTATGATGGCAGTATATAAGGATTGGTATGATGGCAGTATGTAAGGATTGGTATGATGGCAGTATATAAGGATTGGTATGATGGCAGTATATAAGGATTGGTATGATGGCAGTATATAAGGATTGATATGATGGCAGTATATAAGGATTGGTATGATGGCAGTATATAAGGATTGGTATGATGGCAGTATATAAGGATTGGTATGATGGCAGTATATAAGGATTGGTATGACGGCAGTATATAAGGATTGGTATGATGAGATCGTCAATGTCTTCTTTGTTCGCCTTTCAACTGCCCAGGGAACCTTCAAAAATCTGATGCCAGGTCATCTTGCCCGTTCCATCCGTTGAATGTCAAGGTGGTGAATATAAAACGCTGGCTGTGGGTAAGACACACATTAAGAGATCCAGTTGATAACATTACAAGGTAGTTTCTGTTCTGTCATCCCCAGGGCAAGAGATATAGGGGGAGATACCTACAAACAAATACATAAATAATGGACCTCGAGACAAACATGAAAAAGAAAACCCAGAAACAACTTAAACAGATGCTACTTCCTGTTTTATTCATGCAAAATAAAATTGTATCTGACTTCATTTACAAACATCACTACATTGTTTTTATTGTATAGTATACGTTTATTATTCTAAATAACAACTTCACAATTGTCGTCTGCAGATGTAGGAAGACAAATGTAATATTGAAACTCCGGCGTGGACATCGTAAACCCTCACCAGCTTTTCAATGAGAGCTCTTTGCATGGACGGTAGCTTACAGCTGAAAACTGAACGAAACCCAGATTTTCACCAGAATTTCATGACTCCAGGTTTGTACATCATCATCATGATCATCATCCTTATTATTATCTTCCTTTGCGCTCAGGACGGAGTATAGAACTACCACTGCAGATGGTAACCTGCTAGGAATCCTGGCCCCAGTACGACATGCGTGATGCTGCAGTATCCTATTCTGTCTTTGTTTCTTTACAGACTTGCCCCCCCCCCTTCCCCGGGAACTACAAGAGTCTGTGTGTGTGTTAGTTATTGTTGGTGTATTGGCTGTGACCATAGACATATATATGTAATCTCTCTCTCTCTCTCTCTCTCTCTCTTTTTCTCTTTCTCATTATCTCTCACTACTTCTCTGTGTGTGTGTGTGTGTGTGTGTTTGTGTGTGTGTGTGTTTCTCTGCCTTTCAGCTCCCCGTGCAGTATAGCCCCTTAAAATAGTTCATGCCAAGATAGTTCATGCCAAGATAGTTCATGCCAAGATAGTTCATGCCAAGATAGTTGTTCATGCCAACATAGTTCATGCCAAGATAGTTGTTCATGCCAAGATAGTTCATGCCAAGATAGTTCATGCCAAGATAGTTCATGCCAAGACGCTAGCCAATGATAACTCACACACTGAGAAAACCTGCTGATAGCATTACAAGACAGTCTTTGTTCTGGAACTCACAGGGAAAGAGAGAAAGAGGGAGTTCGAGAAACATACTGCAAAGAGAACTGGAGACAAAAATAAACTGAATGAGGAAGAGATGGAACGGCCTTAAGTTGATGGCGCGGAACAGGAAGAGATGGAACGGCCTTAAGTTAATGGCGCGGAACAGGAAGATGTGGTGAAAGTTTGTACTCTTGTGAAGATAAAATGTAACACATGAATTAAGACCGACTGTCCTGTACCATCCGTGTTTATCCTTCTTCGTACACTTTCACATGTCATGGTGAATATATTTAAGGGAAGAGGTGGTCGGCTTGATGTTGTTGACGTCTCCATACAGTTTTTCCAGGAATAGTACTGGCATCGGCCATATGCGCTTTCTCTGTTCCTCATACGTTGGGCACTTTTTGAAGCCGATGTTCAGTAATCATGTTATCAGTGCCACAGTCACACTGATCGGTAGTTCCTATCTTTAGCTTGTTGAATAGATGGTATCGAAATCTGTTGTGGCCAGTGTGACGTCTGAAGATTACCACTTGCTGACGTCTGAAGATGACCACTTGCTGACTTCTGCTGAGCTGGTAATATGCATCATGTTTTACATTTGTTTTTATTCTCGTGACCTGTATGCTGTGCCCTCCCCCCCCCCCCTTTTTCCATTATTCCAGTATCTATCTAATCCTAATAAACATCTTAGCCTCTTCATACATTCAAGTTCGTGCCACGCCTTTTATTCTTTTCTTTGTTATCCCAGCTCTCACTTCCTTTCGTCATGTTTATTTTGTTCTCCCTCTGTTTCATTTGGCTTGAGAATGTCAGGACTGCCCTGTAGTACTTACTATAAGTCGGTGTATACAATGCTTCAACATCTATCAATAAGTTCGCCTTAATATCTTGTTCCACTGATAAGCCTTCATGTTCTTTGCTATCTCTTAAATGCTTTTCCATATCTTCTTTATTTACTTCTCCGGCTATTTTTTTTTTTTTTTTTATTATGACCTCACTCGATTTCTCCTACCCTGGCGGTTCCATAATAAGAACTGGCTTGTAATGCTTTGACTTGTTTTTTTCCCAACATATGTCCTATCCAACGCCAGCGTCCACTTCTAATATCTTGTTTTACCAGGTTTACCTTGTATTAATAATCTTTCTTTACCATTTCCTCTTCCACTTTCAAGTGTCAATCTGCTTCTTAAATTGTATTTATTTTCCGTTCTTTCTTCCTTGCTGTACTCGTTTACATAGAAGACACACAACAAGATAATCATATCTTTAGAAAGTTTGATAAAACTATCAAACACAGATTGTCAATTGTGTTCCTACCTTCCGTTATTAAGCGGGCAAACACTCATTTACAACAGTAAACTAACCATTACAAAATATTTATTCCACGAGCAAATATTATTAATTTTTCAAATACATTCGCGTCTTTTCGCATACGGCACTTTGTGTTTTCTGTCAACAAAGCGTGATCCACATAACGATTCATGTCGTGTGCAAACAGCGTCCGTCTTGTTAGGAACAACTCCCGAAATATTCCAGCTGACAGGTTTACTCCTGATGAGATGCTATTTTGTCGTTCATCTACCAGGTGTACGATGCCTGAAACTTAACATTATCTTCAGTCCATTATTGTTTCATGTGTCCATACATGATGCAGTTCAAAATTAATGTCTGCGAACGACTACCTGCGTAGGGACAACCACAAGAACCGACTCGCGGTTTGAAAGACAGTGTAAACATGATCAGGCTGTGGCAACAAGCGTTGTGTCTTGGAGGCTATAGACATGGCAGAAAGGGTTAAACGAGGTCACAATGGTGAATAATGGAACTGGAAACGAAACACAGATTTAAAGAAAGGGAGACTTGAATCAGAGACAAATTGAAACCATTGAGGTCTACATTGATGATACTTTTTGAGAGTTGAGCATCAGTGAATAGTGAATACACGAACTAATTGGAGATACCATCTATGAATCAGGAAGGAAATTATAAACCAGGAACAATGTCTAGAGGGATGTCTTGATTCGTTATTGTCACATTGATATTTCGATGTATGAGAGTAAGTCACCCGACAAAATATGAAGGACAGGAATTAAGTTGTGTTTTTTCTGCTGCATGCATTGATGACGGCACTAAATTCTCCTGTAGTCTCTTGATTAATTTCCATTGTGCTTCAGCGGTACAGATACAAGGAAACAGGGGCACGAAAACATAGAAGCTTCATCTATGATGAGCACTGAGGCTTCACTGGCTAAATATATAAATATAGGGTGAAGACACGTATTTATACTTACCACAAATGCTTAATATAAATAGGGAAAATTCCAGAAATTGTGTAACAAAACAGCAGCAGAGGTAAGAATATTTCTAAAAAAAAAACATCCGCGCTAATTATGTATATTGGTGTGATGTCAAGATCACCAATGTCGAACTGATGACAAGATTACCATTGGTGTGATGGATTGCCTCCCCTTAGGTCTGCAGTAGTTGTCCACCGTGGCCAACACTCAAGAGTATCTAATATGGGTCTTCAAAGGTGTCTACCTTCGCACAAGATTACTCTTGCAGAGTTGTAGATAGAAGGATAATGATGCTTCTACCTCAAGGTAGTGTTCACAAGATGTATTCAGAATTCAAGAACAATGCTGCATAGGGCAGAGCACTATTAACTTATATCTGATCCGTCGCCTTTTGTGAAGAATTAAGCAATGGTTTTAGCCCGTTCAAGCCCCCAGCTGGTGTAAATCCAGCGAAATTATTTTATAAGTATTTGCTCTATAGATGTAAATATATGTCTAGATGTACATATATTGAAGAGTCTTGCTCATACGTTTGCTTTCATACCTATAATAACTGAATCAACAATGATTGTTTTGTTTTAAAATAACATGTAACAAATTTAATAATCAATTAGTTTTTAACAGGTTAAAATAACGATGGAATTATGGTGAATTTTATATGTATATAAAATCACTGAGACTTGGGTGAGGATTTATATAATTTTTGTCCTTTTGCTGTTTCCTTTAATAAGAACTTAGCTGGTCTAAGTGAGTCCTGCAGCCGTGGTTTCGTCAATTCTTTTGTGATGAGGGCACTTCTTCACACAACCCGTCTAATGTAGGTGGTTAGTGTTGAATCCCTGCTCTTGACTCACACTAGTGGCGTATAAACTTTAGTTTTGCAGCTTCGTACCACGAACTTTAGGAAAAATAAAAGAGCAAATGTCTCTGCTAAATACATTTGTGGGCCGCAAATTGATAGGCGCATTGTCTCACTGTCCACCCACCAATGTTAGCTTCTCTGAATAATTAGACCTTTTGAGTATACACAGCGTAACTCATGGATTATTATTAAAAATCACCGCTATTCTTCTGGGTATTCTAATGGGGAAAATGTGTCTGGACAGCACGAGGGCAATGGCCTGCCTGAATTACAATTAACAAGGTACATATATCTCACAAAATGATACTATACACTTTAGGCACATGTGATGTAATCATCACTTCTCACTGCTCCATTCGGAGTCTGGGGTCACCTCTGCTGTCGGTTTTCTGTACGACTAGCAAGAAGCAATCACCAGCGCTTGCTGTAGTGGTTTATGAATATACTATTTTTATATGTTGAGGTTGCCAGCCTCCTATGATTGGTATAACCACTTAGCAAGTACAGACCTGTCACAATTCATATTTTAAACTATATGTTCACAACTTACCCCCAATAAGATATACAATCATCTCGCACAGATGTATGGACACAGCACTTTGATTAGATACTTCGAACACAGGTCTGAAAAATTGTATTATTCCTCTAATGACATGTTTCTAATTCCTTAAGTATCCAGTCTTTGTATTTAAAAATGCGGGTTCTCTTTTTAAGTTATAAAGACGCCCAAATACTTTGATCTGTATCTTATAATTTTGGAATTCTTTGTCCGATCCTTGTGCTTCTGATTCCTTAAGTATCCAGTCTTGGTATTTAAAATTGCAGGTTCTCTTTTAAGTTATAAAGACGCCCAAATACTTTGATCTGTCATTTATAATTTTGGATTCCGTTGTCCGATCCTTCTCTCTGGTTACTGGGAGTTGCTAATTCGACGTTGCGATGCAGTCTGATTTGTGTCTCCGATTTCGCTAGATTATATTTCCATTTCTCAGTTCAAATCCCAGATTGTACTTTTAGACCAACTTGCCAATGAAAGTCAAAGTCTATTCTGGCTCCTAAATTAAACCAATGGTAAGCTCTTTAGAACTATGTGGGTCGGGATGTTAAATCCTTACTATCTCCCGCGTGTTTTAAAATATCAATTTTAAAATTTAAACGTGTGACCTCTTCCACATATTTCGTAATAATTCCCATTGCACTTTTATGCAAACTCACAAACACATTGGTGAACCTATTTCCTGGGCTAATACCTTCCGCCTGTATTGTCTCCTCTGACAAGTTTTCTGTAATACTGATACAGAGATGGTACAGCGGAAACGATTACATATATCAATTGTGTTTGCGTACATTCCCAGACGGATTTCTTAGACAGCCAATCTGGCTTTCTTTCCATCGATCGCGCGCGCCTTATGTCAACAAAGATCGTTTCTATCAAAGGTGGCTAGGCGACTTAAGTGATAAAAGTATTATCCGCTGACCTGTCTAACTGGCTTTGTATGCTATGATTCACACGGTGAAACGAAAGTAAGTATGGAAGCGGCTATACAAAAATTTAGGTGCATAAAATATATCAAATAATAGGACAGTGAAGGAGAGAGAGAAGGGTGCAAAAGTACATGCACAAAACGTTTTATGACAATTGGGAAGGAATGCGCAGTTGTTTCAATAGTCGCGCAATGTAGTTTAATGGCAGGAATGCGTCATCAAAAGATTGCAACTTTGGTGGGACCACGTTGTACATTACGTTACTGATAAGACAATTATCTAATAAAGGACTTTTTTTTTTTTTACAATTTCTCGTGACTCATTGTTGTCGCAGCAGTCTTTAGGTTTTACTTTCGGGACACACAAAAAAATTTTCAGGTGATAAAAATAAGCATTAAACATTTATTTATGAGAGAATATATTATATATATAGCACATGAAGTAAATAAAGAACGTCCGATTGGCTAAGCATTTAGAGCGCTTTCCTCGCACGGCAGAGTTATTTAGGCCAGGGATCAAAACCTGATATCGTCATGCTCCTTTCTACCCAGCTGTAAATAGATAAATGACTCATCAGTTCCACATTGGTGATCTTGTCATCAGTTCCACATTGTTAATCTTGTCACCTAAGTCAGTCCTATTGTATGGCTCTGAGACATGGAGAGCAACAAAAACAACAACTGAAAAGCTAGAGACTTTTACAAACGGGTGCTTTGCTTAGAATAGAAGGACTGAAATGGTATGAAAAAAATCACAAATGTGGAACTGATGACAAGAACCAGACAAGTGCCAGTGGAACAAGAGCTGAGAAGAAAACGCTGGCGATGGATAGGACACACAATGAGGAAACCTGTTGATAGCATTACAAGGCAGTCCTTGTTCTGGAATCCATAGGGAAAGAGAGGCAGAGGTAGACCAAAAAACACATTGAAAAGAGAACTGGAAACAGAGGTGAAAATGATGAGGAAAACATTGAAAAAACTTGAGCGGATGGCACAGGAAAGGAAGACTTGGCATGTGTTTGTTGAAGGCCTATGCTCCTCGGGGAGCTAAAGGGTATTGATTGAATCTTGTCATCAGTTCCACATTGGTGATCTAGTCATCAGTTCCACATTGGTAATCTTGTCATCAATTCCACATTGGTGATCTTGTCATCAGTTTCACATTGGTGATCTTGTCATCGGGTCCACATTAGTAATCTTGTCTTCAGTTCCACATTGGTGATCTTGTCATCAGTTTCACATTGGTAACTTGTCATCGGGTCCGCATTGATAATCTTGTCATCAGTTTCACATTGGTGATCTTGTCATCGGGTCCACATTGGTAATCTTGTCTTCAGTTCCACATTGGTGATCTTGTCATCAGTTTCACATTGGTAACTTGTCATCGGGTCCACATTGATAATCTTGTCATCAGTTTCACATTGGTGATATTGTCATCGGGTCCACATTGATAATCTTGTCATCAGTTTCACATTGGTGATCTTGTCATCAGGTCCACATTGGTAATCTTGTCTTCAGTTCCACATTGGTGATCTTGTCATCAGTTTCACATTGGTAACTTGTTATCGGGTCCACATTGGTAATCTTGTCATCAGTTCCGCCTTGGTGACCTTGTCATCTGTTTCACATTGGTAATCTTGTCATCAGTTCCACATTGGTGATCTTGTCATCAGTTCCACATTGATGATCTTGTCATCGGGTCCACATTGGTAATCTTGTCATCAATTCCACATTGGTGATCTTGTCATCAGTTCCACGTTGATGATCTTGTCATCGGGTCCACATGGGTAATCTTGTCATCAGTTCCACATTGGTGATCTTGTCATCAGTTTCACATTGGCGATCTTGTCATCGGGTCCGCATTGGCAATCTTATCATCAGTTCCACCTTGGTGACCTTATCATCAGTTCCACATTGGTAATCTTGTCATCAGTACCACATTGGTAATCTTGTCATCAGTTCCACATTAATGATCTTGTCATCGGGTCCACATTGGTAATCTTGTCATCAGTTCCACATTGGTGATCCTGTCATCAGTTCCACATTGATGATCTTGTCATCGGGTCCACATTGGTAATCTTGTCATCAGCTCCACATTGGTGATCTTGTCATCAGTTTTACATTGGTGATCTTGTCATCAGTTCTTCTTCTTCTTCTTCTTCATACACTCTCAGACGTCCACTTGAATGTTCTCAAAGAAAGCAGTAGTCAGTTTGAGGCTATTTGAATCCCCGTAAAACTTTTCCACGAAAGGAATTGGCGTCGGCCATATGCAGTCATCAGTTCCACATTGGTGATCTTGTTGTGACGAGAGGTTATTTTGTGTGTAGGATAGAAGACAAGTAGGTGTATCAGATGATACTAGGATAGTGCCAGATAAGAGACTGGTCTTAAAAGAAATACCCCATTCTCATAAAAGAGTAATGGTGTATCGAGGTCATAGGTTCAGTCAGGCTGTATAGATACACTAGGTGAGATGGTAATGGGCAATCCTAGATATATGTGAGCCTCCCCTAGAAGACCCACCTAAGACTAAAGCTATCTAGGGGTAATTAAAAATCCAACCAGAACTTTGAACCAACAAAAATGATTCAATTAAGACTGTGGATACAATTATTAGATTTATTTATGTACATAATCTTTTTGATCTTCTGTGAAAAATACCAATAGAATTATAAAATCAAATCAAATAAAATTAAGATTCAATTGCAATATTTATATTTACACAGATTATTCAATTTAATTAGTAAAGTCCAAATTTCTTGTGTAAACTGGATTTTTGATGAACATGTTCCACAATTAAACAGTTAATAAACTCTGTCTCTCTCTCTCTCTCTCTTGTACTAGCTTTGAATTAGTCCTTCACTATTCTTAAATTAGAATGTCAAATAGACTGAAAATGACTGTCATCTTTGGGCGTATACCCTCAGTCTAGAATTCATCATACAATTAGTCTCTGGTATAGTTGTTGTGGTACAACATGCAATATGAAGCAGCCCTAATTAGTGCTACTTATCTTGAATTTTCCCACTTCAGGATTTTGTCAGCATTAGTTGAATTGAGCAAACTCCACAGCTGCGGGTTCCCCAATAAGTTGAGATGACTATGGTTGTGGCCTCACTCATACACAGTAGGCTCTTAAACAACAAGATCATTCAGTAGTTGACTATGACTCACAGGAGTAGTATGACACTCAGGGCAGGATATTCTTCTTCTTCTTCTGCGTTCGTCCTAAAAGGGACGTTTGTTACGTTGTGTCGCCGTTTACAGCAAAGCTGCGATATCTGCGCCTTTCGGCCCGACACATCCGTTTTCAGCATGGCATTTTTGGGACCGGGTTAGCCTTCCCTCTTCAATCTCTACTCTCTCAGCCAGACTGCAGTGATGCAGCCTGTTTCCAGGACCACCACTTGGAGGTGGAGTAGGGTCTTTGTCAGCTCTGGTTCGCTGACCCAGACACAAGCAGTCAAGCTATGGGTAGCTTACTGCATTCCTCACTTTTGATGCTTTTTCGGATATGACCTGAAACATATTATTACCTGGGTAGTATCGTTCAACTATCTCCCTATCCAGACAGGAGGTATAGTGAGACAGTTCAGACATAGCTGAGGTATACCCTTTTAAACAATATACGTCATAAATAACACTATTCATCCAAATACTAGCACACTATTCCAGTAAACACACTTTTACATGTATGTCCATTATTGGCTTCATTACAAACACATATGCCTTATGGTAAACATTGTGTGGTATCTCAAACAATACAGAAAATCAATCCTTTACAAGCATTCCTTCCTCCAATTTGGATAGTCCAGCCAGCATAACATCTTTAAAAAACTTTCCGAAAACAATTATCTCAATTCATTCGTTCTACTGATTTAATACACAAATAAATTAACTAACACAGGCTGAGCTGTCTTCCAAGAATGGTTCACTGAGATTCTACACACACGTAACCGCTTCCATAAAGCACAAATAGATAATTTATTTAAATATATATAGTTAATTAATGTCTCGCTTACCCTCAATCTCAAACAGACCGGCTTTTAAGAATTAAAACAGTCTGCTCACACATATGAAGATGGCAATGAAGATTGTGGCAGATGCTGCTCTCCGTGTCTGCAGTTTTTTTAGTTTCGCGGCAAATATGTCCTTCTTTCGCTCCATCCGGCTTTATATAGATCAGCCTCTACCGTATCGGAGAGCATCTTGGCCAAAGTATTTTCATTCACGCAAAGACGTGTAGGTTTAGGCAAAGTGTGCTCTACTGCAACATCAAAAAAAGTCTGGAGTCCGTATCTCTGCACGGATTTCCTCCATCTTAGTCTTATTTTCCTCATATGAATGAGCTCTATCCATTGCAATATCTAACTTATTCTATAGTTTAAACGACTTTTCACTGGAGCAGCCGAAACAAAGAAAAACACAACATGGTTCATGCTCCACAGTCTTCTATTCACAGTAACTTCTGCTCTACACCACATCCAATGAAAATATAGATATCTGCCTAAAGCTAATGATCCCTATTATCAAACCTGGTCCTTCTTTAACGAGGTACTTCATGTAGATTCATACACTGCGTTCCGAAATATTTCCATCATCTACACTTTCGTTGTCTCCATGTTGAATGGCCTAGCGAATCCCCGACACTATGTGTAACAAGCAGCTGGCATTTCATTGGTCAGTAACTTCTACGGGTTTTGCGCGGTGTATAATTTTCAATGATCGCCGAGCTATGATTCAGACTTCACTACACTTGTCATCAGTTCCACGTTGGTGATCTTGTCATCAGTTCCACATTGGTGACCTTTTCATCAGTCCACATTGGTAATCTTGTCATCAGGTCCACATTGGTAATCTTGTTATCAGTTCCACATTGGTAATCTTGTCATCAGTTTCTCATTGGTAATCGTGTCATCAGTTCCACATTGGTGACTTTGTCCTAACATTTCAATCCTTCTATCCTACGCTAGAACCCATTTATGACAATCTGTAGCTTCTTGGTTGTTATTGTTATTATTATTTGCTGTCCATGATTCACAGCCATACAATTCTTAGTATTCTGTTTCTCCTGTGTTCAACTTCCAATTTTCCTGGTTTTCTTCTTCGTCTAAAGCTTCTTAATTATTAATCCATTTTTGTTCTTCTTTACTTTTTGACGTTTTTATACTTCATCGAATAACAACCTACGTCACTCCTCGAAAAACTGTTTGGAGATGTTAGGAATCTTAAGCTGCGTACTGCCTTTTTAGAGTGATTAATGTGGAAGTCTGAGGGAGAACGAGATATCAGGAACCTTGAGCTGACTACTGCATTTATTGGAGTCATTAATGTGGAAGTCTGAGGGCGAACCAGGAAGAAGATACTTCATCGAACAAAGAACATAAATAGACAACCACCTAGCTAGGTAAAAATGTATTGCTATTGTGGTTCAGAATAGACATCTTTGTACTCGAGGCAAACTCATAGGTGCTCAGTCTCCCTCAGCAAATACCGTAGGGTAGGTAAGAATATTGATTGTTCCTTTAGCGCGCTGGTTGTAAGCACGCAGGTAAGAATATTGATTGTTCCTTTAGCGCGCTGGTTGTAAGCACGCAGGTAAGAATATTGATTGTTCCTTTAGCGCGCTGGTTGTAAGCACGCCTGATACATCCTCTCACGCACCCCTTCTTGCTAATTATACGTTTGATTTCAAAATCCAGATTTGTTAACCTTGTTTATAAAAAAGGTAAATAAATCATAATGGAAGGACATCAACAAATGTGTCAGCCAATCAAAAGTCACTTCACACCTGTCACTATATCTTGCTCCAGTTGATCTTCCTGATGCCAGTTTTTCCAGAAAGCACTAAGCGCGTGCTTCTCTATGTAAAATTAATGATATCCGAAACCTGATAGTGCCTCTCTCCAGTCTAGCTACTGTAAATGGGTACCTGACTCTAGTCTTGAGTTAGGGAAGTCGAACGCAGGTAACCAACCATCCTACCTCATAAAGCTCAGACCTAGAATAGTAAAGTCTCTAATACATCACCCCCCCCCCCCCCCCCCCCCCCCGGGCCGATAACAGTACTAGCTATAGTACTACCTGTGCCTGTTTGCTCGTACCTGAATTGACCGCAGAAACTTGATATTTGGTAGAAAAACCAACGCCATGTTGAAATTTAAATCGGAAGCTGCGCAAACAGTCCATATTTTAACCCCGTTTTTGTGAACAGTATACGGGATATAGCGGTATAATTATCCCAGAATGCACCTTTGTTTTATACAAAATCTTCCACGTTTTGGATCAGTTTTACTTAAATCACATAAATCCGTGATGTTTTGGTTAGATAAGCCGGACCCCACAGGCTTAAATTTGTGCTTTACTCCGATCCCAGGCCGCGTCATGTTGACAAAACAACAGACTGTCCCATGCACGTGGTAACACGTGCCTTTCAGATTGGCCTGTTATCGTTCAACTATCTGCCCAAACCTACCACTAACAAAAAGAAAGAAACGATGGGAAAAAAAGATGCATTGGTCGCTCATTTCGCCGCCTAGTTTTAAGTTACCTCAACCTAGCCTTACATACGCGGGTACGGCTCAATGCACAGGTAAATTAAGGTATACTAGTTTCCCCTACGGGTGTAATAACTTACAGGGAACCTGTTTTAATATTGCACGCGCTGCACGTGTGCCAAGCTTGAGTACCTATCCGTTATTGCAATCGTCCTCAATGTTTTGATGTATTTGTGTATAGTCTCATTACTTAAAAAGTACGAACAAATGAACGAACGAAAGAAATCATTATTTCATAGGGAAAAGAAATATGCATTATTGCCTTTTTACTTTCTGCCGTGGACTAAATAACTTTCCAAGTGTTTTCAAATTAAAACATATTAACTTCAATAATTGCTATTTAATATTCACATTGTTCATAAGTAGAGAAATACTAGTTATCTTTAATTGCTTTTTTTTCTTCTTGCGGAATAAGTAAGTTATGAACGTACCAGTTTTATTTCGGCTGTTTACCATTTGTCTCAGTATTTGGTCAAACTTAAGCAATTAACCATTAAGTCCATGAAATAAGGACTAAATCAATCAACAAACTTAGCAATCAATCAACATTAAATCAATAAACCAGAACAAAAATAATAAATAAACCAAGAAATTAACCAATCTATATATTTTTATCCTGCGCGCCCCAACCCCTCCGTAGTTCTCGGGGTTTTCTGCACCTTTAAGCATGTCGTACAAGGCGACTAATTTAAAGTTCTGCATGGGACTGGCAACTTTATTATACAAAAGAAATTGTAACAAAAATCCCGGGTATGATTGTCTTTGTGTAGACTTCTTGTAAGAGGACCACCTGCGATGGTGGCTCCATGCTTCGTAAGGAACGCAATGGAACATGATGATGATTATATTATTATTATCTACTATTCCTTCGCTCCCGACTGAGCGTTTAGCCAAAGTAAGGAGTAAAGAAATAGTCGATGACTATATTGAAAACTATATTGAGCACCAATGACAAGAACATAAATACTTTGCTATCTTTTCATGGTACATATTCGAAAAAAAAACGCATTGCCCCGTGAAAAATAAATTGAATACCCAAAATAACAGGCATGCCTTTGTTCATGGTGCATTGACCATTGACCAGACTTGATGATACATACATTTAACTACAAAGATCTAATGAAGTTATAATGGAATGGGATGGAATGAAATGTCCACGTGAGAAATAACGCGGTTATCAGGATATGTGGCAGAGCGAGTTCACAATAAATCACCCCCGCCATTTGTTGGTGAGCTACTTGCTCGTAAAATATAGAACCATCCAAGTAAAAACGTAATAAATATATAGTCACCAACGGTTAGAACCATTGCTAGACAAATCTATCTATCTATCTATCTATCTATCTATCTATCTATCTATCTATCTATCTATCTATCTATCTATCTATCTATCTATCTATCTATCTATCTATCTATCTATCTATCTATCTATCTATCTATCTATCTATCTATCTATCTATCTATCTATCTATCTGTCTGTCTGTCTGTCCGTCTGTCTGTCTGTCTTTTTGTCTATCTATCTATCTATCTATCTATCTATCTATCTATCTATCTATCTATCTATCTATCTATCTATCTATCTATCTATCTATCTATCTATCTGTCTGTCTGTCTGTCTGTATGTGTGTCTGTCTGTATGTCTGTCTGTCTATTTATTTAGCTATCTATCTATCTATCTATCTATCTATCTATCTATATATCTGTCTGTCTGTCTATCAATCTATCTATTTGTGAGCAACATCTTACCCAGCCACCTTCCCTACCTCAATAACGCACGCGCGGCAGATAGCACTATCACTCACGCGCTATCTCATACGTACATCAGCACACCTTTCTCGTCACGGACTTAAGCGCCGGGGGCTACGTTCAAGAAACACCTGCACACCTGTTGCCAGTTAAAACTGCTCTCATCCACGATATACGAACTGCTTTTGAAGCTGTCCCAGGTAGGACACACTATCAGGTGTCAATCAATCTCACCTAATCCCGCACACATGAAGATAAACACTCGTACACTAACACAGACACACGGAGACTGGGTAAAATACGTTAAGTGGTTGGGGATGAACGTAAAAGGGACAGGTTTGCATCGCCCGTGGGACGGGAATAATCGTTGCTCATATACTTTTATGGATACCCATAAAACAAGCACGAGCAATGGCCATAATGGAGAGCAGTACATGTCATATTGACACTATCATTGATCACTGGAAGTGAATACAGACAATCAGAATAAAGAAGACAGAAGAAATAAATAAATAAAAAGCAAAAGAAGGATAAGAGAGAGAAAGAAGAGAAAGTTATTCTGGTGCTGTGTTACACAGTTTGACCCGATGTTGTACATTATATTTTTTTTAAAGTAAATCATGTCCTTTGTGTGCAACTGTTGCTGTTGCTGCTTCGTTCACCCTCAGACGCCAACTTGAATATGTTCAAATAAAGCAGTAGTCAGTTTGAGGCTATTTCTATCTCCAAAGAGCTTATCCAGGAATGGTACTGGTGTCGGCCACATGTGCTTTCTCTGATCCTCATATTTTGGGCATTTTTGCAGCAGATGTTCAACAGTCATTTTATCGGTGCTGTCGTGAAACGAGTTGTGTAGACCCACTGCTTTGTTAAATCCCTATGTCGAGAGCCCAACCAATCAACGAGCACCGTTCACCAGTCGCTGAGCCAGAATAAATTACAAGAAGTTACGCCAGGAAAAAAACTTAAGCCCTGTTTTTTTCGGATGTGGGTCGCGGCCATCTTGTTCACGCAATATGGCGGAAAAACCGGAATAAAATTATCCTGTACGAGGCATGGGACCAAACTGCAGAAAACCAATCAGCTTGCCCCACCAGGAACCAACCAAAAGCTTTCCTTAAGCCTTCACCTACCTATATAATCGGGCGAAATGTTATGCTAAAACACGCAACACCTACACGAAGCCAGATAGACCGGCTGAAGAAGAGAAGCTGTCAACCCTGATTTATTGCTTACCTGAGTGCATTGAACTGGCAGCCTGCTTCACTAAGTCGAGTGAAAACCTGGCCTGTTTAAATCTTGGAGGGTAAATATAATTTACTATTTGTAGGCAAATAGGCCTTCAGGAGATAATATAATGTTGGTATTTGTTGTGTGTCATTTATACTACCTACACCTGTATATATTTAATATATTTTGGTTCACTATGAATATATCAGGTTACTGATTGTATCTTGGGGAAATTAGGATAATGATTGTATTTCCTAATATGATTGATGAAGACGAAGACTAATAGGACTCATACTTCAATCTATTGTCTCCTATAACTTCAATCTATTGTCTCAGATAACTCCAAACTGAAATATAACCAAAACAGTCCTTGTTAGGACTCAACCTATTGTCTCCTATAACTTCAATCTATTATCTCAGACCAACTGAAATATAACCAAAACAGTCCTTGTCAGGACTCAATCTGTTGTCTCACCTAACTTCAGTCTATTTTCTCAGATAATTCCAACCTGAAATATAACCAAAACAGTCCTTGTTAGGACAAAATCTATTGTCTCCTATAACTCAATCTATTGTCTCACATAAGTTCAGTCTATTATCTCAGATAAAACCAACTGAAATATAACCAAAACAGTCCTTGTTATGACTCAATCTATTGTCTCATCTAACTCCAATCTATTGTCTCCTATAACTCCCACCTGATATATCACCAAACAGTCCTCGTCTCATATACTCCTATCATAAGAACATAACAATATTGTTAGGATATATGTTACCAGCTTGTATAGCACTTGTCAGAGAGGGCCTGGTATATTATAGGGAGAAGGAAATGGTTGTATCACACCTAGGTCTACATATTATTGGATGTATTCATGTATTGAATTCATATTATTGGATGTATCCAAGTATTAATTTGTCAGAAAGAATGTTTTGCAAGTAGACACCTGTCTTGTCTCGCTATTGCTAAATCATACTGAGCCATGTTGTCATTCATCCTACATGCAGACACCTGAGACACGCTCATATCATATACAATAGAAATAGGTGGGCTTGAGGACAGAATTTAGCCCTTATTTTTCCTTGTTACAGGTTTTATTCGTGTCATCAAAACTGAGATCGTGGGTCGTCAGTCCAGCTGCCTGGAACTCCGCAGGAGCATAGAGATTGCACAGAATCTACATCTTTAGTCCCTCTCAGTCTTGGGTGGGCTAAAGTAACGATCCTCAGCAGCTGTTGTGTGAACCAAACTAAGGAGAACAGAACGTTTTGAGAGATGAGTACACATTAGTACCATTTCTGTCAGCATTGTGAGCAAAGTTAGTGTCAGTGACGAGAAAGTGATTTAGCGTAGAAAGAGACAGAATTAACAGCATAGCTAATAAATGTTATGTACTTAATTAACAGCAAAGCTGATACATGTACTATAATTGAATAGCAGCACAGCTGATATAATTTTTGTTCCTATAATTGGAAAACTGGTTGTAATATATTTATATATATATATAAATATAAATATTTGTAAATCATATGTAAACTTACAAATCCATTACATTCCATTTTTCAACATTCACCCTTCAGCACAAGAGTACATAGTGTATATACTAAATAAATAATAAGGAAATTGTATTTGAAGACTTGTCAATTTTATCATTGTTAAGTAAAATCTGTTTCCTTGTATTAATATCACAGTTAGTTACACAGCGGAGGTGGCAATTTATGTCGGTCTCCTCTCTACTAATTTTTCGAGATCAGAACATTCACAGCCGTAACTAATTTGTGATACCAGTAGTTCTCTCAGACACTGGGACCTCACCATTTTCTGCAGAAATTCTATTTCTGTAATTGTCAGTACTATACTGATCCTAGAGCCAAATAAAACTCACGCCACAGGTGCCACAGTCAGACTAAATGGTAGTTGCCATCTTTAGCTTGTTGAGTAGGTGGTATCCCAATTTGTTGTGGCCCGTGCGGAGTCTGAAGATTATCACTTGTTCTCTTCTGTTGAGATGGTAATATACATCACATTTTGTGTGGCCTGAATGTTCGGCTTCCAATCTGTTCATGTAACTCCTTCTGATAAAGCTCTTTGTATCTTCAAAAGTTATACTTGTATCAGGCTGGGGTAGTTTTTCCACATTCCTTTGCGAGTCTGTCAGCTTCTTCATTGCCGTAGATGTTGCAATGAGGTGGAATCCACTGTACCACAACTCGTCTGAATTGGTGGCTCAGTTTCTGGAGCACTGCTTTTAGGTCATCCAGATCTGCATTGTTCTAGCTCTTCAGCATTGCAAGTACTGACCGCGTATCTGTAAAGAAAGCAACTTGTCTCTCTGAGCTCTCCTGTCATTTTAACCTCTGCTGAAGTTTTCGAGGCTTCTGCCTCTGCTCTGGTTGCTTGAGAATTTTCCTGTTGGCACTGACAGCCTGTTTTTGTGTACCAGTGCTGAAGTTCAGTAACAATGTTTCACCTCCATCTTCTGTTGTATTTGTTGCCGAACCATCTGTGTAGGCATGGTACCATGTGTTGCTTGGGTAATGTTTCTGTATGATTTGTTTGTGTGTAACTGATGGACATAAAATGTAAAGATAAAGGATCCTGTTACACGCCCATTGAGGCATATTGGGAATATGGTGTTAGGCCTATTTTTTCTTGACTATCGGCACACTAGGGGTGATGTGGTCAGCATCACGCTGGACACCTTACCTTCCCAGAGTTGCTCTGGTACCTAATTCATGAAGCTGGATCGACCCCGGAACCGTTTGCGGTCTAAAAAATAAAAAACCCACCTCAACTGGGAATCGAACCACTGACCACCAAAGTAGGAAGCCAGTGCACTAACCACTAAACCATCGCGGCTCATAACCAAGCAAACACTGAAAATGTCTTGTTTTTAAACACATCTTTCTCACTAAATAAAGTGAAATGTAGCTGTTTGCCACGTTTATATATCTGTCTGTTTTATTGAACTGGACAAACTGCTCCACTATTGCTTTTTATTTTGAATGAAATTGTAATCATGCTGTTAATAAAACAGGGAGAAAAACATATCACTCCTTGAAAAAATAGGAACAAAAGATGATGTGGACAAAGCTTTTATCGACGAACTCAAAGAAAGATCTTTATTTTAAATGGGTTAAGAATTGGTCTAACATTCTGCCCTTCCAGTCACATTTATCTTCCATACTATATAATTCTTTCCCACATGTTACTTTATGCATTAATTTAAAGCACGCAACATTATACAAATAATATAACAGCATACATTTACAGTTTCCAATCATAATCAAAATTAACTAGGTTTTAGTTTTGAACAAACAAGAAAGTAATGAAAAGGAAAAAAAAAACAACAAAAACAAAAACAAACAAACAAACAAACAAACAAAAGCAAAAGAAAACTAATCCAAAATATTCGTACAGTAAATCAGAAACTAATTCAAACACAATCAGATTAAGGTGGCAAGGAATCAGAAATCATGACACATTTAAACAGCCTGCCTTTGAATGAGTGGAGATTTGGTTTTTTTGTTTTGTTTTTTGCCATCCCTAACTCAAGAGCAGAATCAGATAGAGAGATAGATAGATAGACAGAACTTTATTATAAAATGGTTGAGAATGGGGCACGCAGGTCTGTCTGACCATCCAGCCTTTTGTCTTTCATTCTGTATCCCGACACTCACTCATGCGGTCAAACTGTCGACAATTAATCTACATTTTTTATTGTGTCATCAATCATCAATACAAATATTACATAAGCACATTCTCGCTTATATCCGTACATTCTTGAGTGAAAAAAAAAATATTTATATGTAAATACTTTTTTGCGCACTTCAGGAAAAATCTTTGAGAAGTTTAAACAAAATTGTATGTCTGTTCATTCTCATACACATCATCACATTTAAACAAACGATAACATTATATATTTCAAAAGTACGGTGGTATTCAGAAACTTTCTCACATACATTACATAATTTAGTAATATTACGTGGATATAAAACAAATTATTCACAAAGAAAATATCGAGTGAAGAGGAAAAGAAAGGTTGACAAATAGATGAGATGTGGACAGGCAAAGGCTGCTTTTATGGGGGTAGATAATCGGTGTTGATGAAGTGTTTGAAAAGTGCTTTGTTGAATGAGTATTGTGTAGGTAGGTTTTTTACGTGGTGTGGAAGGCTTTTCCACAAGTAGGCTCCAGAAAAGGCTAGACTCTTTTTGAACAGGTCGATCCTAGGTTTGGGCAGACGTAACTGATGTAATTGTAGTCCCTCTCTTCTACTGGTTTGAATTAATGATCGTAGGTACGGCGGGGCATTGTTTGATAGAATTGCGTGAGTCAGCTTGGCTTTGTTGTAGAGAAGACGTTATTTTAGGGACAGTATTTTGGTTTCTTTTCATATCCCTGCGTGTGGTATCGTGCGAATATCAGTGATAGATGTACTGCCATCTTAAGCAGCTAGTGCAGTCTCTTTGCGGTGGAAGCAGGGCAACTATCCCATAGTGTAGAGCAGTAATCTAGAACAGTCTGGGTATGTAAGGTGTAGAACAATAGTTTAGTGTCTGCGTCTAAGATATGTTTTATTTTGGTCAGCTAGTACGTCTTTTCAGTTAAGTGTTTGGTTAAACTCCGTACATGGGAGTTCCGTGTTAAGTGCTGGTCAATCGTCAACCCTAGAAATTTGTGTTCTGTTACATGTTCAATTTGTATTTTTTCCACACGAAGCTGTAGCGATCTTTTTGTGAAATTCAGGAGTTTCTGTCTGGCAGTAATCAACATAGATTTAGTTTTTACTGTGTTTAATTGCACACGATTCATATCACTCCATTTTGTTAGATTATCTTTGATTGGAGAGTTATTTCAAGACTCACTGATGAATAGCTAGGCATACATACATGCAAGTATACAACACACAGACAGAGAAATAGATAGATAGATAGATAGATAGATAGATAGATAGATAGATAGATAGATAGATAGATAGATAGATAGATAGATAGATAGATAGATAGATAGATAGATAGATAGATAGATAGATAGATAGATAGATAGATAGATAGATAGATAGATAGATTGTTGTAAACAATAGATAGATGGAACGAACGAACGAACTTTATTTTCAAAGGGTTAAGAATTGGGCACGCAGGCCCGTCTGACATTCTGCCCTTCCTTTCTCTCACCTTTCATACTGAATTCATTTATTCTCATATGCATTTTACATATCAATGTCAAGGAATTAGACGTTGTAAAGTAAAATAAAATATCACACTCATATTAACATTAACTACTTATAAAAAGGAAAAGGAACCCGTTACACGCCCATTGAGGCATATTGGGAATATGGTGTTAGGCCCATATTTTCTTGACCATCGGCACACGAGGGGTGATGTGGTCGGCATCACGCCGGTACTACTTATAAGCATGACATAAAATATGCTGAAAAGTACAAACATCGTGATTAGAACCTTCAGTTGATATAAGAAAGGATAATCCGATTAGGGATAAAGTATTCGAAAAGTCTGCGATTGTATGAATAGGGACTGAGGTTGTTTCTTAGGTTATGTGGAAGACAATTCCAAAGATGAGCAGCAGAGTACGCTAAGCTTTTCTTGATTGAGTCAAGCCTAGGCTTGGGTACGTGCAATTTGTTTAAGCGTTGACTGCGTCTTTCGTTGTATTTAAACATTGGCCACAGATATGCTGGAGCATTCTGTGACAGGATTTTGTGAACAAATTTAGCTTTGTTAAACAGAAGGCGCTTTCTTAAGGGCAGTATTTGAAGATTTTTATATAGATCTACACACTGAGTTAGGCGATTGTCAGAGACTAGACGCACTGCACGCTTTTGTAGTGAACGGAGTCTCGTTGTGTTGGACATTGAGCAACCATCCCAGATTGTGGAGCAATAGTCAAGGTTTGCTTGTATGTGAGATATATAGAACAATTTTCGTGCATCTTCATCTAGGAAATGTTTGATTTTAGCTAACTGGTAAACTTTCTGTGCCGTTTGCTTGGTCAGTGCATGTACATGTGAGTTACAATTTACATGCAGGTCAACGACTGTACCTAGAGTTTTATGTAATTAATATGAAACAAATATAAAGGTATGTTATCAGGCACTCGCAGGAAATAAAGAAGTAGAACACCAGACAACAGAAAAACAACAGACATGAGTGGCCTACCCAGGACCTGAACACTGGACCTTCCGCGCGACAACCCCGCCCAGCCACGCAAGCGAATCACACTATCCGCTCTGCCATCTACGCATCATCAAAAAATGATGTTTCAATGGCAGGTCAATAGTGCGAACCATATTAATTTACTGTTAATTAATATTAGGATTTTTATATAGATCTACACACTGAGTTAGGCAGTTGTCAGAGACTAGACGCACTGCACGCTTTTGTAGTGAACGGAGTCTCTTTGTGTTGGACATTGAGCAACCATCCCAGATTGTGGAGCAATAGTCAAGGTTTGCTTGTATGTGAGATATATAGAACAATTTTCGTGCATCTTCATCTAGGAAATGTTTGATTTTAGCTAACTGGTAAACTTTCTGTGCCGTTTGCTTGGTCAGTGCATGTACATGTGAGTTACAATTTACATGCAGGTCAACGACTGTACCTAGAGTTTTATGTTCACGTTTTCAATTAGTGAGGTACCAATGTAGATCTGAAGTGTTGTTTTCTCTGAATTTTGTAATTTTTGTCTAGTTGATATTAACATGCATTTTGTTTTAGTGATATTTATTAGCATGCGATTTCCGTTGCTCCACTTAATCAGATTATAATTATCTGTATCTGTTTGTAACGATAGTTCGAGTGTGTTGCAACTATTATTACTCATGTAAGCAGTACAGTCGTCTGCAAACAGGTCACAATTAGGAGTGCTTGATGTGTAGTGGAAGGTCATTAATGTATATGGCAAAAAGTAGAAAACCAAGTATAGAACCCCGAGGAACGCCTGTATTTATTACGGCTGGGTTTGAATAGGAGTTATAAAAGAAACTACATGTTTTCTGTCTGACAGGAATGATTTAATTATTGTCACCAGTTGAAAGTTTACTTTTGATGTTTCTAGTTTTCTAATTAAAATAGCGTGATCTTTCATATCAAATGCTTTTTTAAAGTCTACAATTCCCCACACATGTTATCGTTGTTAATATTTAGGTGCCGGTCTTCTTTCATCTTAGTTAGAGCAGTGTGACATGAATTGTTTAGGTCTAAACCCTGACTGACTATCAATTAGCAAGTCGTTGTTAACTAGGTGTTGTAGTATTATTTTATGTATGTGTTTTTTCTAGTGGTTTGGATAGCGATAATACGAGGTGCGTTCAGAAAGTAATGCACCACATCGTTTTTCTCAGCTAATAATGAAGATAGAAGCATGAAATTTTGCACACTTTAAATATGGCATGTGCCAATTGTGTGCACCAAATTGCATTGCAACCGGTCAAATAATACGGCTGCCCTAAACCGTTGAAATGGAGCGTGTTAGCAACTTGCGTTATAAGCAGCGAATTGTGATATAATTTCTCGTTGCAGAGAAGGAAACTGTTGTGAACATTCACAAGCGTCTATGTGATATGTATGGAAGTTTTGCAGTCGACAGGAGTACAGTCAGTCGCTGGGTTCAGAGAATCAAAAAATCAGGAAGTGGAGATACGGAGCTGCTTGATCGGCCGCGCTGTGAACGTCCTGCCACAGCCACCAACGCAGAAATGTTGAAATGCGCTGAGGGCATTATTCTTACTGATAGGCGAGTCACTACTCAACAATTGGCCTTACAGCGGTCAGTCAGCATTGGTAGTGCAAATGCAGTTATAAAAACTCTCGGATTTTCTAAGGTTTGCGCAAGATGGGTTCCTCGAAGTCTCACAAATGACCACCGATTGCAAAGGAAAGCAATTTCTTCTGAATTGTTGGAGCGTTTCAATAATGCTGGAGAGAACTTTTTGGCTAAGATCGTTACAGGTGACGAAACCTGGGCACATCATTTTGAACCTGAGACAAAAAGACAGTCAATGGAGTGACTTCATCCGCAATCACCACGAAGGAAGAAATTCAAGACAATTCCTTCAGTTGGAAAGGTCATGATCACTGTCTTTTTGGGACATTGAAGGTGTGATTCTTGTGGACGTTATGCCAAGAGGAGAGACAATCAATTCGCAAGCTTACATTAAGACATTGAAAAAACTCAATCAACGTTTTCGCAGAGTTCGGCCGCACAAGAATCCAGCAGACCTGCTTCTCCTTCACAACGATGCGCGACCTCACACAAGTCTGGCAACACGGGAAGCAATCACCAAATTGGGTTGGACTGTACTACCCCATCCACCCTATAGTCCCGATTTGGCACCCTCTGATTTTCATCTATTTGGTCCACTTAAAGATGCACTCCGTGGGACAAGGTTTGAAGATGATTAAGGAGTTATTCATGCAGCGAAGAAATGGCTACATGATCAAGGCAAAATCTGGTACTGGCTAGGAATACATGCACTTGTTTCGCGCTGGCATAAAGCCGTACAAGTTGATAGGGATTATGTTGAATAATACCGATGTTTACATGACATATCCATGTATAGTGTGTATAAATTTCATGCTTTTTGAGCAAACAGCTCCTGAGAAAAACGATATGGTGCATTACTTTCTGAACGCCCCTCGTATTAGAGAGATTGGCCTATAGTTACTAAAGTTACAATTATCGGAGGAACCAGGTATGAAAAGAGGACATACCTTAGCGACTTTAAAGTGCGACGGAAAGTAACTCTTTGCGATACATAGATTGTATTTGTATGTTAGTGAATCAATAATAACTGGTGCAGCATAGCACAGTATTCGATTACTGATTCCGTTAAGTCCTGATGAGTTATTCTCTTTAAGGACTAGTAGATAGTTATACACTTCATTAACTGTCATAAACGGAATGTCGGATGGGATATTGTTTGTGCCTTTGTTCTCACAGAATACTGACAATTGGCCTAGGTCACAAAGGGAATCTGGTATCGTAGATTTAATACTGGTTATTCTGCCTGAAAGTAAGTGCTGAAGTCTGTACAAGTAAATGAGGTATTTGGGGTTAACAAGTCTGGCGAATTTCGTTTGTATGCTAGGGTTTCTTTACTGTTTGATTTGTTCTGAACTAAAAAATTGTGTTTTCTTTTCTCTACGTATTAAATGTTGTACCTTGTTTTTTTGTGCTCTGTATGTGTTAAAGTCCTTATTTCTGTGAGCTCGATCTCGCTGCCTCGTGGCTTCTAACACTGCTTGTGTGATCCAAGGAGATTTGATCTGTCGTTTCACACGAACTTCTTTAGTTGGTGCGTGGTTATCAAACACACAAAGAAAGATACGTGTCCAATGAGCAATGGCTTCATCGGGATCAGAAAGCTGGTAAACACTGGCTAGAGGTGCAGCTCGCAAATCATGTAAAAATAGTTCATGGTTGAAGTTTTTGAAACTTCTAAATTTAATACTTATATGTTTATTTCTGGGAGGTTTATATTTATTCTTTGACCACGTGCAACATATTGGACAGTGGTCACTCATTGCGACAATAGGAACAGAGCATTGTATAATGTTTTCTGCACAGGTGATGTAGATGTGGCCGATAGTTGTAGATGATGTTGTTGTTACCCTGATAGGCTGGTTGACTATTTGTTTTAAATTGTAAGATAGTATGATGTTTTCCCACGTTTGGTTTGTGTTGTGCATGTCAATGTTGAAATCGCCTAGAAGAATAATTTCTTTGGCAGTGGTAAATACTTTATCCATCATAGTGGTGAAATCTTCGTACCAGATGAGATAGACAGATAGATAGATAGATAGATAGATAGATAGATAGATAGATAGATAGATAGATAGATAGATAGATAGATAGATAGATAGATAGATAGATAGATAGACAGACAGACAGACAGACAGACAGACAGACAGACAGACAGACAGACAGACAGACAGACAGACAGACAGACAGACAGACAGACAGACAGACAGATAGATAGATAGATAGATAGATAGATAGACAGACAGACAGACAGACAGACAGACAGACAGACAGACAGACAGACAGACAGACAGACAGACAGACAGACAGACAGACAGACAGACAGACAGACAGATAGATAGATAGATAGATAGATAGATAGATAGATAGATAGATAGATAGATAGATAGATAGATAGATAGATAGATAGATAGATATATGGGTGGGTGGGTGGGTTGTTTGTCTGGTTCGTTGGTTGACTGGTTGCATTGGTGGGCGGGGGTTGAATAGACGGATAGGTAGACTAGTAAGCAGACAGAAAGACAAAATAGACAGGCAGTTAAGTAGATCTTTAGTATATGGTTTGTTGGTTGCTCGCTTGGTTGCCTGCCTGTTGTTTGGTTGGTTCGTCTTTTGCTTGGTTGGTTGACTGACTGACTGTCTGTGATTTTTTTTATGTTGCTTTAATAAGTTGTACTGTACTATTTCTTTCTAATATGTAAACCGCACGTGATGGAATTAATGACTTTTTAATTACGTCTTCGAAATAGGTTCCTGAAATTACACACTGCCAACCAAGCTTGAAATCAGAACTACAGACTTGAGTGTGGGTCACACATGTTCACAAACACTGCAGGCATAGGACGTTTCCGATTGGTTGCACCTGACACAGGGGGCGCTGTCAGTGCACGCTACCGTGCATATCTTCATAACGAATCTCTTATCTTATCGCCAATTTGTCGTCTAGATAAATTTATAATCACTAATGCGTCCTGATATAACCAAAAGTCTCATGTATTATAGTAAATGGTTGAAAGGAGCGCACTATAAAGAACAATGGCAAACACTAAACAAATAAACAAAACATAATTACTAATAATGTGAGAATAATTTTATATTTTACAATGGACGTTCTGGAAGAAAATATAAAATCGATCTTACGAACTTTGGTGGTATTGAAAAATTCAAAGGATAGCACAGACCAAGGAGGAAGTGGATATGGGGGGTGGCTTTTTAATTATTTCTGGAAGAGGCTCTCACCCTAGGTACGTGTACCCTCCGGGGTACGAGGCGCTTTTAAAGAGGGTACCAGGAATATTAAGTAAGCAACTTTATTATAATTATTTTCGTTTGCGCTTCTTATAGAGCAAGGGACAACCACTACAGTTGTCTTCCTTGTCGGTATTAATCAGCTACATGGTCTTGCAGCAGTAGTTTAAGTGGCTTTGTTTTTCACATGTTGAGGTTGTCAATCCCATGTACAGTATCATATTAGTGGCCTGGTACGACATGCTTGAGAGTGCAGTAGTCTTATTCGTTCTGTGTCTCTTCAGGGGACCCCCCCCCCCCCCCGGGGGGGGGTACTGCGGGCCAACAACTATATTGTGCTACAGAAAAATTATCCCATAAAATTTCCGTTTACAACAATCATCATCATCGGGTGTCATTTTCACATCGAAGGTCGGCTGTAAATGATCTCCAATATTTTGTCTCTTGTCTTGATGGTTCACTCTGATAAACTTTGTCCTGTCTCTTGTCTTCATGGTTCACTCTGATAAACTTTGTCCTGTCTCTTGTCTTCATGGTTGACTCTGATAAACTTTGTCCTGTCCACCTCTTCCCACTTATAAACCTCTGTAGATGAGGATTCCGTTCAGTTCTCAACCACATTCAAAACAAGAAACAAACTGGATGCTCAATAGGAATTGCAGTAACGTCTCTTAACAGCGTGTACCGAGAATGAAGCTGTAGGCTCACAAGAAACGGAATCAGTGGGCTCACATATTTCTGTGACTGTATTCTAATAAATATTTAATAACTTAAGACATTAACCATGTGTTTATGTACAAAACATTTTGTCGATAAAAAATTAAAATATCTGTGTGGTTTTTTTTTTTTTTTTTTTTTTTTTTTTTTTTTTAATCTTATGCGAATATGCCTGGTAAATTCAAAGATGTATTTTCTTCCATACTGAATAAGGGGTTTGGGAAGATTTGCTTGAAGCCGGCAGAGGAGTGCGGGACCCAAAACAAAAGACTGGAACCCCTGCATTACAGTGATAAGCAGAGCTGTCGAGCTGGCTTCGGAGTCGGGTGTCGTGGAGTTGGTCGTTTTTTAGTGGAGTCGGATTCGGTAAAAAATGTCCTGACACCGACTCCGAATTTTTATGCCATATGACTAGCAAAAAAACTGTAGTCGTAGTCGCACTTGTAAAATTGTGTGAGACGTAGTCGGAAATGTTTTTGTCCGGTAATAATAAACAATTAAGTTACATGACTAATTCTGTTTAAGAGAAGGCTATTTCAAAAACGACCTAGATGCGCGTGCACAATGAAGAAACAACCCCGCGAGGACAACACCTGGGAGTCCTTAACAAAGCGTTCTCTTTGTTTGTTTTTTTTTTCCTGTTTTAGTTTTTTTTTTGTAGACACTGGAAAGAGAGCGGGCTAACATCAGCTGATCTTCATTTCCGTCCGCTCATCTACCATCTTTGGTTTACCCGGTTCAAACTGATTGTCGATTATAATTAGGTATTTTATGTCGTATTATATTCAAATATCTATTGTCATTTGCTGTTGATTGCTGTTGATTGCTGTTGATTGCTGTTGGAGGTAACAATTTATCTTAGAATTTGTAGTTTTCTTACTTTTGTTGTTGGTGGTTGTCACGTGCTGTGTTGTTTGTGATGTTTTATTTTGTTTTCATTATATTACCAGTAGTTAACGTACTTTTGTTTGTTTCCTTTTTTAAATGTCTGGATTCTTTTATTTCACAGTGTGTCTGTTTTAGTGTATCAGTTATTTCCGTTCTGATTATTCCCTTTTGCTTGTTCCTTTTTAAATATTATTGCTATTATTACTATTACTTATATTGTCACTGTTATTACGCGTTCGTGGAAAGTGACTTGGGCATCCTAAAGCAGTGTTGGGGGAGAGAGCCGCACGGATATGAGGCTTTTAAGATGTACAGCTGGTTGTGCTGATACATGACCCTTGTGTCAGTCCCAGAGCCCCCCATGGTGCTTGCAATGTCGACCCTTTCGACACCAAGTGAGTGTCCTTTACTGTAAGCTTTCTAATACTTACCATTCCAATTTGATTGATGTTTTGGATGACATGTGCTCAAATACACCTCTTTTCAAAATGTCGAGACAGAAGAGCAAAGTGCAAATACTTGCATTTTAGAATATTCTTGTTTTCTGAATTGTCTTACAATGTAGCAAGACGGACGGGTTTTATTTGATCATTGTAGCGTGAGATTTTTATTGGCTATAGTATCAGTATAGTACTGACAATACAGAAATAGAATTTCTGCAGAAAATGGTGAAGTCCCAGTGTATGAGAGAACTACTGGTGTCACAAATTAGTTACGGCTATGAATGATCTGATCTTAAAAAATTAGTAGAGAGGAGACCGACATAAAGTGCCACCCCGCTGTCTAACTGTGATATTAAAAAAACAAGGAAACAGATTTCACTTAACAATTATAAACTTGACAAGTCGTTCAAATACAATTTCCTTATTTATTAAATATATACACTATCTACTCTTGTGATGAAGGGTGGATGTTGGAAGATGTAATGTAATGGATTTGTAAGTTTACATATGATATATATATATATATATATATATATATATATATATATAATATATATATATATATATATATATATACTATATATATATATATATATATATATATATATATATATATATATATATATATATATATTTATATATATATATATATATATATAAATATATATATATATATATATATTTATTTATTTATTTATTTATTTATTTATTTTACAACAAGTCTTCCAATTATAGGAACAAAATTATAGATATCAGCTGTGCTGTTAATCAGCTATAGAAAATTTATCAGCTGTGCTGTTAATCTTGTCTCTCACTACGCTAAATCACTTTTTCTTCCTTGACAGTTAATTGCTCACAATTGCCGACGGAAATGGTACTAATGTGTACTCATCTCTTAAAACAGTGCTGTCCTTCTTAATTTGTTGCACACAACACCCGCTGATGATCGTTTCTTTAGCCCACCCAAGACTGAGGGGGACTAAGAATGTAGCTCCGATACAACCACTATGCTCCTGCGAAGTTCCAGGCAGCTGGATTGACCCGAACATACGACCTCAGGCTGGATGACACGAATAAACCTGTAACAAGGCAAAAATAGGGGCTAATTTCTGTCATCAAGCCCACCTATTTCTAGTGTATATGAGATGAGCGTGTCTCAGGTGTCTGCATGTAGGATGAATGACAACATGGCTCAGTATGATTTAGCAATAGCGAGATAGAACAGGTGTCTACTTGCAAAACTTTCTTTCTAATAATTCAATACATGAATACATCCAATAATTTGTACACCGTATGATACAACCGTTTCCTTCTACCTATAATATACCAGGCCATCTCTGATAAGTGCTATACTGGCTGGTAAAATATATCCTAACAATACTGTTGTAGTTATGTAGGTTGGAGTCATACCAGGAAATACAATCATTATACCTAATTCCCTAAGATATAATCAGTATACCTGATACATTCACAGTAAAACTAAAATCCTATATTAAATATATACAGGTGTAGGTTATTTTCTGCTGGTTTCCGTTTTCAACAGTCATACACAATCATTATGCATGATACTATAAAATACCATCATTATACAGGATATAGTCATAGGTTATATTCAAGTTGGAGTTATATGAGTCCTAACAAGGACTGTTTGGTTATATTTCTGAGTGGAGTTATATGAGCCCTAAAAAGGACTGATAGGTTATATTTCAGGTTGGTTATTGTTTTCAGCAATCATACCAGGAAATACAATCATTATACCTAATTCCCCAAGATACAATCAGTATACCTGATACAGTCATAGTAAAAGAAAATATATTAAATATATACAGGTGTAGGTAGTATAAATGACACACAGAAAATACAATCATTATATATCTGATGTAGGCCTATTTTCCTACAAGTTTATAGTAAGTTTACCTACCCTCTAAGATTAATACAAGCCAGATTTGGACTCGACTTTAGTGAAGCAAGAGTGCCTGGTCACGCAGGTAAGCAATAAATCAATCTTGACAGCTTCTCTTTCCCCAGTCGGTCTAGCTGGCCTTCGTGTTTGTGTGTTTTTTAAATAAAATGCGCCCCCATATATAGGTAGACGCAGGTAAATGTTACTGCGTAAGGAACCCTTTTGATAGGTTCTCGGCGTTTTCGTCTTTTAATTGCCGGGGCCTTTTGATTGGTTCTCGGCGGTTTCGTACATTCCGTAACCGAGTTTCGAAAACCAGGGCTTATGCCTAATTTTATTATGTCTGCCGCCATCTTGGGGGAACAAGATGGCGTATACTTCGTGTAATTTATTCTGGCTCAGAGTCTGTTGAACGTGGATTGGCTGGGCATATTTGTTAACAAAGAAGTGGGTTTACACATACGTTTTACGACAATCATGTGATAACTATTACGTAACGTTGCTGGTATTATTGTTAATCAGAATCGACCTCACTGCACTCAAGACAAACCTATAGGTGCTCAGTCTCCCTCAGCAAATGTCGAAGAGTATGAATGCTAACTGTAACTGTAGCACGCTGGTTGTACATACGACAGATGCATCCTCTCTCACGTCCATCTCTGCTAGTCCCACGTTTGATGCCAAACTCCAACAGTCTCAGCCTTATTGATTCATCCATTACAGTGTCATTTTCTAGCAGACGATCGTTAATTGCCCTTAGTATATCTCCCTTATACATATCCAGTGTCCCCGCTATGGATGCTGTCAAGTCCAGTCTGTCAGCTATCTCATTGCCACGTACCCCTGCATGACCAGGACAGTAGATCCACACCAGTTCTTGCAAACTTGAAGATGCTATTGATATTTTCCATTCCTGCCGCAACTATCCGTTCTGAATTTTCCAAAGCATGGCCTGAGAGTCTGACAATATAACTACCCTGGTTGATGGAGTTCCAGACATCCAACTCATTGCTGCAGTAACTGCCTCTACCTCCATTCTCATGATGGAGGTTGTTGTCATGTAGGCTCCACTCTGTCCAGCAACGACACTGCCCTTTATTCTCGCAGAGAAGCCCCATCCTGATTTCTCACCACACACTACATACCCATCAGTGTGTACAATGGCGTCATCATCCCCAGCATGATCACTTATCAGCTGATTAATCTCAAGCTCTGCTTTTCCATTGCCCCAAGTTCTGCACAGTCTGCCAAGGCTAATGATGACCTGCTGGTTGTTTATCCAGTTCTTCCTTGACTTTACTTCACTCTTCAGTTTTTGGATACATTTTCTATCCTGGTCACCTGACAAATAGTAGACTCTGCCTGTGTCTTCCATGACATTCCCCTCTTTATTCTTCCTCCTTTGATGTCCGCTACGTTCTCGTGTAGGGGGTGTCTTTTGTCGGTGGCTACCCGCATAAAGGCTTGTGCCTGGGCCATCACATATCTGGATCTAATCGACATCAGTCCGAGCATGTATCATTGTTACAAAGGTGGTATCACTCATACAGGCCAGAACTAGCCGCATCCCGTCATTTTGAATGCGTTCCAGTCGTTCATATTGTGACACTGACAACGTGAGTATTCATAGGCCATACTGGTTTTTTTTGTGGTTGTTTTAAATGCTCGCATGAGTCGCATTTTTTCAAATGCTCGCATGAGTCTTTTTTTTTTAAATGCTCGCATGAGGCGCATTCTTTTAACTTCGCAGTGAACGATCTTAGCCAAACGGCCTTTTTTTTTTTATTTTTTTTTCCTCGCATGAGGTCGCATATTTTTTTCCTCGCATGAGGTCGCTTATTTTTGCCTCGCATGAGGTTGCATGGCACACGCTCAACCCGGCCCTGGTCAAGACCCATGTCCCAACACAAGAAGACCCAATGACATCATGTGTCACTGTAGTGATCTTCTGTGTTCTCACACAAAGGACCTAATGACACATGAATGTCACTGTATTGGTCCCTGTGCTTAGACACTTTGATCTTAGCCAAAAGGCCGAGAAGCGACCCCTAGGCCGTACTCGATTACTGAAATCAGGGATAATCAGGGAATTATTACGTATCGGTTGTGCAATAATATATCTATGTTTTCATTATAATCACGTTTGTTGCTTTAAGCAAATATACAATTAAATTGCACAGCAAAAAAGAATAAATAATAAAAGTGTACAACAAAATGCAATTTTAAAAGACCAAAACAATGTATATAATTTATTTGTTTAATTATTTATTATTTTTTTGGTTTTGTTAGTTTTGCAGCTTTTTTTTTAAAATATATTTAATAATTGAAATATATTAATCGTTTCCCTTGTTTAATGTACGTTGTCTCCCCTGTATTTTTTAATTGTAAAATATTTTAATTTTTTTAATTGTAAAATATTTTAATTTTTTTAAAACCTGTACTATTGTGTGTCAAGCGGTATATCTAATTAATTACCGTTTTTTTTAGTGTTCTAATTAATCATCTTTGTTTTCTAAATTTCCAATTAATTTCTCGGAAGCATGCTTGGATATCCATGCTTCGACCAAAAAAAGCGACCCATGTTCACTGAACCGAGGCTACATCTTGCAGTAATAACATTATCATGACATCTTAAATAGCGAGACTAAACACTGATTTTCTTCCAATATTATTTTGTCCGAAGACAGCACGTGCTCCACAGTTCAGACCGTCATAAAATATTAGCACAATACATTCACGCGCTTGTCAACACCAGCACGCGCTGACAAGTCACGTGAGCGTAAGTACTTGCTAGCGCGTGCATTGATCTAATATTAGTTTGAAGTATTCATAACCCGTTCTCCGTGTCGGGGAGACGAACTGCATATTTTAATAGCTGGACAAAACAGATATTCCTAGACCACCTGTATAGTCTGTACGAGAATATTAGTCCGTCTGCAATATTCCACATGGTAATTTTTTTTTTTTTTTTTGGGTACCATTTCTTCACCTACAACAACAGTAGCAACAGCAACAAATAACTAATTATACAGCTATTACTACTACTACTACTACTACTACTACTACTACTACTACTACTACTACTACTACTACTACTACTACTACTACTACTACTACTACTACTACTACTACTACTGCTACTGCCACCCCTGATACTATTACTACTATTTACTGCTACCACCGCTGCTACTATTGCTGCTGCTCCTACTACTTCTACTACCACCACCATCCCTACTACTACAATTACTAATACTACTACTGCTTTACCACCATTACTACTACTACAACTACCACAACTAATACTACTACCACCACAATTACTACTATTACTACTACCAGCCCTTCTACTACTACTACTACTACTACTACTACTACTAGTACTACTACTACTGCTGCTAACAACAGCAACACTTACTACTATTCCCACCTTTAGTACTATCACAACCACTTCTACTACCTTTGCTACTATCAGTGGTACTACTACACCGATACCAAGTACTCCAACCAGTTCTTACATTACCAGTACTACTACTGCTACTGTTAATAATACTACTGTCAAGAACTATATTATGGGTGTGTCGTGTGTAGATGGTAAGCAGCTCTAGGGGTATGAATAAGACGATGCCACTTGTTCAGTTCCATGACAATTAATTGAACATTTACATAAGTCCTGAACATCAATAATATCGTCACGCATGCTGACACCACGCTAAGACTGACACTGCCTGTCATTGCTACTTCTACTAAGATACAACTATTATTATTATATTATTACCACTACAATTATCACTATTACTACTGTCACTAGCAGTACTGCTACTACTACTATTATCACAATAACAACTGCTATTACTACTAATACTACTATCACAACAACAACAACTGCTTCCATCACTACAACATTTAGTACTATTACCAGCACTACTACTATTATCACTACAACTACCACTTTTCACTACTAATGCTACTGCTGCTATTAATTAATACCACTACTGTTGTAACTAGCGCCGTTAGTCTTTCTATTACCACAACTAAACTACAACAACTACCAGACGGATTACTACTGCACTAACTACTACTACTACATACACTATTACTACAAATGTCACAACAACAACAACAACAAATACTACTACTTCTATCTCTACTACTACTACTACTACTACTACTACTACTACTACTACTACTACTACTACTACTACTACTACTACTACTACTACTACTACTACTACTGTCATTTTTACGACTACTGCTACTACTATACTACTACAAAATACTACTGTCACTACTATTACTACTACTGCTGCTGTCACTACTTGTCGTATATTTGTTAGATAGGTTAGAAGATATTTATGGTCCTGTCTGAGCAGAGGTGATAGTGGTAAATATGTGAGAATAAAGGTGTAAGAAATAGATTTCACGAGTGAATAGTTAAGGAGAAGATCTGTCTCTGGACTGAATAGTTTCTCTAGTCCAGCCTATCTATACGACTATAATTTAGTGTAAGACAATCCTTCACCCCCTTATATCTAGAAATTTAAGTTAAACTAAACAACCCACCCACAATTATGTGACAACAAGACACACAAACGTGAAAAAAAACTATGGTTAATTGGGTATGGGTCAGACCAAAACACAAAGTTAAGTTCTTTTTGTTGTTTATTATCATTAAACTGTTACAACATCAAAACATCGAGAGAAATCAATAAAATCATGTTTACAGACATATGAAAATAACCGAATAAGTGCCATCCCCCTTGTTGAGAAAGGATCCCAAAAAAGTTAATAACCCATAGGTCACAGATTAACCCTAGGTTACCGAATAGACTGTGAAGAACAAATTCCCACTAAATTACTACTCATTAAAGTACACAAGTTTAGCGAAATAAAAAAGTAGTTAGTACAATGATTGTAACAAAGGAAAATATTCACTCTCTCTCTCTCTCTCTCTCTCTCTCTCTCTCTCTCTCTCTCTCTCTCTCTCTCTCGCTCACACACTCTTTGTCATACGTGGCCACAAACAATCTCGCTTACCCACTCGTGGTGTTGATATCCCTTGAAAAATTACAATAGTTCCTGAGCCTATACTGTCAGGTGGTTTGACCAAATATGGCCCCAGTCAAGCCTATATATCGAATATTAACTACAAAGTGAACGCCAAATTTGGTGGTTTAATTTTCCCTGGATGAAACAAGTGTCGCCGCGAATAGTTACTGAAGAAAGACGTGCTCTGGACGTTCACAGTTGCAAAAGGAGAAAAATAATTCCAGTATTTCGAAGCATCTGGCTGCTAAGACAAATGTTACAATATGTAAAAATAATGATGATGATAAATCCTATCGGCTGGCTCTATGGTGAGTGCCGATTTTGAAACAGCGTAGTTTTCTGGATCACTCCGTTGCTACGGTTGTCAAACGTCAGGAATATATGTTCTTTCGTATGCCCAGTGGGCTGGAAAAATTGAATAAATAATTCTGGGTAAGGTACAGTCCAGTTAAGATTTAATATTAATGTTTAATTGTCTCTTGGGCTAACAAGTTCACAAAGGAACTTGGTACTTGTAAGCCACGAAGAAGACACCCTTAATTCTTCACTGAATGAAGAAAAAGGGCCGAACTAGCCCAAAAATCGAAGATCCAAAATCAAAATAAGAAGACCATTATACTATTATTACTACTACTACTGTCACTACTACTGTCACTACTGTTACTACTACTACTACTACTACTACTACTACTACTACTACTACTACTACTACTACTACTACTACTACTACTACTACTACTACTACTACTACTACTACTACTACTACTACTACTACTACTACTACTACTACTACTACTTCTACAACTACTACTGTCACTACTACTACTGTCACTACTACCACTGTCACTACTACTACTGTCACTACTATTTTTTACTACTACTACTACTGTCACTACTACTTCTGTCACTATTACTGCTGTCACTACTACTACTGGTACTGTCACTGCTACTTCTATGATTACTACTGTCACTACTACTACTACTGTTACTACTACTACTACTACAGTCACTACTAATTCTATTGTGACTACTACTACTATTACTACTAATGTCATTACTACTACTACTGTCACTAGTACTACAACTACTACTGTCACTGCTACTACTATTACTACTCGTCAATACTACTACTTATGTCACAACTACTTCTATTCAGAGTGGAACAAAGGAATAATTGTCAAATTGCCCAAGAAGGGAGATCTTGCAGACTGCAATAATTGGAGAGGAATCACTCTTCTCTCAGTTCCCAGCAAAATACTAGGCAGGATAATTTTACAGAGAATTTCAAAGGCAGTAGACCACAAACTGAGGAAAGAACAAGCAGGATTTAGAAAGAACAGGAGATGTGTAGATCATATATTCACTCTCAGGAACATTATAGAGCAGGGCTCAGAATGGCAAAGACAGCTTTACATTAATTTTGTTGATTTTAAAAAGGCTTTCGACAGCATACATAGGGACAGTTTATGGAAAATACTGAGGGCTTATGGGATTCCAAGCTGCATAGTGTCAATCATAAAAAGCCTCTATGCCAACTTTACGTGTAGTGTTGGGCAGAGCAACCTAACCTTTGAGGTGAAGACAGGAGTACGACAGGGATGCCCCTTATCAACCACTCTATTTTTAACAGTCATAGACTGGGTGATGCGCCAGACAACAGAGGGCAGTCCAAGAGGAGTAAGATGGACAACATTTTCTACAGTGGAGGATCTGGAATATGCAGATGACATTGCACTACTAGCACATTCACATTAACACATCCAGGAAAAAACGGATAGACTTAATAAGTTTAGCCAGCAGGTTGGCTTGAATATCAATTTAAAGAAGTCTGAGGTCATGACGCTCAATGTGAGCAACCCTGAGCCCATATCAGTAAGGAATCAGCAATTGGTACAGACAGATACCTTCACATACCTAGGAAGCATAGTAACACCAGACGGCGGGGCAGGCAAAGACATCAACATCAGAATGAATAAGGCAAGAACAGCCTTCTTTAGCCTAAACAACATCTGGAAGTCCTCCCAATACAGCACAAGCACACAATTAAGATTATATCAGAGCTGTGTGCTTTCTGTGCTTCTCTATGGTGCGGAATGCTGGAGAGTTACAGAGACGGAAATGTCGAAATTGTCCTCTTTTCACACAACATGCCTAAGAAAAATTCACCGAATCTTTTGGCCAAATACCATCACTAACCAAGATCTGCTTACTCGTAGCAAGCAAGAGGACATGCACACCATCATAGCTGGCAGACGCTGGAGCTGGTTTGGTCATGTCCTCAGAAGAGACCCCGATGCCATCACAAGAACAGCTATGCTTTGAACCCCTGAAGGAAAACGAAAGAGAGGCCGACCAAAAACAACCTGGCGGAGGACTGTGGAGGCTGAGATGCAAAGAATGAACCAGAGTTGGGGCACTGTACGAAGGATGGCCACCGACCGAGCAAAGTGGAATAAATTTGTTGTTGCCCTACAAGACGCCTCTAGGCGTGATGGCCACTGACTGCTTTGACGGTCGGCGGCTAAGGATCAAAGAAGAAGAAGAAGAGACTTCTATTGTCACTACTACTACTATTATTACTACTGTCACTAATACTACTACTGTCACTACTACTATTACTACTAATGTCACTACTAATACTACTATCTCTACTACTACAACTACTACTGTCTCTGCTACTACTTTTATACTAATGTCACTACTACTACTATTGTCACTGCTACTTCTATTACTACTACTGTCACTATTACTACTATTGTTATTGCTACTTCTATTACTACTGCTGTCACTACCACTACTACTGTAACTACTACTACTTCTTCTTCTTCCGTCCTTAGCCACCGACCGTCAAAGCAGTCAGTGGCCATTACGCCTAGTGGCGTCTTAGGGCAACAGCAGATAGGTTTTCTTTGCCATTGTTTCCCATCACGCCTAGTGGCGTCTTTAGGGCAACGGCAAATCAATCCATTTGCTGTTGTTTCCGTAATCGAAGTGACTGGCAAACGGGTGATCAGCCCGTTGTGCCCGAACTTGCCCTCCCGTGTACTCGCTATAAAACCACCGAGCTCTCGAGACGTCATTCCAGCCAAGGTAGACGAAGCCTCGCATACCCGAAGGTTTTTGAGGAACGTCCCTCCTCTTCTGCCCGAAGACACTTATGGAGGAACACTCAGGACCCGAAGGTCTGAGAAAAAGAGCAAGATCTGACACGGACACAGCATTGTTTTCTGCCTAGCGGCACTGGGAGGTCCCCACTCAAAGTGGTGCACCACACGCAGTCAGTCTAGACATAAGGTCGCCTGTAACTACTACTACTATTACTACTAATGTCACTACTAATACTACTATCACTACTACTACAACTACTACTGTCACTACTACTACTACTACTACTACTACTACTACTACTACTACTACTACTGTCACTGCTACTACAACTACTACTCTCCCTACTACTACTACTACTATTACACAACTACTACTGTCATTGCTACTACTATTACTACTACTGTCACTACTACTTCTATTGTCACTACCACTACTACTATTGTCACTGCGACTACAACTACTACTATCACTGCTACTACTATTACTACTACTGTCACTACTACTACTACTATTGTCAGTACTACTATTACTACTGTCACTTCTACTACAGCTACTACTGTCACTACTACTACTATTACTACTAATGTCGCTACTACTACTACTGCCACTATGACTACTACTACTACTGTCACTACTCTACTACTGTCACTGCTACTACTACTGTCACTAGTACTACTACTGTCACAGCTATTACTACGGTCACTACTGCTACAACTACTACTGTCACTACTCTACTACTGTCACTGCTACTACTACTGTCACTAGTACTACTACTGTCACAGCTATTACTACTGTCACTACTGCTACAATTACTACTGTCACTACTGCTACAACTACTACTGTCACTACTACTACTACTGTCACTACTACTACTACTACTATTACTACTAATGTCACTACTCTACTGCTGTCACTACTACTACTATTACTAATACTGTCACTACAACAACAACTACTGGGGACTATGAGAGTAATTTCCATACAACTTGGTAAAGCAAGGCTTTAGAGTTTTATCGGCCCTTTGTGCCTGCTTCAGCTCTGAAATATTCAGACTGTTTAGAGATAAGAGCTCAGGGGCCACTTGGGCGGTTCCCGTGTTCTCCCTCTCTCTCTCTCTCTTGTGTCGACTTGAAGTCACGTGAGGGATCTCCAAGAAACACATATTTCCTCCCTAGGATGATAGGGTAGACTAACTCGTCTACTACTGCAGCATTGATTTTCCCCGTACATATCGGGTTGAAACATCAATTTCTGCAACTGGAAGAGTCATAGATTTTATGCTCTTCCGGAGCCCCTGTATTTCTATAGTTTCACCAGTGTATTGGTGGACCTTCACCAAAGATGGGGAAACTAAAGCGGAATATATTCAAGACCCGAATCTTAGAGGCACCGTATGGTTTGGTTACCCACGGTTACTTGCTCAGTAATAGAAGGGTGGCTGGAATCTTGTTCATATGCCTGGAGGTCATCTTTCCCTATCGGCCCCCTGATCAGACATGTGACATTAGAAGGGCCTGCCTTAGGGTTCCAGATTTGCACGCCTTACACCATCGCCTTCCAGTTCCCTGTGCTGAATTGCTCTGTTTCTGCCTCTGGTGATCTTGTGCTTGTTGTTGCTGTTGTTGCTGTTGTGTCGTGTTGTGTGAGGTGTTGGTGGTACTTTTGGAGTCAGTGAAGGAGCGCTCTTCTCGTTTGGGGTGATTATCGTGTTAGCGCCTTTTAGTCGGGTTCACTTCTGACTGCGCTCTGGTACCGATCAGCAAACAGTACCACCTGATGTTAGTTTCGGCCCCATGCTCAGCCAGGAACCGTCTCATGTCTGGGGTGAGCGAGTCCTTAAAGTGCTCCACGATAATCTTTTCTTGTAATCCCTCGTACGATTCGTCGAAGGCGCTTAGTGATCCCCACTTCTCCAAGTACATTGCCAGACGTGTAGCAAACTGCTTGTATGATTCATCTTTTTGCCTCTTGGCTTCCCGGAATTTGCTCTGAAAAGTTTGTGAATTTAGCTGAAAATGTAGAAGCAAAGCTTTCTTCAACAAATCATAATTGTTGTTGTCTTCCGGTGCCATTTTGAGGAAGACGTCGTATGCAGCTCCTCGCAGACTCTGAGATAGCTTCATATTGTATCTCTCTCTATCTAATCTAATCCACAGGTGGCAGCTAAAGACTCAATTCTAGCAAGATAAATGTCTATTTCCTCGGAAGTTTCTGAGTAAGCATCTAACTGAAAAGAGGCCGCGCTTGGAACAACCACGTGAGATGTATTTACCCCATCACTAGCCTGAGAGCTTCCCGACCCATTGGTGCTAGAACTAGATTCGATTCTTCTTCCTTCAATCTCTAGTTCTTTAATCCTGAGTGCGTGGGCTCTGTCGGCCTGTTCCTTCCTTTCTGCTCTTTCGGCCTCCTTTTCGGCCTTTAGTCTGTCAGCCTCCTTTTCGGCCTGTAGTCTGTCAGCCTCCTTTTCGGCCTGTAGTCTGTCAGCCTGTTCCTTTTCAAAAGCTCTTTGCTTTTCAGTCTTCTGCTTCTCAAAACATCTTTGCTTTTCCTTCTCATCTTTTTCGTGTTCCCGTTGCTTGTCCTTCTTTTCTCTTTCTAATCTTCTTTCTTCTCTGGCCATGGCTTTCTCGGCTTCCTGTTCTGCTTTGGCCTCTTTCACTGAAGTGGCAACAAAATCAGATAACTCTTTGCTTGATAAGCCCATCTCTTTAGCAACATTTAAATAAAAATTATAGAGATTTTGTGATTCTGTCATGCTGTGTCAGAAGAGTGTTTACAGGCGACACGAAAATTACAATTGCTACTTGTCTAAAATAAAATTAGCCGCTCTAGCTGACAAAAATTATAAAATGCGCCACACTGACAACAAACAGAAATTAGGCTTCAGCAAATGGACAATTCTTTTCCTTTACCAATTAATTTTAGAGACGTTTTAGATTTATATTATCAATTAACTTTACTCTTAAAATATTTCACCTTATTTATTTATTTATGCAACACGTATGAGTCGATCTATCTAAACTAATAGTTTTTTGTTGATGTAATTGTCAAAAAAAAAATGATGAGTATTTTTTCCCGGGGGGTCTGTGTAGACTGTTAAGACAGATTTTAATATTTCGTAGTCAAGGGGAGTTTACACGTTGTAATGCTGGTATTACATCAACAAAAAACAAGAGGTCGGTATAGTTCTAATATCCGCATACAAGAATTCACCTATGTAAAGTTCTATGAATACATCGACAAAAAATATAAACAGTAAGTGATTCGAACAGCATCTAAATACAGGGCTGTGAGTCCACTCTAATCTGCGCCAGGAGAAGTGTGTATTCCCAAAATTTTGGGATAAGTGTAAACAATTTACTTACTAATGTAAATTTTACAGGTTTCTAGCTAAGTGGTTATATATGAGACTGGCAACCTCAACATATGAAAACAGCATATGCATGAACCACTACTGCAAGAGCTGGTGATTGTTTCTGACTAGTCGTGCCGGAAACCCGACAGCAGAGATGACCTAGACTCCGAAAGGAGTAGCGACGAGTAATGTATTTTAATTGTTTGGATTTTAAATTTCTTGTTGTTTCCTCTTTTAATTGCTTTTAGTTGTCTCCAAACTGTAGTTACTTGTGACCTATGGTTTAATGTTTGACAAAATATTCTCCAACTCTTTTCTTTAGCTCTGAATATTATTTTATTTGTTTCATTTCTTATTTTTTTATAGTTTGTGTTATTCTCTTCAGTTTTGGTTATTCTATACTTTATCAGGGCCCTGTCCCTCAATTTCAGTTGTTCTGAGCATCTGTCTGTCCACCATGGTACTGGATTTTTATCTTTGTTTCTTTCCCTATCTTTACCTTTTTGTGTTGGTTTTAAGTGATCAGGCATATTCCTGTTTGGTATATATTTTATTGCTATTATTAAAGTCCCCCGTAAGTACTTCGTTTTATTTTTAAATAAAATTTTGCCTCGTTTTGGCGAGGCGCGTCCTGTTCAACTTAGCCGGTTATATTAGGGCGCATGTCCAAATATAAAATACATTTAGGTCTGGAGAATTGTGTTTTTGTTTTTGGTTCGGTTTTTGCCTTCTTCTGGCGAGGCGCGTGCCTTTCAACCTATTTGGTTATATCAGATCGCATTTACCATCTAAAAAAAAAAAAAAAGTCAACTCTCTTGACTGCTAACCCGATCAGCGTTGATAGATACTAAATCCTGAAAAGGGCCAGCATCGAGGTTGCCACTCAAGTTCTAGAGATAAACCCAGATTTTCTTCTTTAAAAAACCCAGAAATACCCAGATTATATTATGCCTCAAATACATGGGATAGACGATGCTTACACAATCTTTTAGTGCAACTTTAGCACAAATAAGCTGTGTGATACTAATTTTTATTTATTTCTTCATTTTTATTTTTTTATTACCAAAAATTCACAATTATATAAAAATGATTTTATTAACACCCCAACATATGAACTCTTGAAAATGAGATGCTTTAACAGCAACGTACTTACTGTAGTTACATTAACAAAATGTTCCTCAAATCAAATATAAAATGTTAGTTGTAACTTGTTACTGTTGAAAATTGTCACTTGTCAGCGACTCGGCATCCATGTCGACAACTTCTCCATCGTCAAGATCATATGCATGAATTTACAACGTGAAATCTTGATTGTGGAGTTCCAAATTCTTTGCATATCTCTGACGACAACGTCCTTTACGCACATCTTCAACCACGTTTTCACTAGAATTAAACTTATGACAAACTCCATCTTTGGCAACTGCTTGCTTGGCTAGTATTCGATTGGAAACTGTTTCACAGAAAAGCTTGTTGGTTTGTTTAGTTTTAACTAATATAAATATAATGTATAATGCTCAGTGCACAGAATATACATACATTGTAAATGTCAATTGTCAAATATACCCAGATTAATGCAGATTTGGACAAAAAATACACAGACGGAAGCCAAAAAACCCAGATCTAGTATTAAAAAAAAAATACCCAGCTGTGGCAACACTGCCCAGCATTATCTATCTTCTAGCATTAATTAAGACCTAACTAGGACAGGCCAGCTTCGCCAACGCCCGAACTATTATAAGGTTTTGATCTTTGTATATACTTTATTTTTAAGGCTTGTTTATACTTATTTTCTCCTGTTTGTTTATAGAATAGATATCCTATTTATTTAAGTTCTTTTTTTTTTTTTTTTTTGCTTCTAATTAGTAATTTTATTTTAATAATACTCTTATATTTTTTTAATATCTAGACAACTAAACGCATAGTTATATTATGCTTTTTTATGTTTGGTTTAGATTTTTGTTTAAAATTTAATTATGCCCTCTGTAATTAGTTCAGAGTATGACCCTTGTGTGTAGCATAGTTATGTCCCTTGTAAATTATTCAGTTATGTCCCGTGTTTATCGTTACCTTCTGTTCCTTGTGTCTAGTTTAATAGAAGAGAACGAGTTGAAAAGCAAAAACTCAAAGAGCTAAGGTAAACCTTAGGTAGATCAGCAACATGTCTGTGCCCTGGAACAAGAGATAGTGGACACCAGGAGGTTAACAATAAGAGACAGAAGGCAGTGAAGCGTACTACATGTTGCATGAGAAGGTAATCACTGGATCTGTTAAGAGTTTATCAGAAGTTTAGTGCGACAGCATTACACGAACTTATGGAAGAGGGGCGTGGCTGGAGGATAAGAAATAAATTGTGATAAAGAAGAGAAAAAGGGAGAACATGATTGTGAGAAAAATGAAGATGTTTTTAAAAAAAATGAAAGAAGGAGAAGAAAAGAGAGAGGAAATAGACGAAACAGAAGAACAAAACAAAGAAACCGAAGAGAGAAATAACAAAGTTTATAAAACAGAAGAGGAAATAAACTGATTCATTCATCTATTCCTTGTGTTCTGTGCCATCTGAGCACGGTTGTTCCACGCCTTCAATACCCCCTTTCATTTATATCACCAGTTTTCTTCTCCATGTGTCAGTCTCCCTATATCTCACTCAACTTGGAACATTCCAAAACAAAGACAGACCATCACATCTATTACCCGGACCCCAAACAGGAGTAAAGAATAAGTACACTGTAAACCTACTAACCTACCAAACATGTCGTAAAAGACGACTATGTAGGATGGATCATGGAGTCGGCTGACTCATCATGTAGAAACGTCAATCTTCTACTCATAAGTCAAGTCAAGTCATTGTATGGATGTAAAACATGGAGAATTATACAAAGTACAACCAATGAGCTACTGACTTTAATAAATGGGTGCTTGTGTTGAATGAAAGGTAAAGGTGGTTCCTTAACAGATACTGCTTTCAGGGAGTGAAGTGTTAGAGACTTCAATATACTAGGTTCATATTTTTATGAAATGAGGTCACCAGTTCACTCCCCTGTTGCTTTTGCTTTTCCTAACTGAAGAGCAGAACCAGGTACCCATTTAAAGCTGGGTAGATATGAGGATTTAAATGGTATGATAAGGTCACCAACGTGGCCAGAACCAGACAGGTGCCAGTGAAACAGGAGATCTGAAAAGACAATGGAGATGGATAAGACGCAGACTAAGGGAACCTGTTGGTAGCAATACAAATAGACTAATAAGGCGAACAAAATTAAGAAGCGAAAACAATAAAGAAGGAAAGAATAAATGAAAGAACAAGAAGACAAAGAGCAAAAAGAAAGTGATACATTTAAAATAAGACATAAATCACACGGTGTCTTAAAGACCATGCCACGTTCTGCTGACCTGCAATGACCTAAATCGAACTCGTGATTTGTTGTCTTCCGCTGTCAAATACAAACTCTGGCACACGACTAGCTGGTTCGTGAGAGCGTTCCAGTGTGGATTACGCGTGTCAGATTATTCTGTGGCCTGCCTGGTGAAAACCATGCCTCTACGTGATCTTGAAGACCCTTCAGACTTGGCAAATAGGTCGTTCGAGTTGAACAAAATTAAATTCGTGGAAAAACCAGACTTAATAAAAGTGAATGAATGAACGTTATAAGTAAGTAAGCAATCTAGACTTGCACAAGTTAACGTAACTTGGCTTTATCTAGCTAGATAAACAGTAGTGGTCGAAGTCAAGTTGAGACCTAGCAATGAATTGTCTTTGCTGATAACGTTAGATAACTCATGCAGACGTGAAGACAGAGTTACTTGTAACTATTTATAATTTATAAATATGTGTATTATAAAATGTATTTAGTACATTTAGCGTAGGGGTTCTCGCTTGCGCCTTGGACCTTGTTTGATTGTCCGGTGAAAGCTGTGGATCCTTCTGATTGTCCAGTTAAAGTTACTGATCGCTTGTCAGAAAAACATGTACATAGACGCATTAAAATTATTGCATACAAATAATGCATTTTAATATTCCTCCCAACCCACTTTTTTTTTTCTTTTTCAGCCATAAACGACTATTGGAATGAGCCGTAGTGGTGATAGCCTTCAGTTGTTGTTATTTCCTGGTGTTCCTTTCGGCGTGTCCTTTTCTCTTCTGCTGTTGTCAGCGCATCTTATCTCCCAAACTGAGGTGACGCCTTAGGGAGCATCGCCACATGGTTCGATCGGAAGCTTCATCCTCCCAGGTTGCTGAATGTATGTCCAGTACTTTTATGTCTGTCTTGCACAGATATTCGAACCTCAGCTGCTGTTTCCCGACTGTTCTGCTGTCTTTGAACCTCAGCTGCTGGCGGCTGATTACAAAGTAAAACTGTTAAGCTTACATAATGTCATACTAAAATACAAAAAGAATCTGTTCAAAGAATAAATATCTTTAAATACAAAACTCTGTGATAATTTTACGAGTAAAAATTTTTGGTGATAATACAGTTTTCGGGTTATATACACTGACTTTAAAGAATCCATTCATATGACCCCCCCCCTCCCCCCCAAAAGGTGCCTGTGGGCCACATGTTAAGAAACCACCCTTATTTCAAAGGTTTATCGATATAGGTTTTTATGATTTTACTAACGTCCACAGCAGCGTTTCTAATACGTGTGATAATTACGTACCGTTTATGAGAGGTTTTCCTTATCTGGAGCATCCAATTGGCGGAGTGGTTAAAGCACTGGGCGCTCGCAGAAACGGTACCGTCTAGAAACCCGGTGGCATTATGCTCCAGTCTATTCAGCTGTAAATGGTTACCTGAGTGTTGTCTCTTGAGTTAGGGAAGGCAAAGTCAGTGAGGAAGGACACTGGTAACCCCAGCTCTCGCAGTTGGATCTAATATAGTGACGTCACTAATAGATCTAATATAGTGACGTCTCTAATAGATCTGATATAGTGGCGTCTCTAATAGATCTAATAGATCATTCCCTCACGGCATGGGGTTACCTTAAAGTTGTTACCAGCGTAGACCCTATGAAAGGTTAGTCTTACCGGAGTATGATAAAGTAAACGTTTTACAAATCTGCAGTGTACTCCTTGAGTCGTTTTCGTGTACCATTGGGGCTACGGTACAACACTTTGAGAAACACTTGAGAATTAATAGAATAGTTTGCTACAACCCTTGTAAATCTCCCATTTGAATACCTGCTAGAGTCACGCTCCATTCTACTCAGCTGTTAATGGCTGTTTGATTCTCCTTTTGAGTTAGGGAAGACAAAGACAGAGAGGAGAAGAACTTGTCACTCCATCTCATAATGCTGGATCCAGTATGGTGACTTCTCTAACATTGTCACTGCCCTACGGGAGTATCTGTTATAAGACTATATGACCTTCTGTAAACCGGCTACTGGACTCAGTGTCTATCTTGTGTGTCTGGACTCAGTGTGTATCTTGTGTGTCTGGACTCAGTGTGTATCTTGTGTGTCTGAACTCAGTGTGTAACTTGTGTGTCTGGACTCAGTATGTATCTTGTGTGTCTGGACTCAGTTTGTATCTTGTGTGTCTGGACTCAGTGTGTATCTTGTGTGTTTGGACTCAGTGTGTATCTTGTGTGTCGGTTTTTTTTTTTTACTTCTTCCCTTTCGTGCACGTGAAGCATGGACCACCACTACAGCTGATCCCTTTGTACAACGTCTGCAACAAGCCATCATATCACGTGGTCGGGTGTTTTATATAGCAACGTGTTTGACATGGTGATGTTGCCAGCTCCAGGTACGACCTCTTAATGGTCGAATCTTACGACATGTCTGAAGGACAAGTGCTTTTATTCTTTATTTGTCTCCTACATATTGGAGTTTTTAGCTGTTTTTAGAGTTATGTGGCTGTTTTTAGAGTTATATGGCTGTTTTTGGCTGTCATGATTTATTGGCAATATTCATTCAGTAGTTTCCCTTTGCTTTCTGAACGGTTCCGGCCGCTTACCAACTTTGGTCCCTGGTGCGCCCTGAAGCCCGATACCAGGCCGAGCCAGCTCCTGCCTTCAAAGTCGTTGTCAAATAAATCGATCATCCATCTCTTCCGCCAGCAGCTGTGTGTACTAATGAGGGGGGACTCCCTTCTTCACTTTGCTCAGCGTAATTTAGCCGGCTAGCAAAAGCCGTTGCCCGGGGGGTGGCGCTGCCGTACACAAGCAGACTATGGGAGCCATACGTGAGCTTGGCAGATGCGGGGGAACCAAATAGGATCCAGGCCATCCCAAAAGGGATGTGGCTGCCTCTCACCGTGAGGTACTATTCCTTACACACTCCTGCCCTACCCCCCTGAAGAAAGGGAAATCACCAGGATGCGATGATATACCAACTGAACTAATTCAAGCAGGAGGAGAGGCCAGTGTCCTCGTTTATCATGCACTATGTGTGAAGATCTGGAACAGTGCAATCTGGCCCAAAGCATGGAAAAGATCTGTGTATATCCCTCTCCCAAAGAAAGGCAATTTAAAACTGTGTACCAACTATCGTACTATTGCTTTAATAAGTCATGCCAGCAAAATCCTCTTGCGGATTATCATGAAGAGGATAGAAAGAAAGTTAGAACATGAAATACATGAAGTACAGGCGGGTTTTAGACAAGGCAGAGGTACGAGAGATCACATCTTTAATGTGAGAAACATCCTCGAGAAATGCAGAGAATACAATGTACATCTTCATGCCTGTTTTGTAGATTACACCAAGGCCTTCGACTGCGTACAACATCAGAAATTGTGGAACATCATGAGAGACATGGGATTTCCAGCGCATTTGATCCATCTAATTGAAACACTATACCATGAACAACAAGCAGCTGTCAGAGTAGCGGGAGAAACATCAGGATGGTTTGAGTTGAAAAGGGGAGTAAGACAGGGTTGCATCCTCTCGCCATACTTGTTTAACATCTATGCAGAAAATATAATGAGAAATGTTCGGAGTGACCAAGAATGTGAACATTGCGATCCGTTCACAATTGGTGGAAATGCGATCCCGGAACTCAGGTACGCAGATGACACAGTTATTCTTTCAAACAGTACCAAGGGACTAGAACAGTTAATCCTGTCTGTCAAAAGACACAGTGAGGATCAGAACCTTTTTCTGAACACACAAAAAATCTAAGATTATGTCCACAGACAAAACAAGATGCCAACCAAAAATTACCATCAATGATGAGGAATTTGAAAATGTCACAAATTTTGAATATCTTGGCTCCATAATTAACAACAATGGAGACTGCTCAAAAGAGGTCAGAAGGAGACTGGCCATAGCAATGCAGAGGTTAAATAAAATGAAGAACCTATGGCATAACACCAGCAAATTAATAAAAGTAAAACTTCTGAGAACGTGCATCTTTCCTGTAGCAACATATGGATGTGAATCATGGACCATTACTCAAACTTTAAAGAAAAAAATCGAATCTTTCGAAGCAAAGTGTTACAGAAAAATTCTCAGAATATCGTGGACCAAGAAGAAGAAATATATAGACATCCTTCACAACCTGAACATCGAGGAAAACTGGCTCATAAACGATATCATGTCCCGGAAACTGAAATATTTTGGCCACATTAAACGCCATAGTGGCTTAGAGAGAGCAGTGATGGAGGGTATGGTACCTGGAAGGCGAGGCAGGGGCCGACCAAGACGACGGTGGACACAGGACATTGAAGACACCTTGAACATGACAATGGAGGAGGCAGGAGGGCTGGCTAGACCAAGAGTCTTTCAGGCGGGCTGTGATGAGAGCGACGTTCTGCAAAGGACATGCTACATGATGATGATGATGGCTGTATTTAGAGTTATATGGCTGTTTTTAGAGTTATATGGCTGTTTTTGCAAATATCATTTGTTTCGTTCACATTGGTTTGGGTTTTTCTTTTGTTAACGTAACATTCAACAAGGATATACCAACAAGTATATACCAACAAGCATATACCAACAAGCATATACTAACAAGTTACTGACTTTATAAATCAACTCTTGCACAGAAATCAATCATCTTGCACAGAAATCAATCAACTCTTGCACAGAAATAAATCAACTCTTGCACATAAATCAATCAACTCTTGCACATAAATCAATCAACACACTTCAGCTCCCCAAGCAGCATAGGCCTTTAAGAGATTCATGTCAGGTCCTGCTGGACTGTGCCATCCGCTCAAAGCACTTCCATATCTTCTTTATCCCTGTAATTTCTGCCAGCAGGTCTCTTCTCGATGTGTGTATTTTGTTGTCTCCCTGGATCTCTCTTACACGGTGGATTCTAGAACAAATATTATAACGCTATCACAGGTTTCTCCAATTTATCTGTTATCCATTATCAGCGCAGAATACACCTCTTGAAATGGTATGACACGATCAGTAATGTGGAACTGATAGAAGAACCCTCAAATACAAGTCAAACACGAAATGAAGAAAACATATTGACGCTGGACATTAAGGAAATCATTTGATAGCATTACAAGCCTGTTTTTGTTCTGGAATCAATAGTGTAAGAAAAATAGAGGAAGACAAAAACAGACTGAGAAGGGAATTGAGGACAGACATGACAGGAATAAGTAAGACAATGATGATCTTGAGCCGTGGCATATGACAGTAAGATTGACCTACAATTATTGAAGTCCTGTGCTCTATGAGCGTCCGATCGGCAGAGTGGTTATAGCCCTGGGCTCTCGCGGTAAACGTGCTGGGTTCGAAACACGGTGGCGTCATACTCCAGTATACTCAGCTGTAAACGGGTAACTGGCTCTGTTCTTGAGTTCGGGAAGGAAAAGGCACCGAAAATGGGACATGGTCACCCCCACCACTCGAGGCTGGACCAAGTATAGTGAAGTCTGTAACATTACATTTCCCTACGACAGTATCTGTTATGGGACTGCTTACCCTGTGCCTCATAGGGAGATTCTTCTTCTTCGATCCTTTACCACTGACTGACAAAACAGTCAGTGGCCATCACGCCAAGTGGTGTCTTGTAGGACAGCAACAAACTATCTCTATTTTGCTTGGTCGATGGCCATCCATAGGGAGACTAAAGGCTGTTAATTCGATAAGCATTTAATCAACATTTTTTTATTGTCTGTAAGTTTGTTTTACTCTACAGCTGAGACTTTCGCTCATCATGTAGTTGTCAAACCATTTCGTTCCCCGTGAGAAAAGGGGGGGGGGGCTATGAAGAGACACAGAAAGAATATGAGTTCTGCAGCCTCAGGCATGTCGTATAAGGCCCTTAAGATCATCATCACCATCATCATCGTTCTTGGCGCTCATAACAACATGTAGCTGGTTCTGTTGCCGGATGTTGTCAGGCTCATCACATGACATTTATTGACACAGAAACCACCGTTGTAACAGTGTGTGAAATTGTTGGTGCAGGTTTCCTGTAAGAGAACCAGCTACATGTTGTTAAGGAGCGCCAAAAAGGATGATGATGGTTATGATTATGGTGATGATGATTATGATGATGATGATACTGATGATGATGATGATGATGATGATGATGATTATGGTTATGATGACTATTATGATGATAATTATAATGATGATGGTGATGATGACGATGGTATTGATGATAAATAATAATGATGATGATTATGATGATGATGATAATGATGAGAATGATAATAGTGATGATAATGATGATGATTATGGTGATGATGATTATGATGGTGATGATGATAATGATGATAATGATGATGACAATAATAATAATGATGATGATTATTATAATGGGGATGATGATTATTATGATGATGGTGATTATAATGAAGATTGATGATGGTGGTGATGATAATAATAATAATAATAATAATAATGATGCGTGTTTTGAGATATTTTCACATAAATATCTGTAGTTACTGCTTGTAATAAAAATTAAAAAAAAAAAAATCAACATCCATTTGGTACCTGCGATAAACTTTAACTTTTGCCTGGGACAGAACAAGTGTTAGGGCCAACTAATTAAATAAACTCCTTCATCAATATTTACTGCCTTTATTTAATGTCTGTGAGTTTGTTTTACTTCACCATGGATAGTTTTGCTCATTATTTTGTTGCCAAACCATTTATTTTTTTGACCACCTTGTCAATTTTTCTATACCTGAAAGTACAATCTTTCGTTCATCCGATTGTAAATTCATTGTACAAACAAGTGATTGTTAATTCATTGTACAGACAAAAGATTGTAAATTCATTGTACAAACAGCAGATTGTAAAGTTATTGTACAAACAGTACAATGTGAATTCATTGTACAAATTGTGTACTTCTGCAGACGTGATGCCTACGCAGGCGATGTCTCCCAAGGAACTCTGTACAGGCTGTCAGACCCCGATACAGGACAGGTACCTTCTCAAGGTCATGAACGACTCCTGGCATGAAACGTGCCTGCAGTGCGCGCTATGTCGCGTGCCGCTCACGGGATCATGTTTCTCTCGCGACAGGAAGTTGTACTGCAAACATGACTATGATAAGTGAGTACATGTCATCAGATGTTCTGTTGTGACAGTTCTTCGTGTTATGTGTACGTGTGTGTTCTTTGATACTTCTTCATTTTGTATGTACATCTTTATTCTTTAATAGTTCTTCATTTTCTGTATACAGCTATGTTGATATTTCTTCATCTTTGTGAACATCTGTGTTCCTTGACTCTTCTTCCTAATTTCGTATGTACATCTTTGTTCTCTTGTAGTTCTTCGAGTTGTATGTACATTTTGGACACATTTTCATTTACTGTCTACGACTATATTCTTTGATAGTTCTTCGTGTTCTATGTACAGTTATGTTCTGTGACATTTCTTCATTTTTCTATGTACATCTGTGTTCCTTTGTACTTCTTCATTTTCCATGTACATATTTGTTATCTTGTTTTTCTCACAAATCTATATGTCTTTAGTATTTGCTGTTGTTGTTGTTGTCATCGCCATTCTAACTTATTACTTTTCAAAACATATCTCCATTTGTACTCTCATCTGGACATTCATTTAGCTTTACCTTCCAATATATTATTGTGGTGTTCCCTTCTTTTTATTTTGATTCTTCTTCTTCTTCTTCCTCGTTCGACTTGAAAAGGACGGTGGTTGCGTTGTGTCTGTTTACGCCGTAGCTGTGATATCTGCACCTTTTGGTCGACACATCCGACTTCTGCACGGCATTTTTTTGGGACCGGGTTTGCCTTGCCTCTTCGATCCGTACTCGCTCAGCCAGACTGCACTGCTGCAGACTGTTTCCAGGACCACCACGTGGAGGTGGAGTACGGTCTTGACCAGCTCTGGTTCGCTGATCCTGATGCAAGCAGTCAAGCTATGGGTCGCTGACTGCATTCTCTATTACTGCATCTTTGGGTCCCTATTTTGATTCAAGGAACATTGTTTCTCCTGCTGTGACATCATCATTCTCAGCAAATATTTTCCTGAATTGTTGATCCAGAGAATTCTCTTAGAGACACAAAAACGAAGAGCTGCTCTCGGGTTGCTGAATAATGTAAAACGACAAATTCAATAATGTAAAAAGACAAATGTCAATAATGTAGAACGACAAATGTCAATAACGTAAAACGACAAATGTCAATAATGTAGAACGACAAATGTCAATAATGTAAAACGACAAATGTCAATAATGTAAAACGACAAATGTCAATAATGTAAAACGACAAATGTCAATAATGTAAAACGACAAATGTCAATAATATAAAAAGACAAATGTCAATAATGTAAAAAGACAAATGTCAATAATGTAAAACGACAAATGTCAATAATGTAAAACGACAAATGTCAATAACGTAAAACGACAAATGTCAATAATGTAGAACGACAAATGTCAATAATGTACAGCGACAAATGTCAATAATGTAAAACGACAAATGTCAATAATGTAAAACGACAAATGTCAATAATGTAAAACGACAAATGTCAATAATGTAAAACGACAAATGTCATTAATGTAAGAAGAAAAAATATATCATTAATATAAACAGAAATATGTCATAAATGTAAACAGAAAAATGTCATTAATGTAAAAAGAAAAAAATGTCATTAACATAAACAGAAAAATGTCATAAACATAAACAGAAAAAAAGTCATTAATGTAAAAATGTCAATAAAAAAAGACAAATTCAATTAATATAAACAGAAAAAGGTAAAAAGAAAAAAATGTTATACATAAACAGAAAAAATAAACAGAAAAAAACAGAAAAAATAATTATAAACATTAATAAAAACAGTAATGTAAAAAGAAAAAAATGTCATTAGACCTAATATAAACAGAAAAATGTTATAAATATAAACAGAATAATGTTATAAATATAAACAGAAAAATGTCATTAATGTAAAAAAAAAAAATCAGACAAATAAACAGAAAAATGTTATAAATATAAACAGAAAAATATTATAAATATAAACAGAAAAATGTCATTAATGTAAAAATAGAAATAAGACTAGCAGGAATGGACGAATGAGATAAAACAACCGGCGTGTATACAACCACAGCGCTGCAGTAATAATTAACTTTCATACGTTTTGACATTTGCTGAAGGAGACTGAGCACCTATGGGTTTGCCCGGAGTGCAATGACGTCGATTCTGACTAACAATAACAATGACACGTACATAATTTATGGCTTAGGTGATCATGTCGCTCCACAACTTCTTGAATCTGCCCTCAGCTGAGACTTAGTATGGGTGAAGTCTCTAACATATCAGTTCCTTACCATCTTCTATGTGACTGACTTTTATTAATTCTTAGTAATCCGTATCAAACCAAAGTCCTTTGCCACAATGCTTGTGTGTTTATTCATTTCTTAGTTTACATTGTTACAAAATCCTGCTGTCTTTTTCTTTTCTGTCGTTTTCTGTGTTTTTTTTTTTCTTTCTGCCAGTGGTCTCTCTGTTCTCTTTCTTTCGTATTCTGTATTCTTTCTTTCTTTCTTACTTTATTTCTCTCTGTTTGCTTTTTCTTCTTTCTTTCTTTCTTTCTTTCTTTCTTTCTTTCTTGTTGGCTCTCTTGATTTCTGTCTGTCTGTCTGTCTTTCTTTCTCCTTACTTTCTCTCTTTCTTGCTTTTTTATTTCTTACTTTCTCCTTTCTTTCGTTCTTTCTTTCGTTCTTTCTTTCTTTCTTTCTTTCTCATTTCTTTCTTTCTTTCTTTCTCCTTTCTTTCTTTCTCCTTTCTTTCTTTCTTTCTTTCTCCTTTCTTTCTTTCTTTCTTTTTTTCTTACTTTCTTTCTTTCTGTCTCCTTTCTTTCTTACTTTCTTTCTCCTTTCTTGCTTTCTTTCTCCTTTCTTTCTTTCTTACTTTCTTTATTTCGCCTTACTTTCTTTCTTTCTGTCTTACTTTCTGTCTTACATTCTTTCTTTCTCCTTTCTTACTTTCTTTCTTTCTTCTTTCTTTCTTTGTTTCTTTCTTTCTTTCTTTCTGTCTCTTTTCTTTCTTACTTTCTTTCTCCTTTCTTGCTTTCTTTCTCCTTTCTTTCTTTCTTACTTTCTTTATTTCGCCTTACTTTCTTTCTTTCTGTCTTACTTTCTTTCTTATATTCTTTCTTTCTCCTTTCTTACTTTCTTTCTTTGTTTCTTACTTTGTTTCTTTCTCCTTTCTGTCTTTCTTACTTTCTTTCTCCTTTCTGTCTTTCTTACTGTCGTTCTTTCTGTCTCCTTTATATCTTTCTTTCTTACTTTCTTTCTTTCTCCTTTCTTTCTTCATTACTTTCTTTCTTTCTTATTTTCATTCTTTCTCCTTTCTTTCTTTCTTTCTTTCTTAATTTCTTTCTTTCTTACTTACTTTCTTTCTTTCTTGTTGGCTCTCTTGATTTCTGTGTTTTTTTTAATTTTTCCTTTCTTTCTTTCTTTCTTACTTTCTTTCTCTCTGTTTTTTTTTCTGTTTTTTTCTTTCTTTCTTGTTGGCTTTCTTGCTTTCTGTCTGTCTTTCTTTCCACGGAATAACTCCTCAGCCCATTTACTCAGGCATTTTCTCACTCTCTGGCGTTTTAATATTAGCCTCAAATCACAAATGACTTCCGAAACTATTCAATAAATCCTCGACTAGCTTCCCTCAGTAACTCGTGCGTCGCAGCTCCACGAGTCTTTGATGTCGATCGGGAATACCCAATCGAGCTAAGCGTCTCCGCGTTGCTAACGACCATGGCTAATATTATAATGGCCGCCAATAGCCAGCGCTTAGTATTCTCCAGAAGATATTGCTTTTGTCCGTCCACGCTAAAGACAATTTAGGTCCCAGCCACAAAATTAGACTTTTCTCCGTTCCCGTCTCGCGTGGTTGTTTTCAGTTTCATTTGTCCGAAACAATTTTCTTACCTCAGCCTGACATTCGTGGACCTGTTCTGCATAATTTCTTTCATATTCCATCTTTTCCATAACATTATGTTCGGCCAACCACTTCACACATCTTTCTTCGACATTGTGAAGGCCTTTCATAGGACCAAACGATCGCTAATTGTTTCAGATTTGCGGCCCGTTAACCGCAGACAAAGGTATGTCGTGTCTGGCGTGAGCAGTTGTATTGTCTTTTTCAGTGGCGCAAGTGATGGAGGAGGGTGAAGGCTGGTGGATAAACGAGAATTTGTTGGTGGTTACATTTCTTTATAACATGATTAAATATGGAGCCTTTATTTATTATTATTTATTCCTCTATTTTTATTTCATTATAGTTTCTCGTAATTAGTCCCCCCCCCCCCCTCCCGCTTAGTCTTTACTCTCCATGCCCTGATGTAGTAGCCACCTTACGTATACACCGCAACGAAACCGGCAGCCTTATCCACGGGTGGCATAATTGTTATTTATTTGTCATGTTTTTCACATAGATCTCTCTTTTCTTTCTCTTTCTTTTGTTCGTCTGTCCCTGACGAAGGCTTTGTGGCCGTAACGTCAGTTCTTTTCTTTCTACCCTGTCCTAGTATGACGTATTACCTTTTCTTTTTAAACCCATCGTCAAATAGAGAAGCCAGGATTCATTATTATATTTTGGACTCCATTTTTCAAAATTCATGGAAATGTTGTGTAATGAAAAGGCAGTACGTTACAAATTTTCACTAAGGGATATTAATTAATATTCTTCACACCTAAAGGTCTTTTGTATTTGGACATGCGCCCTAATATAACCCACTAGGTTCAACGGGATATAATATTTTAAAAAAAGGCAGGTAGACCGCAACAAAGGACAAGCAAACACGTTCCCGGGGGAACTCTGAAGCGACAAAGACAAATTATGTCTATTGCTTCTTCAAACATGTCGTGTGAGGCGAATAGTACTAGATTGTACATAGTACTGGCTACCTCATCGTGTAAAACAAATTGCTTAATGAAACCATTGCTGCTAGAGTTATGTTGAGTGAGACTGGTCCCAGTCATGGTGTCATGCTAGAAAAGGAACGAATAGGGAAAAGAGAAAAAGATGCTATTTCACTATCATTTTTAAAAATCCTATCCCATTTGGGTCATTAGTTCTGTCCTTGAGATTTGCTTGCTTGGATGTCCCCACTTCTACAATAATATTCAGGCTTCTCCTTAGCTTTCCCACTTTTCTTTTCCCCCTGAAGATTCCATTTGACGGATATACCGTTTGGTTGTCTCCTGTTGGTATGTCCTATCCATCTAATTGTCCTCGCTTTAATATCTAGCCATACTGGTTTAACTAGATTAACAACCAGGAACTTCCTTTTACCGCTCACATTATTTGCGGCCTGTAATCCACACTTATGTAGTATCCACGGAAACTTGTTAAGAATATCATGGGCGGCTAAAAAGAGTGATGAGGACTCCTGGACGTATCCAGTGCGCTAATGAGACAGTTTACTCACACTAGAAGAATGCCATTCATAAACTAATTACTCACATTATAGAAATTCATTCATAAACTAATTACTCACATTATAGAAAGCCATTCATAAACTAATTACTCACATTATAGAAAGCCATTCATAAACTTAGTACTCACACTAGAAGAAAGACATTTACTTTCTTTGTGCGTCTTATGAGAAGAAGAAATCTATAATATATTGTTGCGACAGGAAATATTGAAGGATGAAGAAAGAAACGACGATAAAGAGAGAAGCGACGATAACGAGAGAAGATAGTTGATAGTTTGGCATCATGACATAGACAGAAGGTCAACAACATAATTTATAAACAGTACTGGAGACAGGAGGTTCTAGAGAGACATGATCACCAACGCCCCAGACATGGTACACTTTGCGTTTTCACCGCATGTTTTCGGCCACGCTGATGAACACTTTTCCTGTTTCTCACCTAACTTTTGCTTTCTTTCCTTTTCTGTTTTCTGACTGTCTGTCACTGACGAAGGCCTTATGCCCGCAACGTTGGCAGTTTTCTTTGTTCTACGAAAACGTGTTACAATATGTGGGAATTTGTGCGTGTGTGCATATAACACACAGTTCACCATCATCTTACTGTAGCCCTTACTGTAGCCATATATATATATATATATATATATATATATATATATATATATATATATATATATATATATATATATATGTGTGTGTGTGTGTGTGTGTGTGTATGTGTGTGTACACATTTAGATTAGCTCTCTCTTGTCTCCAATATTTTGGCTCCTTCGTTACCCTGATGAAGATCATACGGACAAGAAGTAAACAAACTCTTTGTCCATTAAGACTTAGGGTGCGTGCTTTCCTTCACCCCACCACCTATATTAGTAGTTGTCTAAGTGTTTGTTGTTGTTTTTGTTGTTGTTATTAATCACACAGATCTGTATTTGCTTGTAGGCCTACATGTATGCGACATGCCATCAAATACATATCGGATAACCAAATAACCGTACGCGTAATCGAAGCGCAAAGTCTACAAGAGGCTAACATAAATATGTTGATATTTCAACTAAATAAAGTACCCGTAACATGAATTCTTAAACAGAATTGCTTAGAAAACCTAGTGTATGAATAGTGCACTAATATCCAGGTTTTGTTTGACTTGGAAACCAAAATACGATTACGTTTTTATTTTCCTTCGTCACTATTTTGGCTTCAGGCGTCAGGGCTCCCTAAAGGTGTTGAAAACTCTCTAGTCCCAAGTGCGTAATAAATGTCCTCTATTGACACTTGCGCTGTTAATATCGGTGGGTGGAATCGATTCAACAGACAAGCGATGCGGTCGAGTCCAATATCGGTGAGAAATCACTTCCGTTTATCCGTGACCGCTAACACAATCATTACGAAGAGCTGTCAATATAAGCGGCGACAGGAGCTAATTTCAAACCCCTGGGACGCTCACAGATGGTTGGAAGTAGTCGTTACTTCCAATTAAACAGTGAGCAGGTTCGGCTATCAACGGTACTCACCTCTTTGAAGGGGAAGAACTGGCTTCGATAAGCGATATTCCCTGCGAGAGATGGCGGCTGCAATAACCGGATTGTCGGCCATTTTAATGTTGTAGTTAGCTGTAAAAATGTATGAGTTATCTTCGGTGGCATGGCGTTAATCTGGGTTAAAGAGCAAACATTAATTTGTCTTCTCAAAGGAAGGAGATAGAAAAGCTGTTTTCACTGGCTTGGTTTTGATTCTACTTGGAATCGTCTCAATATAAAGATATAGATATTGTTTTAACTACCTTGGCTTTGACTGTACTTAGAATCGCCCAAGTAGAAGATGACAGATAAAGCTGTTTTAACTGCCTTGGCTTTGATTGTGTTTAGAATCTTATCAATCATTGGAAGGAGACAGATAAAGCTGTTTTCACTGACTATGTTCTAATTTAACCTAAAATAATGCTTTCCGTACTAATGCACTGGCTTCCCAGCTCGTTGGTCCTGGTTCGATCCCTATTTGAGGTTGGATTTTTTTAGACCGCAAACGGCTACTCGGTCGACCCAGCCTCGTGAATTGGGTACCAGAGCAACTCTGGGAAAAGTTAAAGACGATCCGCGTGATGCTGACCACAACAACCCTAGTGTAACTATGGTCAAGAAAATATTGGCCTAACACCATATTCCCAACAAGCCTCAATGGGCGTGTCACGTGATCCTTTACCTTTATTAATGACATGCACTAGGTATCACGTGTCACTGGACGTCTTTGTCTCTCTAGAAGGCATTGACTGTTTTCAGAAGGTCTCTTTATCTCTTGTTGTGTTGGTGGATATTGGTTGTGTCTTTATCTTTTGTTGTGTTGGTGGATATTGGTTGTGTCTTTATCTCTTGTTGTGTTCGTGGATATTGGTTGTGTCTTTTGGATGTTGGTAAAGTCATAATTTAACATTTGTTTGTTACTGCGATTGTTTTCCTTTAAGAGTATAGATTGACAGACATAGTGAAAAAAGACGGGAAGGTAGATAAATATTGATTGATATGGCTGGATGGATGTGCGGAAGGTAGTTAGGGAAGCAAGTACGCACATAGATAGATAGACAGACAGACAGACAGACAGATAGATGGATATATAGATAGATAGATAGATAGATAGATAGATAGATAGATAGATAGATAGATAGATAGACAGACAGACAGACAGACAGACAGATAGATAGATAGATAGATAGATAGATAGATAGATAGATAGATAGATAGATAGATAGATAGATAGATAGATAGATAGATAGATAGACAGACAGACAGACAGACAGACAGATAGATAGATAGATAGATAGATAGATAGATAGATAGATAGATAGATAGATAGATAGATAGATAGATAGATAGATAGATAGATAGATAGATAGATAGATAGATAGATAGATAGATAGATAAGACAGACAGACATATAGATAGATAGATAGATAGATAGATAGATAGATAGATAGATAGATAGATAGATAGATAGATAGATAGATAGATAGATAGATAGAGAAGACAGACAGGCATATAGATAGATAGATAGATAGATAGATAGATAGATAGATAGATAGATAGATAGATAGATAGATAGATAGATAGATAGATAGATAGATAGATAGATAGATAGATAGATAGATAGATAGATAGATAGATAGGCAGGCAGGCAGACAGACAGACAGAATAGATAGATAGATAGATAGATAGATAGATAGATAGATAGATAGATAGATAGATAGATAGATAGATAGATAGATAGATAGATAGATATACAGATAGATAGATAGATAGATAGATAGATAGATAGATAGATAGATAGATAGATAGATAGATAGATAGATAGATAGATAGATAGATAGATAGATAGATAGATAGATAGATAGATAGATAGATAGATAGGCAGGCAGGCAGACAGGCAGGCAGACAGACAGAATAGATAGATAGATAGATAGATAGATAGATAGATAGATAGATAGATAGATAGATAGATAGATAGATAGATAGATAGATAGATAGATAGGCAGGCAGACAGGCAGGCTGACAGGCAGGCAGACAGACAGACAGAATAGATAGATAGATAGATAGATAGATAGATAGATAGATAGATAGATAGATAGATAGATAGATAGATAGATAGATAGATAGATAGATAGATAGATAGATAGATAGAGAAGACAGACAGACATATAGATAGATAGAAAGATAGATAGATAGATAGATAGATAGATAGATAGATAGATAGATAGATAGATAGATAGATAGATAGATAGATAGATAGATAGATAGATAGGCAGGCAGGCAGGCAGGCAGGCAGGCAGACAGACAGAATAGATAGATAGATAGATAGATAGATAGATAGATAGAGAGAGAGAGAGAGAGAGAGAGAGAGAGATAGATAGATAGATAGATAGATAGATGGATGGATGGATGGATGGATGGATGGATGGATGGATGGATAGATAGATAGATAGATAGATAGATAGATAGATAGATAGATAGATAGATAGATAGATAGATAGATAGATAGATAGATAGATAGATAGATAGATAGATAGATAGATAGTCAGTCATTTGTGTGTGTCTTATTTTTTCCTGAAAATGACGGATCGTACATTCACTGTTGCAAAAATGTAAACGTGTTTATCACGCTCATCTTCCGGCATAATTAATCTATTACATAGATTCTCCGAATGACAGAGCAAGCAAGGAGTTTGATTCCTACAGAGGACATTTTTTTTTTAAACCGATCACCTGTCCTTTTTTTTTAATTGCCTTTTTTTTCGTGTTATCGTGAGCTTTCGATTGGCTAAGCGGTTAGAGCAATTTCCTATCGCGGCACAGCTCCCGAGTTCCGAGATCGCAATCTGGTAGCAGTACACTCCAGTCTACTCAGCTGTATATGGGTACCTGACTCTGCTCTTGAGTTAGGGACAGCGAAGCAGCGAGGAAGAGAACCGGTCACTTCCCGTCATAAAATAGAAGGACCTAGTGTAGTGAAATCTCTAACACTTTACTCCTCTACGGCAATACCTGCTTTGAGACTACATTTGCCGTGTTTTTATTATTTATAATCAGCCCTTTAAGAACTTACCGCGTAAATCTTGCGATAGCTTTCTGTTCCAACAACGACAACAAAACACACAAACAAACAAACAAACAAATCTGTCATGATTGCATAAAAGACACAAAAAACGAACGACTTCTTCGGGAATAAAGTCAGGCAGCCGATTTGAGTGGTGAGACCTGCCAGTGAAGTATAATGCCTTGACTACCAGCACCCCGTCTGCTGGGTCTCTAATGTCGCTACCCCAGGACTGTCTCATAGCTCTGCTGCCAGGCAGCGCTGCCACTCGAAGTGGCCTCGGCGTACGATGATAAATGTTGTCAGTAACACAAGGGGCAGATCCGACACAAATCTCGAGCCGTTTCTCAGTCTGGTGACAAATAGGTACTAGAACCTTGTCAAGCCGGGGAGAATAGATAGATAGTTGAGGGATTCGCGCAATGGGATATGTTAACATGATCTGATAATGTGAAGTTTCATTACTAAGTTGTTGCTTGATGAATGAAAGCAGACAAACGAACTTTATGATAACATTAACAAAACAACTTTAGACATGAACAGTGACAGAAGAAAACATGGTTAGATTAACATAGGGTGCGACATACTGAGAATAAATGAACGTATATGTCCGTATTCTTCTACGTGCTATTGTACTATCGTCACAATCATCATTATCATCATCAGTAGCTTTTAACTCCACATGAAGCACATGTCTTCAACTAAAACGTCTCAAACTTTCCTACCAGTGCCATCCTTTCAAAGTACAACCATGCCTTCTTTATCACTTTCGTGTATATCTCCAGTTCTCTTCTCCGTGTGTTTGTGGACTCCCTCTGTTTCTCCTACCCTGGGGATTACAGAACGGTGCCTACCTTGTTATGATATCAACTGGTTCTTCTATGTGGATGTCCTATATTCATGATGTTATACCCATGGGCACCTGGTTGATCGAAATTAATGTCAACCAGCGGCGTGTTTACCAAGAGGTTTCCGAGGTTTCCTAATGAGATAAAATTAAGATCAGACCTTCAGGTCTCTCAGGCAACTAATGTGAAATTGTACGTGGGGTTGTCAGCCTCATCACGTAAAACGAAGTGCTACAGTCAGTCCAACTGCATGGCTGTGAAATATGGATAACAACAAAAATAGCAACCAACAAGTTGAAGATCCTCATAAATGGAAGCATCGGCAGAATAGAAGGATTAAAATGGAATGACAAGATCACCAATGTGGAACTGATGACAAGATCACCAATGTGGAACTGATGACAAGATCACCAATGTGGAACTGATGACAAGATCACCAATGTGTACCTCATGACAAGATCACCAATGTGTAACTGATGACAAGATCACCAATATGGAACTGATGACAAGATCACCAATATGGAACTGATGACAAAAACACCAATATGGAACTGGTGACAAGATCACCAATGTGGAACTGATGACAAGATAACCAATATGGAACTGGTGACAAGATCACCAATGTGAAACTGATGACAAGATCACCAATGTGGAACTGGTGACAAGATCACCAATGTGGCACTGATGACAACAACCATACAAGTACCAGGGATACAAGATGTGAGGCGAAATAGCTGATGTAGGATAGTGCACAAACACAGAGGAAACCAGTTGATTATATTACAAGGCAATCCTTGTTCTGGAATCCACAGAGTGAGAGGAATAGAGAAAGACACGAAAACACATTGACAACAGAATTAGAGACATCCATGCCAAGGATGCTGAAGATATGGAAATACTCTGAACGGATGGCTCAAGACAAGAAGACATGGCACGGAGTTCTTGAAGCCCTATGCTTTATATGAAGTTGAAGGGTGATGATGATGATTAACAACCGATTGTTACACAACATTAGTTCTGGGGGTAGACAACATTAGTTCTGGTGGTAGACAACATTAGTTCTGGTGGTAGACAACATGAGTTAATATGAGATGTATTTAAACGTTATGGTGGTAGACAACATACACGGTGTTCCACCTGTCAAATAAATCACAGAGCTCCAAACTAGTACTAAATAGGAAGAACGTATACCAGGATGAAAACCTGAACTACCTAGACATTATCTTTGATCGTCGGTTGACTTGGAAAAAACAGATTGAAAGAAACCGGATACGGGCAAGGCAAAGAATGGTTGTCATGAAAAAACTTGCTAGAAGAGCTTCGGGAGCAGATGAGAGTGTGCTAAAGACGTTATACACAGGGCGAGTCAGATCAGTCCTAGAGTATGGCATTGCAGCAGCTAAGTCAAACTTCGATAAAAATTAATAGACTCCAAAATCAAGTAATGAGAATCATAACAACAGGCATGAAGACAATACCTATTAAAGAACTCGAAAAGATTACATAACCTTGTATGGAAGATAGAAGAGATAGCAGGGCTCAGAAACAAGCCGAGAAATTCAGTAGACTAACAGACCACCCAAAATAACACAGAATAAATGGTCTTGGAAGGGGAAGACTCAAACGAAGCAACTTTGTCGAATCAGCCAAAACAAAGGTGAGAGCAGATCCCTTAAATGCAATATTAACAGTTAAACTCATCTATACTGCACACAAGCTCCCAACTTGGAAACAACAACTAAACCCATCTATACTGCACACAAGCTACCAACTTGGAAACAACAACTAAACCCATCTATACTGCACACAAGCTACCAACTTGGAAACAACAGCGCTTCCCAGAAATGACAGAAAATATTCCTGGTATTGAAAGAAAGTAGAGCCAGACTGCAACAGAGAGAAGAGCCATAACTACAAATAACAAAGAGAAACATTACCAAAACATCACCTGGACACATGCCTACACAGATGGATCAGCAACACCTGGACACATGCCTACACAGATGGATCAGCAACACCTGGACACATGCCTACACAGATGGATCAGCAACACCTGGGCACATGCCTACGCAGATGGATCAGCAACACCTGGACACATGCCTACTCAGATGGATCAGCAACACCTGGACACATGCCTACACAGATGGATCAGCAACACCTGGACACATGCCTACACAGATGGATCAGCAACACTTGGACACATACCTACACAGATGGATCAGCAACACCTGGACACATGCCTACACAGATGGATCAGCAACACCTGGACACATGCCTACACAGATGGATCAGCAACACCTGGACACAAGCCTACACAGATGGATCAGCAACACCTGGACACATGCCTACACAGATGTATCAGCAACAAATGCAACAGAAGATGGAAGTAGAAGAGTGTTGCTGAACTTAAGCACTGGTACACAAAAAGGCTGTCTGTGACAACAGGAAAATTCTGAAGTCACTTTAGAGCAGGGGCAGGGGCCTTGAAAACTGTAGCAAATGTCCTAATGACAGAAGAAAGCATTGAGAGACAAGTTCCTTTCTTTACAGGGGCGCTGTCAGTTATTACAACACTGAAGAGCCAGAACAATGCAGACCTGGATGACCTAAGAGTAGTACTCCACAAACTGAGCCAGCGATTCAAAAGAATTGTGATACAATGGATCCCATCTCATTGCAACATTTCCGGCAATGAAGAAGCTGACAGATTAGCAAATAAAGGTGGAAAGCTACCTCAGCCTGATACAAGTATAACTTTCGAAAAGGTAAAGAGTTTTATCAGAACCAGATTAAGGAACAAATGGGAAGCAGAGCATCCAGGCCACACAAAAAATGATGCATATTACCAGCTCAGCAGACGAGAACAAATGCTAATGTTCAGACTCCCCACGGGCCACAACAGACATATCCAACAAGCTAAAGATAGGATCTACCAATGAGGTTGGCTGTAAGGCAAAGGTAAAGGATCCCGTTACACGCCCATTGAGGCATATTGGGAATAGGGTGTTAGGCCCATATTTTCTTGACCATCGGCACACTAGGGGTGATGTGGTCAGCATCTGATACCCAGTTCACGAGACTGGGTCGACCCCAGAGCTGTTTGCGGTCTAAAAAATCCAACTTTAGCTGGAGATCGAACCGTGGACTACCAAGCTAGGAACCTAGTGCACTAACCACTGCGCTACCACAGCTCCAAGTGTGCATCTATGCTTTTTACCTGGTTGGTTGCATGCAGGGGGATGTCACTATGGGCCCATGATGGACAAGGGGAGCTGAGAAGTGGCTCTGTGCAGGACGTGAGACTTCCACGAGAGTGAGCCCAGAACCAGAGCACCGTATTTTAGCTCTGCATATTTGAAAAGCCCCCTAAGATGGCTGGAATTCCACAGTATACCACGCACTTCTTCCCCCCAGCTTGAGACCAGATGTGATGATACTTTAAATGGCAGTCAAGCTGGAGAAGTTCATGACTTCAACTCAACACGTTTCGGAATGACAGAAAAGCCACAGGAAAAAACCTAGATTTATGTGAAATAACACCAAGGAGTCTTCAACTTGGTATTGGCTGCAAAAGAGCGAGAAGCTCAGCAGCTCTAGTTAAACAACAACAACAACAACAACAACAACAATAACAACAACAACAACAAAGTCACAAATATGGCAAGGAAAGCCAGTTTCAGACCAACTATTACCAATCAAATAACTATCAAATTGAATAATAACTTCCAGACTCATACATTTCGAGTCTGATAAATGAATGCCCTTTCACCAAATAATACACTGTCGACGTCCTCCATGCTTCATAAACTTGCGACAGTCTTCTGTCTCAACACTCTAACTCTAGCAACCTCAAAATCCTTGCTTTCTAGCCGCCAAAATCGCACTTATCTACTCTAACGGAGTCTGAGATTGGCTGAGTGGATAGAGCGCATTAATCTTGCGGCAAAGTTACTGGGTTGCGATATCGAAACTTGGTAGGGTCATGATCCAATCGTCCCATCTGTAAATGGGTATATGACTCTGCTCTTAGGTTATGGAAGGCAATGGAAGCGAGTGAGGAAACTCGTCACCTCACCTGATAAAGCTAAACTTGGTATAGTAAAGTCTCTAAGACTTCGTTCCTTTTTTGGCAATTTCTAGTACGGAATTACCATTACCTTATTCTCTGACTCGTATAAGGACAAAATAAACACACAATCACAATCTAATTTACTCGTAGCAAGCAAGAGGACATGCACACCATCATAGCTGGCAGACACTGGAGCTGGGTCGGTCATGTCCTCAGAAGAGACCCCGATGCCATCACAAGAACAGCTTTTAGACCCCTGAAGGAAAGCGAAAGAGAGGCCGACCAAAAACAACTTGGCGGAGGACTGTGGAGGCTGAGATGCAAAGAATGAACCAGAGTTGGGGCACTGTACGAAGGATGGCCACCGACCGTGCAAAGTGGAATCAATTTGTTGTTGCCCTACAAGACGCCACTAGGCGTGATGGCCACTGACTGCTTTGACGGTCGGTGGTTAAGGATCGAAGAAGAAGAAGACAATCTAATTACAACAATGTAACAAACCGAATGATATCACATATAAAATCCATCTGACCCTCTAAGAACCCACAAACATAACAACAAGCTGCCTATACAGCATATGCGTTTGAACCTCACAAACTGTTCTTAACAATCATGAACGCGGAAAATTAACACTATACACCTTTTTTGGTTGTGGCCTTAACCTTAAATCGGTCACCGTGTTCTGGATGAACCAGGCGTATCTAGACAAGCACTCAAGTATTTTAAATCCGTATTTTTTACTCATGTTCTGGCACTTTAAAGAGGTTCTGTTTTTTTTTAAAATGTGTTTATCCCTGGCTCAGGCCAAGTTGGAAAAACCCAAAATCGACAGCAGTTTAGAGGTTAAAATCCTCAACCCTTCTCCTCAGTACGGGCATTAGAGCAGACATCTTTACGTCATTTGTCTTCTCCCCAGGTATCATTCCGTGTCATGTCGAGGTCATTCCTAGTTGACCAAACCGAGCTGGTGTAAAACCCGGGCTTCATCTGACACATTCGAACATACAGATACCCAGATATTTTAATCCGCAAGTAATCCTGATGTAATACCGAACCGTCGCTGCGTATATCTTCACGCCGGTGGCTCTAGACTTATCTAGACCTGGTGCCGGCTTATCACTCGTTTGCCTGCCCTTCCAGGTGTTTTAGCTCCAAGGAACAATTGAATGTTTCTTAACAAACCATGTCTGCAGCAATCTCCTGGGTGTCACTAAATCATTCACAGACAGTGCGTGATCATAAGTTACAACTGTATCTACGTTTAGACGGAAAAGTAAAGAGCTCTGAGTAATAGCGAGAACAGTGGAGAGATTTTCATCTACTCCCTTTTAGAATAACCGTCTCCAGAGCAAACAGGTTAATGTAGTATCATATCAGATATTGCCATAGGGAGTGAAGTGTTAGAGACCTCACTATACTAGGTCTAGCTTTATTTGCCTTCCCTAACTCAAGACCAGAGTCAGGTACCCATTATTTACAGCAAGGTAGACTGAAGCGAGACGATATCAGGTTTTGATCCCGGTAACTGTGCTGGGAGAGGAAAGTGCTCTAACAGGTGAGAGTACTAGTCGATAACGAAGACAGGTGAGAGTACTAGTCGATAACGAAGACAGGTGAGAGTACTAGTCGATAACGAAGACAGGTGAGAGTACTAGTCGATAACGAAGACAGGGTGAGAGTACTAGTCGATAACGAAGACAGGTGAGAGTACTAGTCGATAACGAAGACAGGTGAGAGTACTAGTCGATAACGAAGACAGGTGAGAGTACTAGTCGATAACGAAGACAGGTGAGAGTACTAGTCGATAACGAAGACAGGTGAGAGTACTAGTCGATAACGAAGACAGGTGAGAGTACTAGTCGATAACGAAGACAGGTGAGAGTACTAGTCGATAACGAAGACAGGTGAGAGTACTAGTCGATAACGAAAACAGGTGAGAGTACTAGTCGATAACGAAGACAGGTGAGAATGCAGGTTAGAAGGGTAAGATCTAGGGAATGAGTAGTAGATGAGTGGCAGACTACAGATAGGACACGAACATTTTTGTGGCAGAACCAAATGCGAAACCAGTGAGTGGCAGATATGTGTAGAGAGAGAGAGAGAGAGGCAGAGAGAGAGAGAGGAGGGAAACAAAGCCGAGGCTCAGATATAGTAATCAAACATGACATGACAAGAAAACGGTGAGCTCTGAGGAAAAGAAAGATATAAATCAGTAAAGAAATTAAGAAAGAGAGAATTTAGAAAAAAAGGAAAGGTAAGATGAAACAGAAAAGAAGAAATAAAAACGGAAGAAATGAAGCAAGAAAGACAAAAATGAAAGAAAAATGTGAAAAAGAAAATGAAAGAGAAAAGTAGAAAGAAAGAAAAAAAAAATGGAACAACGAAGGAGAGAGAGAAAAAACAAGAAAGGACTTAAGAAAGAAAAGAAAGAAAGAAAGAAAAAAAGCTGACCAGAGTTTACAACAACAATAAAATAATAGGTAACTCCGAGAGTAGAACCAGGGACACCCAGGTCACGCTATAGACTCGCTGTGGCTAACACCTTGACACGACATACGGGTTCTGAATATCTACTTTAAACTTAATGAACAATTTATTGACCACATAACTAGAGTTGCCAGGGGTACGACAATGGGTCCTAGTTGTTATAAGAATACACTAGGCAAGAGAACCTTTCATTGGACTGAAAAATGCGTGAAAATCACGTGACATCAAGTCCAACACAAAAATAAGCATCTTCATTTCAAACGTCCCGGCCGTTTTAACCTGGAAAATCATAAAAGGTAGTTCCATACAAATCTTACCGTAAGGAAGTGTCTGTTAGAGACATCGATATACCAGGTATATGTTTTATGAGATGGGGTGGCCGGTTTCCTTCCATAACTCAAGAGTAAAGTAAGGTACCCATTAACACCTGGAAAGACTGGAGTTGGCGCGACCAGGTCTCAAACCCAGTAACTTGATGATGTAAGGAAAACAAAGCTACAACGAAGACCCCAACGTCGGCAGAAAATAAAATTGAACAAGGTAGACTATCTGACAAAATGGTGGATAAGAAGCGGAGGCAAATAAATCAGGTCTGATGGTTCAGATCTCTCCTCTAATGTCTCTAAAAAAAAAAAACAATAACTATATTCTTAACGACTTAAGAAGACAAAATAAAGCCTGTGTTTTTGTTGTTTGTCGTCGTTTTTTCTAGTCGTCCTTTTCCCCCCCCCCCCCCCGCCCCACCCCGGGAGTCTCTGAGGAGGCAAAGAAAGGATAGGCCTAGAGCCTTATCAGGCATGTCGTAAGAGGTGGCTAATGTACGGTTGTGCGTGGTGCTGACAATCTCATCACGCAAAATGAAGCGCTTAAGAAACCACAGCTGCAAGGATATATTAATATCCTGGTGCCGGCTTCCTACATTGTGGATAACGGCCGGTCTGGCTCCATGAGACGTGAAGAGTGAAGATGGAAATGGTGAATGAATTGTCTCTCCATAGATGTTGTCTCTCCGTAGATGTTGTCTCTCCGTAGATATTGTCGCTCTGTAGATGTTGCCTCTCTGTAGATGTTGTCTCTCCGTAGATGTTGTCGCTCTGTAGATGTTGTCTCTCTGTAGATGTTGTCTCTCTGTAGATGTTGTCTCTCCATAGATGTTGTCTCTCTGTAGATGTTGTCTCTCTGTAGATGTTGTCTCTGTAGATGTTGTCTCTCCATAGATGTTGTCTCTCTGTAGATGTTGTCTCTCTGTAGATGTTGTCTCTCCATAGATGTTGTCTCTCTGTAGATGTTGTCTCTCTGTAGATGTTGTCTCTGTAGATGTTGTCTCTCCATAGATGTTGTCTCTCTGTAGATGTTGTCTTTCCGTAGATGTTGTCTCTCCGTAGATGTTGTCTCTCCGTAGATGTTGTCTCTCCATAGCTGTTGTCTCTCTGTTGATGTTGTCTTTCCGTAGATGTTGTCTCTCTGTAGATGTTGTCCCTCCATAGATGTTGTCCCTCCATAGATGTTGTCTATCCGTAGATGTTGTCCCTCCTTAGATGTTGCACCTTCATAGATATTGTCCCTCCGTAGATGTTGTACCTTCATAGATATTGTCCCTCCGTAGATGTTGTACCTTCATAGATATTGTCCCTCTGTAGATGTTGTACCTTCATAGATATTGTCCCTCCATAGATGTTGTCTCTCCGGAGATATTGTACCTTCATAGATATTGTCCCTCCGTAGATGTTGTCCCTCCGTAGATGTTGTCTCTCCATAGATGTTGTCCCTTCATAGATGTTGTCCCTCCATAGATGTTGTCCCTCCATAGATGTTGTCCCTTCATAGATATTGTCCTTCCATAGATGCTGTCCCTTCGTAGATGTTGTCCCTCCATATATGCTGTCCCTTCGTAGATGTTGTCCCTCCATAGATGCTGTCCCTCCATAGATGCTGTTCCTCCATAGATGTTGTCCCTCCGTAGATGTTGTCCCTCCGTAGATATTGTCCATCCATAGATGTTGTCCCTCCATAGATATTGTCCCTCCATAGATGATTGTTGCGCACATAATTCTTTTGTATGGAATTATGCGACGCACGGATTACAGTAAGTAGGTAGGCATACAAATGTACGATAGGACTAGTTGATATGAAAAAGAGATTACTTTTGTTACAGTCAAAGTTATATCACCCATGATTTGATTTATACTTTTAATTCTATGAGTGATCTCTCTTGAATATATTGATTTGGCGTATGAACACTAGTTTTATGCATTTCGCATTTTGTGATAGCCAGAAAATAGATTGATCTTGTTCAATATGTTTATGGCCTGAATTTATATGTATTACTTGTCTAGTGCAAGAAGATTCGGTCTTATATTGTATATCTTTGTATGTTTAGGTCGGACTATATTCTTTGTGCTGAACTCTGGGGCAGGTATTCGTTTTTCGAGACATGCGTAGTGAGTCTCGACGAAGCCGCCTGATAATGGCTGTGTGTGTTTTTTGGGCTGGTCCTGTAAAATGGTTGAAAGTGATCTGTGAATGATCTTTCAGAAGGAGATTGTGTCTCTGCGAGATGCTATTGTCAGAGATTCTCCTCATGTACTCTATTGTGTTTAATTCGGACTCCAGGTAATACCAGACCCTTTAATGATCTCTACTTTGTTAGATCTAGATGGACATCGTGTTATCGAGCATCTAGAATCGTTTGTATATCGACGAAGATGACAGGTTATCTTACAGCTCTTGTGCACTACATGAAGCACCTTTAATGATATAGAACTATATGGAAACTCTATGAGAATATTTAATCCATATTACGAATTAACTTCGGCCCATCATTTATCCTTCTCCTGAGTGAGTGAGAGAAACTCAAGAAGGTGGCCATTTTGGATTACTGTCATTACAATGGGTCACTGTCAAGAGAACGGAATATTTATTCTACTATCGGACAGTGGTACGGAGATCTTGCTATGATGGAAAACCCACTTTCGTGGTTTAACATTATTGTATAAACATCTGATATATACAGCTTAAGAACTTAACCAAGAAAAAGGGTTCGGTCAGTGAACTCTTATCCATGTCTACATATCCACCTCCACTGATGCGTTCAGTCAGTGGAAGTATAAGGCGATAATACACCCCAGCCTTGAGGGCTCTACATATATCGTCTATTGTATTTATGCTATACGAAATGATGTTTGATGTTGCCACCTACTATTCAAATACCATGATTTACAGTGTCAACATGTACCTATGACTGTATACGTTCTGTCCAAGTGTGTGCGTCCTAATAAACAGTACGAAACGACCACAGCAGTCTGTATCGGTGACTTATAGCTATGAGTGAATGAGTGCCTTATACTGGTCAACATACGAACATTCCACCATTCGCATAACTAACACTTTACACTCTCACTCCATATCTGCATAACCCTGCGTCGGTCGAGTTGACCTTTGTTCTACCTGCAATACCCATCATATTCACCACTGGTTTGCGTAAGGAGAAGAAACCATATATATTTTACAGTGGTAGGCCAGATTCCTGGGTCCAGCCTTCGCAGTCTTAATCTTGAGAAGTCACCTAGTGTTACAAGAACGTTTATTTTGGCCAAATGTGACACACATCAACACCTGTAGGACAATTATACAGTCGATGTCAGCTTGACCTGTTCTGACAAGTGTATACAGAATCTGGGTCAGTACTTGTTGACATTTTCCACAGTACAGACAGTGTTATAAAGAAGTGATTGTCTATCCTGCTGAAGAAGAATTGCAGTGTTGTTAGACAGAGAAGTGCATATATTTCATCGTTGGATCTTCATATGCTACATTTGTTGAACATTGTAATAAGGTAGTTCAATAATTTAAAAACTTGTTAGGTAAGATAACTGAAGACCATCCTCAGGATTGGGACAGGGTTTTACCCGCGGCTCTCTTTGCATACAGAGAGGTCGCCAACGAACATACAGGATTTTCTCCCTTTGAACTTGTTTTTGGTGCGAAACCGCGAGGTCCTATGTCCTTACTTCATGACCTTATAACGGCTGATAATATTGTCGATGACACAAAATCCTCTTACGAATATGTCATTGCACTTAGACACAAGATTATCGAAGCATGCAAATTGGCAACTGCTTCTTCTGAATTTGCGAAACAGAAGGCAAGGCAATTTGCCAATAAGAAGAGATGCTTGCGACAACTTTGTCCAGGTGACAAAGCATTTGTCTTGCTACCTTGTAGGGAAAACAGACTTCTTATTTCTTGGAAAGGTCCGTACGAGGTAATATCAAAAGTTTCCGATGTTGACTATATCGTCGATATTGACGGGAAGCATAAAACCTTCCACATCAACATACTCATGGAATTCCATGAACGTCCGGATTATTTACAACCTGTTTTCCAGGCAACGGACGATTATCCAGTCCCACATGGACATTACTCATCACTGTCAGTAATACAGGATGAGGAAACGAGTTTCTCGGATGTGAATCTCCCTTTTCCGATGATTCCACTTCATTCTAATGAATCATGGAAAGACGTTACGATCTCTTCCGAGTTATCTCTAGGAGAACAGAGACAAGTTTCTACTATGTTACAACAATTTCAGGATGTCCTTACTGACATTCCTGGTCGAATTAATGTCATTGAACATGACATTATTCTTGCTGACCATAATCCTATAAGAGTCAGACCGTATCCTATCCCGATACATTTTCAAGAACAGGTTGAGAAAGAGTTGGATGAGATGATAGATTTGGAAATAATTGAACCATCCCCATCAGCATAATCTTCGCCGATGGTTATTGTACAGAAAAAAGACAATAACATACGTCTTTGCGTTGATTATCGCAAATTGAACCAAGTGACGAAATTTGATGCTGAACCTATGCCTTTACTAGAAGAGCTACTTACTAGACTATCGAATTCTCAATTCTTCACTAAACTTGATTTGTCTAAGGGATATTGGCAAGTTCCTCTATCCGAACATGCCAAACCGTTTACGGCTTTTTCGACACCCAGGGGTCTGTTCCAATGGAATTTCATGCCTTTCGGCCTTATGAACGCCCCTGCAACATTCGTACGCATGATGCGTCGGATCTTATCTCATCGTACAGATGTCATTGCATATCTTGATGACATCTGTCTTTTCAGTGATACTTGGGAAGATCACTATTTAGGGTTAAATGAATTACTGTCTACCTTGCGCGAGCATAACCTGACAGCAAAACCATCTAAAGCCTGTATTGGTTTTAGCGAAATATCTTTCTTAGGTCACCGTGTTGGTCATGGTTTCTTAAGAACAGAGGACCATAATACAAGTAAAATACTTAACATTTCTATTCCTAAGACTAAAAAGCAAGTGCGAAGTCTCTTAGGTCTCATACAATTTTATGGACGATTCATTCCGAATCTGTCTTCGATCATGGCACCTCTTTCTTCCTTGCTAAAGAAAGGGTCTCCTAATACAGTCCATTGGACTCAAGAATGTCAATCCTCTTTGGATAAGATTAAAACTATGTTTTCTACTTCACCTATTTTAGTGTTACCTACTAAAGATAAGACATTTATTCTTCGTAGTGACGCTTCATCCACAGGGATTGGAGCAGCACTAATGCAAGAGTACTCCGGAACTCTGCATCCTGTGATGTATATTTCTCGGAAACTAAATGCCGCAGAGAAGAATTACTCGGTCCTAGACCGTGAATTATTGGCTATGGTTTGGTCAATCCTGAAACTTCAAAGATTTCTTCTTGGCGCGCATTTCATTGTGGAAACTGACCAGAAAGCTCTTATGGCTATTCAGAGTAAAAATCTGAAGAGCGCGAGATCAACGCGATACGTGATTGCTCTTCAGCCTTTTCATTTTTCGGTGCGAGCTATCCGTGGTTCAGAAAATGTGATGGCAGATATCTTATCTAGATGCCCACATGATTCCACCTAACCGTTAGATCCTGAGATTGCTACAGGTCTAACTCTACTACACTTTTTTCTATACTAAAATATGTACACATATGTAATATATCATATATTGATTGTATCACTACTTAGCGGTTCATTGATGTATATTCACCGCTGGTCTTTCGATGTTTTTCGTCTTTGATAATCATGATGTTAAGATACCTAAGATGAAATTTTTGGATAAACTATTGTAAAAATTGTGGCATTGCCAGTATTGTAGTAGGCGTTGGTGACACCTCTCTGGAAATATTTATACTTGGAGAAATACTTTCTCTAAGATCCTGAGATATATTCTCACTTGTCGTGCCATATGACGACATAGCCTCACATTAGGCGTTACATTTGTTTGGAATGCTTATCATCTGCGCATTGTTATTCGTGCATTGTGAGCCTATTGTATGTTGCTCCTAGATGAATTTCAAAAAAAAAAAGTTCCATTTTTTTCCCGCGGGGTGTGGTAATCTGTTGCGCACATAATTCTTTTGTATGGAATTATGCGATGCACGGATTACAGTAGGTAGGTAGGCATACAAATGTACGATAGGACTAGTTGATATGAAAAAGAGATTACTTTTGTTACAGTCAAAGTTATATCACCCATGATTTGATTTATACTTTTAATTCTATGAGTGATCTCTCTTGAATATATTGATTTGGCGTATGAACACTAGTTTTATGCATTTCGCATTTTGTGATAGCCGGAAAATAGATTGATCTTGTTCAATATGTTTATGGCCTGAATTTATATGTATTACTTGTCTAGTGCAAGAAGATTCGGTCTTATATTGTATATCTTTGTATGTTTAGGTCGGACTATATTCTTTGTGCTGAACTCTGGGGCAGGTATTCGTTTTTCGAGACATGCGTAGTGAGTCTCGACGAAGCCGCCTGATAATGGCTGTGTGTGTTTTTTGGGCTGGTCCTGTAAAATGGTTGAAAGTGATCTGTGAATGATCTTTCAGAAGGAGATTGTGTCTCTGCGAGATGCTATTGTCAGAGATTCTCCTCATGTACTCTATTGTGTTTAATTCGGACTCCAGGTAATACCAGACCCTTTAATGATCTCTACTTTGTTAGATCTAGATGGACATCGTGTTATCGAGCATCTAGAATCGTTTGTATATCGACGAAGATGACAGGTTATCTTACAGCTCTTGTGCACTACATGAAGCAACTTTATTGATATAGAACTGTATGGAAACTCTATGAGAATATTTAATCCATATTACGAATTAACTTCGGCCCATCATTTATCCTTCTTCTGAGTGAGTGAGCGAAACTCAAGTAGGTGGCCATTTTGGATTACTGTCATTACAATGGGTCACTGTCAAGAGAACGGAATATTTATCCTACTATCGGACAGTGGTACGGAGACCTTGCTATGATGGAAAACCCACTATCGTGGTTTAACATTATTGTATAAACATCTGATATATACAGCTTAAGAACTTAACCAAGAAAAAGGGTTCGGTCAGTGAACTCTTATCCATGTCTACATATCCACCTCCACTGATGCGTTCAGTCAGTGGAAGTATAAGGCGATAATACACCCCAGCCTTGAGGGCTCTACATATATCGTCTATTGTATTTATGCTATACGAAATGATGTTTGATGTTGCCACCTACTATTCAAATACCATGATTTACTGTGTCAACATGTACCTATGACTGTATACGTTCTATCCAAGTGTGTGCGTCCTAATAAACAGTACGAAACGACCACAGCAGTCTGTATCGGTGACTTATAGCTATGAGTGAATGAGTGCATTATACTGGTCAACATACGAACATTCCACCATTCGCATAACTAACACTTTACACTCTCACTCCATATCTGCATAACCCTGTGTCGGTCGAGTTGACCTTTGTTCTACCTGCAGCACCCATCATATTCACCACTGGTTTGCGTAAAGAGAAGAAACCATATATATTTTACAATGATGTCCTTCCATAGATATTGTCCCTTCATAGATATTGTCCCTCCATAGATGTTATCCCTCCATAGATTTTGTCCCTCCATAGATGTTGTCCCTCCATAGATGTCCCTTCATCTATATTGTCCCTCCATAGATGCTGTCCCTTCGTAGATGTTGTCCCTCCATATATGCTGTCCCTTCGTAGATGTTGTCCCTCCATAGATGCTGTCCCTCCATAGATGCTGTCCCTCCATAGATGTTGTCCTTAAATAGATATTGTCCCTCCATAGATATTGTCCGTCCATAGATATTGTCCCTTCATAGATATTGTCCCTCCATATATGTTGTCCCTCCATAGATGTTGTCCCTTTGTAGATGTTGTCCCTCCATAGATGTTGTCCCTCCGTAGATGTTGAGGTTAGAACAGTGGATCTCTTACAGAAGTGGTTACTTTACCAAATTGTTTTATGTCATGAGTTTGCCACTCTCATACATAACGTTCCGAAACTGTCTTATAATGTTTCTTTATTCACGCGTTAACTACTTTTCTATGTGGCACACACCTTTTAACCATTTACCATATGCAGGGGACTGTTGGTTATATCAGGACGCTTTTTATTTAGTGTGGTATTTCTCTTGATGGTGTATGTTTTCTATGCTCGGTTCTGTATTATTCATTTAGATGAAGTTTTTACATTTTAGTTATTGTTCAGACTGTTCTCTTATTCAGATGTTGGACTGTGTCTATCTTGGCATGCATTTAATATTGGTTAGAGGTATATGCCAATTCATATATTTGTGGGGCAGCCTGCTACAGTAGAATTACTGGCTAGGCACGCTTACAACGGTACAGCAAACCATTTCTTCGATCTCACGTGATGCACTCTGGCGGATTTTCTGATTAACCGTCAAAAACGAACAGTGAATTGTCTAAGTTTCAAGTAGATAACATTGTATTGTCCGGTCCCCTTTCAGTCCAGGAGATCCGAATCATTATGTAAACCATTTCACCGAGCGTATTTATACTGCTTCAACAAACTCGAACGACTGTCTGAAAACGGCCGTTAGAACTAGTGTGGAAATGTGGCTTTTGGGGCAGTGAACCAGAAGTTAACGGGTACATGTATTTTTCTACACAATCAAGCTCCGCCCTCAAAGGGACAAAAGAACGTGAAATTAAAAGAGTTCCGTGTAATGACAGGTAAAAACAGGTGTTAGGTTCTCATCGGAGATTTGACCGAAAAAAAGGCTACACACACACAGACAGACTATCAACAAAGGTGTCATAAAGATTGTAGCGTATCTTTGGTATCGTGAGGTAGGCCTACATAAACATGTCATTGTCTGGTTAGCGTTAAAAACACATAATGTTGCATGAAGAGTTGCCACTCCACTGTCTGTTTTGCACCCAGATCTTTATTTTTTATGTTATTATTTTTTTTAAACCATCTATGTTTCTGTTTTCCTTTTTTTTTCAGTGAAAGTCTATTTTATTTTCCAAGACTTGATGGTTTTTAATTTTTAATTATTGAAATTATTTTTTCACAAATAAGGCATAAAAAAAGAGAAAGAAAACGATAAATAAAATACTACGTGATACAGTTCTAAATATGTTGATGGGGGGGGGGGGGTGGGGGTGGAGGAGGGGGGGTAGGAGACACTGATATTGTGTCCGGAAAGTCAATGCTCAGGAAGGTATTTGTTTCTCTCTTATTTCATTATATTAGTCGGCTGTAATCCTCCTGAAAATAGGCTGCCCTGCTAAATTGCTGGAAATCATAAAGTCATTCCACGAGGACATGAAGGGAACAGTCCAGTATGCTGGAAGTACATCACAGCCATTTGACATATGCAGTGGCGTTAACCAAGGCTGCATTCTGGCTCCAACCCTCTTCGGGATCTTCTTTGCCTTACTCTTGAGACATGCATTCAGAGATGCAACTGAAGGAATCTGCCTTCACATTAGGTCAGATGGCCGTTTGTTGAATCTCGCAAGGCACAAACAAAAATCAGAAGGGTCACTATAAAAGACTTGTTATTCGCTGATGATGCTGCAGTCGTCACTCAAAGCCAACAGGAGCTTCAGAGCTTGATTAATCGCTTCACCCAAGCATGCAAGCACTTTGGCCTCACAATAAGTCTAACGAAAACAAATGTGCTGATGCAGGATGTAAGTGCTGCACCAGTTATCACTATCGATAACTATGAATTGGCAGCAGTGCACCACTTCACATACCTGGGGTATACCATCAATGACAAACTCTCTTTGGACACAGAAATTGATAGCCGCATTGGCAAAGCTGCAGCTACCTTTGCCCGCCTCACATCGCGTGTTTGGGGAAACTCTAAACTCACAATGAAGACCAAAGCTGCGGTATATAACGCCTGTGTCACCAGCACACTTCTATATGGTAGCGAGACATGGACAACTTATGCTAAGCAGGAAAGAAGGCTCAATACCTTCCTTCTACGGTGTGAACGCCACATCCTCGACATTTCGTGGAAAGATAAAGTGACAAATGTCGAAGTGTTGCCACGTGCTGGCCTTCAAAGCATGTATACAATGCCTAGACAGCGCAGACTACACTGGCTTGGCCATGTCCGCCGCATGGAAGATGGTCGCATCCCGAAAGATATCTTCTACGGACAACTGGCAGATGGCAAAAAAACAGTTGGGCGACCGCAGCTGAGATTCAAAGATGTGTGCAATAGAGACATGAGGGCACTGGACATAAATCCAGCAACCTGGTAGGATGAAGCTGCCGATCGCACCAAGTCGCTATGCTATCTGCGGCGCCACCTCAGTTTGGGCGAAAAAAAGCTCAGAGTATCTACTGGGTGTCTTCAAAAGGTGTCTACCTTTCGCGCAAGAGAGGAGAAAACATCGAAAGGAACACCAGGAAAATAAGCAGCTGAGGACTGTCACCTCAGGGGCGCATTGCCAAAGTCAATTATGACTGAAGGGGCTATTATTATTATTAGTCGGTTGTACCAATTGGTAGTTCTATCTGTGGAACAAGTGAGTGGTATAAGTGGCCTGCAGTCAGAGCTAGACACCTACAGCAGACGGTCTTAACAGACACTGGACCATCTTCGCAATTACTCCACGATACTACGAGGTTAGTGTTGTGGCCACCAGACTTGACCAGTGACGAGAGTGAACCCGTCCATAACCTGCAAAGAACAAGCATCGGCAGGAGCAGAAACCAACCAACACTTTACTGGCAGCTAAGTACCCATTGAAAGCTGCCAAGTGAACTCTCTATTAAACATTTTCTTCAAATCAGATCACCACCTATGAGGAAATTTTAAAGACTATCTAAATTCATCCCAACCATATTAATTTTACAATTCTAAACGATAATTGACTATTAAATTTTGTTATATGTAAATATACAAATTTATAATTGATTATATCATTTTGAGTGAACTGCATCCGTATGTCTCAGTCATTTTAAATATCTACAACAGAGCTATTTAAGTATTTTTAAAATAGGTTAAATCAGATGGGGGCTCATCAGAACAAGAAAAACCCTAACTCATAGAAGGTCAGGGAAGATAAAAAGTTTACACGGTCTGGATCCTATCAGCCGTAGTGCTTGATTTCTCTAAATTCCTATGAGACTCCCTAGAACTGAAGCACCATTCTTCAATTCACATCTCTGCCAAGAGCAATCTTGAGTGAAAGGTAGACACCTTTGAAGACCCTCAGTAGATACTCTGAACTTTGACCACTGGTGGACCATCACTGTAGAACATGGGGAGTAAATTCCATGACACGTATGGAAAGCGTTAAGTCATGACACACACAAGTTAAAACGTTAAGTCATGACACACACAAGTTAAAACGTTAAGTCATGACACACACAAGTCAAAACGTTAAGGCATGACACACACAAGTTAAAACGTTAAGGCATGACACACACAACTTAAAACGTTAAGTCATGACACACACACGTTAAAACGTTAAGTCATGACACACACAAGTTAAAACGTTAAGTCATGACACACACAAGTTAAAACGTAAAGGCATGACACACACAAGTTAAAACGTTAAGGCATGACACACACAAGTTAAAACGTAAAGGCATGACACACACAAGTTAAAACGTTAAGTCATGACACACACAAGTTAAAACGTTAAGTCATGACACACACAAGTTAAAACGTTAAGGCATGACACACACAAGTTAAAACGTAAAGGCATGACACACACAAGTTAAAACGTTAAGGCATGACACACACAAGTTAAAACGTTAAGTCATGACACACACAAGTTAAACGTAAAGGCATGACACACACAAGTTAAAACGTTAAGGCATGACACACACAAGTTAAAACGTTAAGGCATGACACACACAAGTTAAAACGTTAAGGCATGACACACACAAGTTAAAACGTTAAGGCATAACACACACAAGTTAAAACGTTAAGGCATGACACACACAAGTTAAAACGTTAAGGCATGACACACACAAGTTAAAACGTAAAGGCATGACACACACAAGTTAAAACGTTGAGGCATGACACACACACAAGTTAAAACGTTAAGTCATGACACACACAAGTTAAAACGTAAAGGCATGACACACACAAGTTAAAACGTTAAGCCATGACACACACAAGTTAAAACGTTAAGTCATGACACACACAAGTTAAAACGTTAAGGCATGACACACACAAGTTAAAACGTTAAGGCATGACACACACAAGTCAAAACGTAAAGGCATGACACACACAAGTTAAAACGTTAAGGCATGACACACACAAGTTAAAACGTAAAGGCATGACACACACAAGTTAAAACGTTAAGGCATGACACACACAAGTTAAAACGTTAAGTCATGACACACACAAGTCAAAACGTAAAGGCAGTCCCATGGCAGATATTGCCGTAGAGATTTCACTATACCAGTTCCAGCTTTACGAGATGGAGTAACCTAACCAGTTCCAGCTTTACGAGATGGAGTAACCTAACCAGTTCCAGCTTTACGAGATGGAGTAACCTAACCAGTTCCCTTACTCGCTGCCTTTGCCTTCCCTAACTTACAAGCAGAGCTAGGTACCCATTTACTGTTATTTTGCCATCTTCCAGTTAACTGTAGAAAATACATTTATGGATGCGACCATCTTTCAAACGGCGGAGATGGTGAATCCATCTAAGCAGTGTATGCGTTATTACTACAGAAATGACGGGAATTACGCGGGGCGAAGTGAATTATTCACAGGGAGCACTGTAACAAATATATTTCAGTCATACACACAATTACAAGAGATAGGTCGATGTTTAAGATTAATGTATTTCCTTTGCTCTATGTAAAAATATCGCCCTGTGCAGTTCCTGCGTGGTCTTTGATGAGACAAAGAAACAGATGATAGAACTAATTCTTCCCTCTATTTTGTATTTGTCTCAAAAGAGATGTAGCTGTTTATAGATGTATATAATTATGTACACGCATACACATATCAAAGGGCAACATATTTTGTTTAATCCTTTTTTTTTTAAACAGATCCGTCTAAAACAAATATAAAAATTACAAACAAAGCACAAACAATAGTATAAAAGATCGCAGTTGAGAATACAGATTTCCAAATAGATGCCTTTTCCACAGGTTCCGTTCCGCTGTCCACTTTTTATATTGCAAAGCTTCTTCTGATGTAGAATCTGGCTCCCAACCGCGCGGATTTGTGGCAGGAAGAGAATGGAGTGTTACTGAGCAGCGAGGACACAATAGGGCTCGGGTTAGCGCCGTAGTGTTTGTGGGAGGCCACGGCGAGTGTGTGAAATATGCCCGGAAAATCGAGATGAAAGGCTGAGCAAGAAAGGGTTGAAAGCGCTCACTCACTCTATGCGGGATTAGTTCGCTCCCGGTTTGAAAGAGGTCTTTTGTTGGTGAGATGCTGCATAGAGCAGGGCTGCTAAAGGTGGACTTGTTCTGGCTTGATCAGCTGGTTCAGATCATGAAGGTGTAAATGAGAAATATAGGTGCAAATATGTCTTTGTGTAGGTGTGTGTGTGTGTGTGTGTTTGAATATGTGTTTGCATGACTGTATGACTGTGTCTGTCTATACATGAATGTTTGTGTATATGGTTGTATGGTAGGCCTACCTGTGTTCATGTACATACTTGTAAACTATTCCTATCACACTGGCCTGGCAACTTTTTCTTATGAAACGAATTGCTACAAACCACCACAATATTTCTTCAACTTAAACTGGGAGAAAGAAAAACTAAGATTGCATGTCTGTAGATAGATAGACAGACAGACAGACAGACAGACAGACAGACAGGCAGGCAGGCAGGCAGGCAGGCAGGCAGATAGGTAGGTAGGTAGGTAGGTAGGTAGGTAGGTAGGTAGGTAGGTAGGTAGGTAGGAAGGTAGGTAGGTAGGTAGGTAGGTAGGTAGGTAGGTAGGTAGGTAGGTAGGTAGGTAGGTAGGTAGGTAGGTAGGTAGGTAGGTAGGTAGATAGATAGATAGATAGATGGATGGATGGATGGATGGATGGATGGATGGATGGATGGATGGATGGACGGACGGACGGACGGACGGACGGACGGACGGACGGACGGACGGACGGACGGACGGACGGACGGACGGACAGACAGACAGACAGACAGACAGACAGACAGACAGACAGACAGACAGATAGATAGATAGATAGATAGATAGATAGATAGATAGATAGATAGATAGATAGATAGATAGATAGAGATGGATGGATAGATAGATAGATAGATAGATAGATAGATAGATAGATAGATAGATAGATAGATAGATAGATAGATAGATAGATAGATAGATAGATAGATAGATAGATAGATAGATAGATAGATAGATAGATAGATAGATAGTGTGACAGAGTATGTAAATATATTTACATATATCAACACGGTTTTGCTTCCACCTGTTTCCCACCTCTCTTTGCTTTTTAATATCCACGTTTCTTTAACGCAGAAGACATGCGCTTCGATATTTGTCAAACTCATAATTGTAGCCACCCCTATTTTTTTTTCGTTTCTCTATGTCTTATAGACACTAGGAATGTTTACATACAGACTATGATGCACGTAGCGAGAGAAAAGGGTGATAAGCTAATGAAGAAAATCAAGGGCGATAAGTTAAGACGTACTTTTTCGGTAATTACTTTGGTCAGGGGGAATTAATCTGAGGACAGGAGAGATAATCACAGTTACCCCCTGTTGCGTGATAAATTCTCGCAACATCGTTTTATTTCAATATCTGTTTTATAACGCAAGGGCAACAACTGCTTGGAATTTATAGTCACTTTTCTCGGTAAGCATTTGTCTTCTCGCGTTGGTATCGAATGCAGTTAAGTTTGAGCTGTGGTCGTTTTGCGCTGGACTGCGCATGACTTGTCTTGCTTCTTTGTCGATCGGTTTCCGCCCACCACTAGTGGGAGTGAGCGATTTGGAATGGCGAAAGAGATGCCTCGTTGAAGAGGGGATCTCCGCTATTTTTGTTCTGTCAGGGATGTGTAGTCCTCTTAATGGATATTTCGTTTATTCGAGATAATACCTCTAGTGTTTCCCACATGTCGGGAGGCGTGATATTTCTGTGTATTTCATGAAAACAAGGTAAATTGACTCTTTCATTAACTCTATTGATTTTGGGTCGTGAGCGATTTCGATTCATAGCCTGTCTGCGAAAGTCGTCGTCACGAGATGTTTTCCTAGCTCACATGTCGCTGCATTGTACTGCATCGGTTGATGCAGGTACCAAGGACCATTACTTGCTACTTTGTTAAATGAACTAGGTTTGGAAAACCTTTATTATCTAGAGGATATTTTTGAGGACATTTATTTATACTTCGGCAGACGTGTCTGTCTTGCTGAAGTCAAACTAAGGAGAGTGAACTGATCTCATACATCTGGTTATCTCCTGGCTGTTATAGAAAAGGATGGAGTTGTTCACCTGACTACATTTACAGCACTTGAAATATAACATGCATCTGACTCATCATTGTAATGCTGTCTACCGTTTATTGCTGTATTGAATGTTGCTGTGATAATGACTGTTTGATGTGCCTACACATTTGCGTAACCATTTTGTCACTGTGGCGTCCACAATAAATAATGAAGAAAAACGTCAACGGCTGTTTCAAGACTCATTGACTTTATACGTCGTGAGTTTACTGACGTCCTATGTGGATTGCCCTGTTATTGTTGCATGAACATTGTTTTGACTGAACACATCTACACACTACACAAAACCAGACATGCGGATGCCATCCATCATCATATGGCATCACGCATCATTTGGTGGCCATAAGCTGGTTTGATTCTGGTACTAGCAAACACGGGTCCCTTACCCACTTCATTTTCAACAAGAATTCATCAGCATCCTTCAAGAAATTAACATTCTTCAATACAGTCAACATCTTCAAAATTTTCAAAGTACTCGGCGTTGCCCGGTAAAAGTCAAAATTTCAATTTTTTGACGGAAACAAGAATTTGACAGTACCCGGCGTTGTTACATGTTGCCGGATAACTCGGACTGCTGTTATCTTTTACGCAAGTCAAGCAAGTTGCTGCTGTCAAGGTTCCAGTGCTGTCGTTTTTTGAGAAGGTCAAGTGCCGGTTGAAACGGGTTGTTTTCTGAAGAAGGCCAAGTACCGATTTCCATCAACTTACTTTTGGATTAGAAGGTCAAGTGCCGAAACAACTCAACACACAGTATGTCAGAAGCTCTTGTACCATCGTGTTAGCAGTGGAAGCAGTTCAGATGTGCCATCATCGTTGGAGCTTCGCTCTTTAGGACGTTGATTGACATCCGTTTTTTCTGCTGTTCTACGATTGGAAGCCTATAAGTTAAGTGGCCTGTTTGTATGTAAACTGTGCCCTTATACTTCTGCTGAGTCTTCTGTGTATCATCTCATTCTATATGTTTTATGTTTATATGTTATTTGTATATTTATATGTTTATATTTCAGCGGGTTCTCGGTTGGGTGGTGTCTCCGTTAGATTATGCCACGTCATAGAGGTCGTCTATTGTGAGCGTTTTCTGTAAGGTTTGCAAATTTCCGATACTGGAATTTGCTAAGCGACTTCTGTTGCTATTTATGTTAGCTGTGATGACATGTTTTAATATTGTTTTCGTTATTATTTCGCATTCTTTAGTTTTGTTTTGATTTGTTTGTATTTGTTAGCCTACTCTTGACTATATTTTAGTTTCATACAACATTTTTGTTTATACACTGTGGTGTCATGTATTTTGTTTAATTCTATCGCAGATATCGTCACATTTTTTGTGATATTTCATTAATTTCTGCTTTATTTTTAGTTGATTTCTGCGAAAGTTTTTGTATTGTTGCTGATCTTTGTTATTATTTACATTGTTATTGTTTACATTGTTTGTATTGTTTACATTTTCAATGTTTACATTCTGCATGTGTTTACATAGTCATTGTTTACAGTTATAGTAATTAGTTAATGGGCTATGCTAATGCACTGTTACTACTATACTGATGATAAATGAATGATGAATAGTGTCGTGCACTATTGAATGAGAAGTGCACTTATGATCAAGAATTGAGTGCTGATATTTCATATACAAGTTCTTTGATTGGAGACTTGTTTCCCACAGAGACTGGGATAATATAAGGTGATGTGAATATACAAGTGCTTAATTAAGACTTGTTACACTTAGGTTTGAAATAAATTAGTTAATTATTTCAGGTTTTGGACTCATATGTTAGACAACATGTCTACATTTGAGCACTTTATTGAGCAGGGTAAATTGCTTGGGAAGACTGGTGATAAGTTAGAAGAATTTGCAACTGCTCGATATGATAAAGCAATGGAAGCTGAACAAAAGAAACTGCAGATGCAGGTGGATGAAAAAAAGATTCCAAATGGAAATGGAAAAACAAAAAAGGGAATCAGAAGCTGAGGAGAGAAAACTCCAGCTACAGCTAGAAGCTGAAAGACTTCAAAAAGAGGCTGAGAATAAAAGACTTGAAAAAGAGGCTGAAAATAAAAGACTTGAAAAAGAAGCTGAAAATGAAAGACTTCAAAAAGAGGCTCAGGCTGAGGAAAGAAGATTACAGAGAGAGTCTGATGAGAGGAAAGAGAAAGCAAAAATGGAACATGAAGAAAAGGTCTTAGCTTTAGAGTTGGAAAAATTGAAATTGACAAGCATGAGTAATGGTAATGATTCAAACAAGGGTTCATCTTCTGGTAAGGCTAATAATGATACTTTTAAGATTAAGTTACCAACATTTAGTCCTTCCAGCGATGACATAATGTTCTATCTGGACAGATTTGAACAAGCATGTACAGCTCATAACATAGACAAAGCAAAATATGTTTATCAGTTATCAGGGATACTGACAGGTAAAGCTCTAAGTATATTAAATATGGTGGATGAACCTGACAAGAACAATTATGAGGTTGTCAGGGCCGCTTTGTTAAAGAAATATCAGCTTAACGAAGACGGCTATCGTCTACAATTTAAAAACATGTTACCTGAAAATGGAGTTGAATTCTCCGAGTTTATTGCAAGAATACGCATTACTTTCTCACGATGGTTTGAACTATCTAAGACGGAAAAAACTTATGAAGGACTTATGGACTTAATACTTAGAGACAAAGTCATGTCGTCTGTCAATGAGTCTTTCCTTGCTTTCCTTCATGAACGTAAACCTAAAAACAATAAAAGAAATGGAAGATTTCTGTTGCCAATACGTAACTGCGCACCCACACATAACCATGGGTAACTCTAAGGTGAAAGAAGGTTTACCAGTTGCTTCGGCAGCTCCGTATGGTCAAAACTTTGCTCGTAGATCCCAACAAAATTTTGATAGAAAGAGTAGCGGTAATTTCTGTCAAAATCATGGAAATCAATTTCATGGTGATTCTTCTTCGAAGAATTGGAGACAACCTGATAGTACTCGTTACTATCACCCTAATAATTATAAGCATTTCAAAAGAGGATATGGTAATAGAGGTTATTCCTGCCGAAGACCTCAAAACCAAACAAATAGATGTTCGCATCAATGTGAACATGATAGTAATCGTGGAAACTGGAATTCGAACCAGTATAACAATTACAATAGAGACAATAATAACTGCAGAGATAATAATAACTCTGATAACTTCAGAGGTAATAATAGTCGGGGTAGATCTCAACACAAAAAAAAGAGATATCAGCAGGCTAATGCTGTACAACAGGAAACTGAGGCAGCCTGTAATCATGTTGTTGATAGTAAAAAACTTTGACGCTGTCACTAGTTCTGCTTTTGACTTTGAGAGAGCAAACAAATGCCCCCAATGCAGTACTTTATTCGAACCGGGTACCATAACTACTTTGAGTTGTGGTCACCCACTTCCCGCTCTTCCTGCTGCTGTTGCGCATGACGGGAGGGGTTCTTTAATTCTACATAAGGGTCTTGTTAATGATACTCCGGTCTCACTACTTTTCGATTCCGGATGCACCACTATTGGTGTTAGACAATCGCTTGTAGATCCATCTTGTGCTACAGGAAGGGTTATTAAATGTGTCACATTTGGCGGCACTCTAGAAAAATATCCTACTGCTGTAATTCGCATTGCCACTCCTTTCTTTACTGGAGATGTGCATGCTTGTCTCTTACCTAATCCTATTGCGGACCTTATTATTGGTCGTATTCACGGAGTTAGGGAGTGTACCCCACAGCAGATTGCTGCTTGGGAAGATAATAACATGCAAGCTACAAATGCAGTAGTTACAAGAGCACAAGCTCTACAAACACCCGAAACTTCACTGAATAGTGATAATGAAGTTGATAGCCAAGATAGTCACTTAGTGATCACTCGTGACTCTTTCATAAAATTGCAAGAAGAAGATTCTTCTTTAAAAAAATTCTTCGTTCTTGCGAAGAAAGGTGATCCGAATCAGGATACAAATAGAAAATCTTGGATTGCAATGAGAAACGGCGTACTTGTACGTATGGTACAAGATTCGGCTACGTCGGCACATTCGCAAATTCTTGTTCCCAAGAGCATGAGAGTCCAAATATTGCAACATGCTCATGACTCGCAATGTGCTGGACATATGGGTTTTGCCCGTACGAAGTCGAGAGTCCTTGCGGCTTTCTTTTGGCCTTTTGTCAATAAGGACATTCGTATTTACTGCCGATCATGCAAGGTATGTCAGGAGGTCAAATCTAGAGGACCACGACATGCTGCGCCTATCCAGGCTGCTGACATTCCTATTCGGCCGTTTCAGAAAATGGCCATAGATATTATTGGCCCTTTTAAGGTCAAGTCGGCCAGAGGACATCAGTTTATCCTTACATGTGTCGATATGTGCACACGTTGGCCAGAGGCTATTCCTCTTAAGAGCATATCTACTACAGATATCGCAGATGCTCTTTGGTTGATATTTTCTCGCTTGGGGTTCCCCAGAGAAATATTGTCAGACCATGGCACTCAACTCATATCTGACACTATGTCACAGGTAATGTCTACCTTACATATTGAACGATCTCTCAGTAGTATCTACCATCCTATGTCTAATGGGTTAGTTGAGCGTCTGAATAGAACGCTCAAGACTTTGCTTGGTAAGATAACTGAAGATCATCCTCAAGATTGGGACAGGGTTTTACCCGCGGCTCTCTTTGCCTATAGAGAAGTCCCTAATGAACACACAGGATTTCCTCCCTTCGAACTTGTCTTTGGCGCGCGTCCACGCGGCCCTATGTCTTTATTACACGATCTCATCACTGCCGATGATATTAGCGATGAAACTCAATCCTCATATGAGTATGTCATTGCTCTTAGACAAAAGATCATTGAGGCATGTAAGCTAGCAACTGCTTCATCAGAAATTGCTAAAGAGAAGGCAAGGCAGTTTGCTAACAAGAATAGATGTCTACGACAACTTTGTCCAGGTGACAAAGCATTCGTCCTACTCCCCAGTAGGGAAAATAGACTTCTTATTGCATGGAAAGGTCCGTATGCAATAGTCTCTCGGATTTCCGATGTTGACTATGTGGTCGATATTGATGGAAAGCATAAAACTTTCCACATAAACATGCTTTCGGAATTTCACGAACGTCCGGACTATTTGCTGCCTATTTTCCAGGCAACGGATGATGCTCCTGCACCTCACGGTCATTATTCATCCCTGTCTGTCATACAGGATGAGGAAGCTACCTTCTCTGATGTCAATCTTCCCCTTCCAGTGGTTCCATTACATTCTACGGAATCTTGGAAAAACGTTTCTGTTTCTCCTAATCTTTCTGGTGACGAACATCGACAAGTCTCGTCGATGTTACAAACATTTCAGGATGTTCTCACTGACATTCCTGGACACACAGATGTCATAGAACATGACATAATTCTTACCGACAATAATCCAATTAGGGTTAGGCCGTATCCTATTCCTATACACTTTCAGTCGCAAGTGGAAAAGGAATTGGATGAAATGATTCAATTAAATATAATTGAACCATCGACTTCACCATATTCTTCTTCCATGGTTATTGTCCGGAAGAAGGATAAGAACATACGAATTTGCGTTGATTATCGCAAATTGAATCAGGTCACAAAGTTCGACGCTGAACCGATGCCTTTGTTAGAAGATCTACTGATTAGACTTTCTAATTCTAGATTCTTCACTAAACTTGACTTGTCTAAAGGTTATTGGCAAGTGCCTTTAGCAGAGCATGCCAAACCTCTTACTGCTTTTTCTACACCTAGGGGTCTATTTCAATGGAATGTTATGCCTTTTGGTCTCATGAACGCCCCTGCCACTTTCGTTCGCATGATGCGTCGAATTCTGTCACATCGTTCGGATGTCATCGCATACTTAGATGACATCTGTCTCTTCAGTGATACCTGGGAAGATCACTATTTAGGGTTATATGACTTACTGTCCACTCTACGTGAGAATAATTTGACAGCAAAACCTTCTAAAGCTTTTGTTGGTTTTGGTGAAATCTCTTTCCTGGGTCATCGTGTTGGTCATGGTCTCTTGAAGACAGAAGACCACAATACTTCCAAAATACTGAACATCTCTGTTCCTAAAACGAAGAAACAAGTTAGGAGTCTCTTAGGTTTAATTCAATTTTATGGGAGATTTATTCCAAATTTATCTTCGATCATGGCACCTCTATCAACATTGTTGAAGAAAGGTTCGCCTAATCTGGTCCGTTGGTCTGAAGAATGCCAATCTTCACTAGACCAAATCAAGAATATATTTTCTTCTCCTCCCATCTTAAGATTACCTACTCTTGATAGGACTTTTGTTCTTCGGAGTGATGCTTCATCCACTGGGATTGGAGCAGCACTGATGCAAGAATATGCAAATACTCTGCATCCTGTTATGTACATTTCTAGAAAACTAAATGCGGCAGAGAGGAACTACTCGGTTTTAGACCGTGAGTTGTTAGCGATGGTTTTTGGTCAATTCTAAAGCTACAAAGATTCCTCCTGGGCGCACATTTCATTCTAGAGACTGATCAGAAAGCTCTTACAGCTATTCAGACTAAGAATTTGAAGAGTTCGAGATCCACTCGATATGCTATAGCTCTTCAACCTTTTCACTTCACGGTACGAGCTATCCGTGGTGCGGATAATGTGATGGCTGACATTTTGTCTAGATGCCCACATGACTCCAACTAATACTTCTGTCCTATATTTCCATATATTACAGAGTCATAACACACCTATATTTCTACAATAGATTAGCACATCTGTACTTACTTTATATGTACACACTATCGTGCTTTGTTGTCATCTTCTTCTGTTCGTTTTTTAAAATGATAGAGGAGGACTGAGTAGTTAATATAAGGGCCGTTAGTTTACTAAACAGCCACAATTATTAATAATGTATTGTACCTTATGAAGCATATTAGTTATTAATTAGCATTATATTGCTTGTACTTTCTCAGAATGTCATTGTTGAGCTGAGGACTTACCTTACGAGTTCTAGATTGTGTACTTACCCTCGGAATACCAGAGCATATGTCCTGGATCGTCATGTAGTTTAACTTTACTATGTACTTATGTCATTACATGTCAAAGAATGTACTATCTAAATTTTCCTATCAGATTTGTACATCCATTGTTAAAGACAATATTAGAGTATGCTGTTTAATGATGATTATAGTAACTTGCATACGTATATCTATAATTAGCCTATTGTTTGGCAATTTAGTTAATTATCAGCGCATAATTCGTGCGTTTTGAGCCGCTTATCGCTTGCTCTTTGATATTGAAAAAAAATATGTTCCACATTTTTTTTTTATCGGGAGGAGGTGGTGATATGTTGCGTGATAAATTCTCGCAACATCGTTTTATTTCAATATCTGTTTTATAACGCAAGGGCAACAACTGCTTGGAATTTATAGTCACTTTTCTCGGTAAGCATTTGTCTTCTCGCGTTGGTATCGAATGCAGTTAAGTTTGAGCTGTGGTCGTTTTGCGCTGGACTGCGCATGACTTGTCTTGCTTCTTTGTCGATCGGTTTCCGCCCACCACTAGTGGGAGTGAGCGATTTGGAATGGCGAAAGAGATGCCTCGTTGAAGAGGGGATCTCCGCTATTTTTGTTCTGTCAGGGATGTGTAGTCCTCTTAATGGATATTTCGTTTATTCGAGATAATACCTCTAGTGTTTCCCACATGTCGGGAGGCGTGATATTTCTGTGTATTTCATGAAAACAAGGTAAATTGACTCTTTCATTAACTCTATTGATTTTGGGTCGTGAGTGATTTCGATTCATAGCCTGTCTGCGAAAGTCGTCGTCACGAGATGTTTTCCTAGCTCACATGTCGCTGCATTGTACTGCATCGGTTGATGCAGGTACCAAGGACCATTACTTGCTACTCTGTTAAATGAACTAGGTTTGGAAAACCTTTATTATCTAGAGGATATTTTTGAGGACATTATTTATACTTCGGCAGACGTGTCTGTCTTGCTGAAGTCAAACTAAGGAGAGTGAACTGATCTCATACATCTGGTTATCTCCTGGCTGTTATAGAAAAGGATGGAGTTGTTCACCTGACTACATTCACAGCACTATGAAATATAACATGCATCTGACTCATCATTGTAATGCTGTCTACCGTTTATTGCTGTATTGAATGTTGCTGTGATAATGACTGTTTGATGTGCCTACACATTTGCGTAACCATTTTGTCACTGTGGCGTCCACAATAAATAATGAAGAAAAACGTCAACGGCTGTTTCAAGACTCATTGACTTTATACGTCGTGAGTTTACTGACGTCCTATGTGGATTGCCCTGTTATTGTTGCATGAACATTGTTTTGACTGAACACATCTACACACTACACAGAACCAGACATGCGGATGCCATCCATCATCATATGGCATCACGCATCCCCCCCCCCCCCCCCCCATTCGTTTGTTCGGAACGTAATTCGCTACAGCGAGAGATGCCAGATCAAAGCACGTCCGTTCTCTAGTGACGATTCTGCGGTCGGCATGAGGCGCGAAAGTAAGATTTTATTCACGGATCGACCGAAGAATCCCCCAAAATTGAAGCTAAGGAGTGAAGACTAGCAAGTGATAGCGATTTTCTGACCATTTAATATATATACTCCAGCTTTTCAACTCATTTTATCTAGTAGCCGCAGAATTTCAGAACCGTCTAGCTTCGAATCTTAGACCATTGTTAATGTGGATTTCTTAGTGTTTCGATTGGAGATTAGTTTCTGTTTCTGTGTTTGCGGTAATTATATTTACTAGTATTTTTGAGTGATTTAATTGTTAAGTTCGTCATTATATTTCATTAGGATTTACTGTGCTAAATTGGCTAGCAGATTAAACATATATAGCTAATATTTTCCAGATGTAACATAAATTTAATTAATTGCTAGTAACCAGTAAGAAATATTTTACTTGACGAGTAAATGCACTAGGCAAGGTATACCGACGAAATATATATTTATCTTCTGTCCATCATGAGTCAATTTTGTAAATGACTAGCGCTTATTTCACGGTTTTTTTTAACGATAATATAAGCTATATACGTGTAGTTCTATTCATAGTTAAATAACGAGTGTATAATAAATTATAATTCTGCGCGGGTTAATTTTAGGATAGAATATTGGTGTAGTGGTTAAATGTGGTATTTTTCTTCCTATATCTAGTACGGGTCACAAACCTAAAACTACCAGCGGCCTAAGACTACGCCTAAACCTGAATCTGAGAATAACGGATCTAAGTCCAACAGTACAAAAAGAACATTCTTATATAAATATCGGGTCTTCAAGGTGGACCTGTCTGGCCTCTTGTTTACACCCAGAAAGAGACAGAGTACCAACACAAAGAATATTAAGAATAAATTGTAACTGGACCTATAGCTATCCAGATTTCTTTTTTCCCCAACTTCATATACATTCAGCCCGTTGTGGCGACATAATCAAACATTAACATTTCCCGACTATCGATCATTTGTAGTGTGACGGAATTTTTATACTGAGAGAAGTTACATACCTGACATTCCTTTATGTACTGGAATCTCAAGCTATTGACACTGTGAGCACTGTTAATTTTCTTACCTGGACTTATTAAGGTGACATAAACAGAAATCCTAATAACAGAAACGAAGTAAACGTTCCCCGAAGAAGAGGATTTAATCAGTCTTTGAGGAGCTGGGGTTTATTTTGCCAAAATAACACTGGATTTGCTGTGTGACCCATGAAACTATGTTCCAGACGTTGTTAATCAACAATTAGGTAAGAACGAATGAACGTGGCCACTGTTGTCTGAGAAGAGAGAAAAGAATGAATGAATAATTCTTTTATCGTATAAGCATTGTACTCACTTTGGTTTGCTTTTTTTTCTTGGTTTTTTTGTTTGCTAATACTGTTATTTCTAGAATATATTCATTAAGAACTCTACTCTTTACAGTATAGTCAAATTCTATACCTTAGTGCTAATCTTTTGACCTTTTCGGGGGTTAATATCTTCTTCAAACGGGATCTTGTCTCAACAGAGGGGATCGCACTTAAGGGTCTACTTCTTTATTATTTTCTGTAACATATGATTTTTATATTTTGCTATTTCGATAATACATGTTGTGTAGTTCTTTATGATAAATAAACTTAACATACAACTTACTTACATGTGTTGGTCAGCTCGTGCCAATATCCCTACACCATTAATATAGTTTCACGTTTGTGCGTCTAATTGTCGTCACTTATCTGTGTGTGTATGTGAGTGGTTGTAGTGTATATGTTTATATATAGAGAGAGGTATATTGTCTGATCAACTAATTTCAGTCGTAAATGACAGGCTGGACTAGAATATCTTCTCAATCCAGGGACAGACTCTACCTTTCACCATTTCATTCGTGAAATCTATTTCTTTACCTTATCTCTCACTGAGTACCACCCGTTTTTTTCAGTTCTATTCAGACGGGACCTATCTATCTTAAATACCTATCTAAAATCTACGACAGATAGATAGATAGATAGATAGATAGATAGATAGATAGATAGATAGATAGATAGATAGATAGATAGATAGATAGATAGATAGATAGATAGATAGATAGATAGATAGATAGATAGATAGATAGATAGATAGATAGATAGATAGATAGATAGATAGATAGATAGATAGATAGATAGATAGATAGATAGATAGATAGATAGATAGATAGATAAGAAGTAACGATGTACAACACACATGACTGACTAAAGAGAAAATAACGGAGATAGATGAAACAAGAGATAACACTTCCAAAGATAGGAAAGGAGCGAAGGAAAAAGATAAAGTACATGAAGAAGAATAGACACGACGGCATACAGTTCAGAAAGGCAACAAAAACACATACAAGTCAAAAATGTTTCTTTCTCTCGCTCTCTCACTCAGTCTGCATGTATGTTTATGTGTCTGTATACACATGTGAACCTGAAAACGCAGGTGGGGTCACACATCAATGAATTGCAGTTACGGTGGCTGAATCCCGGGCATATTTCACGTCCTTTGTGCATCAGAGCTATCGAGTACAGGGTAGCGTTCATATGCAGAGCAAACTTCGTGGTTTTTGGTGCTGATCTAGCGAAGACATTGACTTCTACACGGGCAGGAAAGATATCAAATGAACTAACAATAATTCGTGACAGTGTAACACTGACATAATAGTCAGCAAAAGTTGCGCAGAAGTTTAGGCGTGGAAAAGTATGTTCATCTAAATTGAGATGATTTTCACATTTATTACAAAGAGGACTGCTAGCATCTAAATAAACCACCTCTCCTGTGAGCCTATGACTTCGGTTACTTTCTACTGTCTTCTACTTTTTTTTTTTGATATGAGTGCCTGTCACGTGCCTAACTTTGTTTATTATTTATAGCTCTCATATAAGTTTGTTAGTCCCGTCTTGTTCCCGGGGTCTTTCAAAAGACAAAGAGAGAATAGGCCTACTTCACCTTCAGGCATGTCGTAGAAGGCAACACATAAGATGTTTATGTATGGGTCTGGTACCCTCGTTAAGTCAATCAAATTGTCACAGAAACCACTGCTTCAAGTGTATGCGACTTCTTGGTGTAAGCTTCCTGTAGGGGCACCAGGTGTAGGCTTCCTGTAGGAACACCAGCTGTAAGCTTCCTGTAGGGGCACCAGCTGTAGGCTTCCTGTCGGGGCACCAGCTGTAGGCTTCCTGTAGGGGCACCAGCTGTAGACTTCCTGTAGGGGCACCAGCTGTAGGCTTCCTGTAGGGCACCAGTTGTAAGCTTCCTGTAGGGGCACCAGCTGTATGCTTCCTGTAGGGGCACCAGCTGTAGACCTCCTGTAGGGGCACCATCTGTAGACTTCCTGTAGGGGCACCAGCTGTAGACTTCCTGTAGGGGCACCAGCTGTAGACTTCCTGTAGGGGCACCAGCTGTAGACTTCCTGTAGGGGCACCAGCTGTAGACTTCCTGTAGGGGCACCAGCTGTAGGCTTCCTGTAGGGCACCAGCTGTAAGGTTCCTGTAGAGGCACCAGCTGTAGGCTTCCTGTAGGGGCACCAGCTGTAGACTTCCTGTAGGGGCACCAGCTGTAGGCGTGGATACTCGCTCCGCAAAGAGAACAAAGGAACATGATGATGATGATAAGCTTGATGTATGAAACAGTGGTTTTTCCTACAGTTGTTTGCTATGTAGCTGTAGTTTTTTGATGATGAGAATGACAAGACTGCATATAGAACAGCAGTTATCATGGAACTTTGTCATGTAGCAAAATACTTTTTATACATTATTGTCGTACAAAATTCTCGTTCGGAGTCATTTGCACTTGTCATGTAAAACAACTGATCTATCACACTGTCACAATGTTAATTACTGACTTAACCGTGGAGGGTTTGTCCTGGTTACTGAGGTAAGGGAGACGGCTCTCAGGTACCAGCAACCAGGTGAAGTAGGGGTAGAGAAGAAGGATGGCGATTTTGGAAGCCGGGAATGAGTTCCTCTAAACAGCTCCAGCGAATCAATATCCTGTGACACCATATCCTCCACTCTGCTATCCCCCCTCTCATATGGGTGATAAGCCTCCACATTTGCTCTCTGTCTTGAGGGTTTTTTTTCTCAAAGAACTCGCAAGTTACAAGACTTATTAAGATTATATGTACAAATATATAGATAGGAAGTTTGGTTACAGCAAAATGAACTTCCTGCATAACTTTAAAAAAAAACCCTAATAGAGTAAATGCGAGCTTAAATAAAACAATAAAGTGAATAACATTCAATAGCTCGTTAACTATCATGCAGTGTGGCTGTAACACCAGGTATGTATGTTTATTCGTAAAGAATACTCAGCCACTGGTAGAGTCAGGGCATACTGGCGTGACTATCCCGAGTTTTTATACACTGGCTTGACCCTTTTGAATACCCGTGATGATGATAATATAAATTGAAGGTTCTAGAGAATACACCAGGCTGGCAACGGGTGACATTAAAAATTGATCAAGATCACGTGGATCAACTTGAACGGGTTGAGCAAAACAGGAGAGCTTGGTGTGAATTTATTAAACTACATGCTCCACAGGGCGCTGAAGCAGTGATAATATTGATGATATTTGGCTACAATTCACACATTTGAGGTGAATGTATATTTCTTGTTTCACATGTTTCTTCCATGGGCTAGGTCTCCTTTATTTTTTCATACGCCGTCTCGGTTAGTATGCACATGGAAATTAGAAAGTACTTGGCTATAGTAAGGACAGCAAGACACAGTTTTCAATACCCGTGAGTCTAAGGTACGATATATGCTTTTGGTTAAGACACGTCACTTGTATTGTATAGCTCTGAAACATGGACAACAGTCAAAAAACAACAACCAAACACCTACAGGCTTTAATAAATGTGTGCTTGCGTAGAACAGAAAGATTAGAATGATAGACAAGATCACCAATGTGGAACTGATGGCAAGAACCAGACAAGAGCCACTGGAACAAGAAATAAGAAGAAGATATTGGCGATGGGATATGGCACATATTCAAGAAACTCGTTGACAGCATTATAAGGCTGTCCTTGTTGTGACATCCCCAGCGTAAGACAAGCAGACGTACTGTCCTTGTTGTGACATCCCCAGCGTAAGACAAGCAGACGTACTGTCCTTGTTGTGACATCCCCAGCGTAAGACAAGCAGACGTAAACTGACAAACACACGGCGAAGATAACTGCAGACAAATGAAAATGATGAAAAAATATGGACAGACCTTGATGGCACGTGACAGAAAAACTTGGCACGTGTTTGTTAAAGGCCTATACTCCTTGGGGAGCTGAATGAATGATCGAGTGAATGATTGAATGAATGAACGAGTGAATGATTGAATGAATGAACGAGTGAATGATTGAATGAATGAACGAGTGAATGATTGAATGAATGAACGAGTGATTGATTAAATGAATGAACGAGTGATTGATTTAATGAATGAACGAGTGATTGATTTAATGAATGAACGAGTGATTGATTGAATGAATGAACGAGTGATTGATTGAGTGAATGAACGAGAGATTGATTGAATGATTGAACGAGTGATTGATTGAATGAATGAACGAGTGATTGATTGAATGAATGAACGAGTGATTGATTGAGTGAATGAACGAGTGATTGATTGAATGAATGAACGAGTGATTGATTGAATGAATGAACGAGTGATTGATTGAATGAATGAACAAGTGATTGATTGAATGAATGAACGAGTGATTCTTCTTCTTCTTCCTCGTTCGCCCTGAAAAGGACGGTGGTTGCGTTGTGTCTGTTTGCACCTAAGCTGTGATATCTGCACCTTTCGGTCGACACATCCGACTTCTGCACGGCATTTTTTATGGACCGGGTTTGCCTTCCCATTTCGATCCGCACTCGCTCAGCCAGACTGCACTGCTGCAGACTGTTTCCAGGACCACCACGTGGAGGTGGAGTGCGGTCTTGACTAGCTCTGATTCGCTGGTCCTGACGCAGGCAGTCAAGCTATGAGTCGCTGACTGCATTCACTATTGCTGCATCTTGGGGTCCCGAACGAGTGACTGATTGAATGAATGAACGAGTGATTGATTGAATGAATGAACGAGTGATTGATTGAATGAATGAACGAGTGATTGATTGAGTGAATGAACGAGTGATTGATTGAATGAATGAACGAGTGATTGATTGAATGAATGAACGAGTGATTGGTTGAATGAATGAACGAGTGGTTGATTGAATGAATGAACGAGTGATTGATTGAATGAATGAACGCGTGAATGATTGAATGAATGAACGAGTGAATGATTGAATGAATGAACGATTGAATGATTGAATGAATGAACGAGTGAATGATTGAATGAATGAACGATTGAGCGATTGAATGAATGAACGATTGAATGATTGAATGAATGAACGAGTGAATGATTGAATGAATGAACGATTGAATGAATCCAAACTAACCCTCAGTTTTAAAAATATTTCTATTCACTTGTATTCTTGTTTAAAAAAACAAACAAACGTTTGTTTAGCACGAAAAAAGGTATAAAGAAATTTATTTTTTTAAATAGTAAAGCACAGGGCATTGAAATAGTACCGCTTAACTCCACTAAATTTTCCCAAAATGCTTAAAGGCAGCGGAAGGTGAGGAAAAAAAAAGTAATATAAACAACAAAAATTATAATGTTTTTGAGGTTCTAATGAACTGTCAAGTGAATCAAAACCTTCATATCGAAGCTCGCAGGGAGATAAAAGTTTAGACAGGTTTTGTGCAGCCAATGGAAGGGCGATGAATTCGGACAGGTCATTTAAGTGCATTATATGCCCACTGTTAGCTGTTCCTAACTATTCCATTGTCAAAGCTCTCGACTTTGTCCTCAAGTTCTATCGTTAGAATCCGAGGCCAGTGTCAAGGGCTCTTACAGGTGGCTTTTAGGAAACGAGAGCAAATATGACGGTTCTTTAAATTCGCATACAGCTCTTTTAGGGGACACGAACTCTAACGCTTTTGATGTAGCACCTTGATCGGCCGAGACCATGAATAGGGCAGTACTAATCTTTACACGCCTGGTCTAAATACGGGGTATGGTGTTTGTGAGAATGAGAAAAAGTTTGTATAGGTTAAATTCTTCCGCTAAGTGAACATATCACATGTTCGCTTTCATTATTTTTACAAGTCTGTTTACTTTTTTTTTGTTCTTTATTAATTCAGCCTTCAAATCCTTATACACTTCTCCTATTCTCCCGTATCTCCTATTCTCCTATTCTCCCCATATCTCCTATTCTCCCATATCTCCTATTCTCCTATTCTCCCCATATCTCCTATTCTCCTATTCTCCCATATCTCCTATTCTCCTATTCTCCCCATATCTCCTATTCTCCTATTCTCCCGTATCTCCTATTCTCCTATTCTCCCATATCTCCTATTCTCCTATTCTCCCATATCTCCTATTCTCCTATTCTTTCCATATCTCCTATTCTCCTATTCTCCCCATATCTCCTATTCTCCTATTCTCCTATTCTCCCATATCTCCTATTCTCCTATTCTCCCCATATCTCCTATTCTCCTATTCTCCCCATATCTCCTATTCTCCTATATCTCCTATTCTCCTATTCTCCCCATATCTCCTATTCTCCTATTCTCCCCATATCTCCTATTCTCCTATTCTCCCCATATCTCCCCATATCTCCTATTCTCCCCATATCTCCTATTCTCCTATTCTCCCCACATCTCCTATTCTCCTATTCTCCCCATATCTCCTATTCTCCTATTCTCCTCATATCTCCTATTCTCCTATTCTCCCCATATTTCCTATTCTCCTATTCTCCCCATATCTCCCTATATCTCCTATTCTCCCCATATCTCCTATTCTCCTATTCCTGCTGAAAAATGTTCTCTATATTTTTGTTTTATTGTGTTCTTCTTCTTTAGATGTCAAGGGCCTAAGAGATAGGGCGTCCGCCTCTAATTCTAAAGGTACTGGGTTCAATCCCAGTATGCGAAACTAACTGATAGAATTTTATTTTAGAACCAAGTGGCATACTCCCCCCTGATCTCCTAGGTAGAGATCTGATGCCTAGCCTTGTCGGATAAGGTCCAAAAAATAGGAGGTTCCTGTGCAAGTTGTGCACGTTAAAAATCCCTCGGCAGTTGGAAATCGACAAGAGTAGGTCGTACGGCCGTTGCCCTGAAAAAATTTACAAATTAAGAAACCTACATACCGTATAGAATATTTATGGAATGTGTTATTGCTGTATACACTCCTTTGAGATCCTCATTGTGCTGCAGAGTTTGTGCACTGTGCTGAGATCCTCCTTGTGTGATCTAAGGAGGGAGATCGGAGCACTGATGGAGTTGTCCGTGAGTAATGAAGATGGTCCTTAAAGCCAAAACCATTCTGTTAAATCCATGACGGTTGATGTAGACAACAATTAGTGACCATCACGCCTGATGGCGTTCTGAAAGGCAGCCAGAAGCTCTTCGCTTGGTACGTAACCATCCTTCGAATGTGACCCAACACTGCTTGATATTTGTCATCTCAACCTCCACATTTTGTCCACCTAGTTATGTTTGGTCAGCCTCTCTTTCAACCTTCCTCCTGGGGTCTATAGCATGGTAGTTATGGTAACTGTGCCCCCGGGTACTCATCTGAGCACGTGACTAATCCAATTCTATTGGTCTATCCGTTATAATTATGTACACATCTTCTTGCCTGCTTCAGGTAAGCAATTCTTGCCTGCTCCAGGTAAGCAATTCTTGGTTGTTGACTTTGTTGCGGCCTACTTTTCAACAGTAGCTAAAATGTGTACCTATCCTCAGTTCATCATCATCATCCTTTAGCGCCTAGAGCCACCAGTGTAGCTAGATCCCTTGCAGGAAGCCTAGAGCCACGAGTGTAGCTAGATCCCTTGCAAGAAGCCTAGAGCCACCAGTGTAGCTGTATCCCTTGCAGGAAGCCTAGAGCCACCAGTGTAGCTGGATCCCTTGCAAGAAGCCTAGAGCCACCAGTGTAGCTAGATCGCTTGCAAGAAGCCTAGAGCCACCAGTGTAGCTAGATCCCTTGCAGGAAGCCTAGAGCCACCAGTGTAGCTGTATCCCTTGCAAGAAGCCTAGAGCCACCAGTGTAGCTAGATCCCTTGCAAGAAGCCTAGAGCCACCAGTGTAGCTAGATCCCTTGCAGGAAGCCTAGAGCCACCAGTGTAGCTAGAACCCTTGCAAGAAGCCTAGAGCCACCAGTGTAGCTAGATCCCTTGCAAGAAGCCTAGAGCCACCAGTGTAGCTGTATCCCTTGCAGGAAGCCTAGAGCCACCAGTGTAGCTGGATCCCTTGCAAGAAGCCTAGAGCCACCAGTGTAGCTAGATCCCTTGCAAGAAGCCTAGAGCCACCAGTGTAGCTAGATCCCTTGCAGGAAGCCTAGAGCCACCAGTGTAGCTGGATCCCTGCAAGAAGCATAGAGCCACCAGTGTAGCTGGATCCCTTGCAAGAAACCTAGAGCCACCAGTGTATCTGTATCCCTTGCAGGAAGCGTACATAAAACATTCCCATGTTCCTGCTGTGGTGATTTCTGTGGCAATGTTTTTACAATCTGAGGTTGCCAACCCAATGCACAACCTTACGTTAGTTGCCTGTTACGACATGCCTGATGGTAATGTATTCCTATTCTTTCCTTGTCTCTCCAGAGACCCCTGGAAACTACTGGGGGCCTATCTTAAGTTAGTTCCAGGTGGGGCCTATCTTAAGTTAGTTCCAGGTGGGGCCTGTCTTAAGTTAGTTCCAGGTTAACTTTTTTGTCCTCTCTCCTGTCCATAGTTTTGGCCATAGACTATTATTCTCTCAGGTGGGCTATTTCGTTCTCTCAAGAAGTGACTGTTTCATTCCCTTGCGTGGCTATTTGATTTTAACATTTACTATGACGTATACTAATCTTCTAAACGGCAACAGTGTTCGAATGCTAGAGTTACAACAATTGTCAGATCCTGTGTTTCGCATCTTCTTTTCAAATTTATCTTCCCGTTAGGCTAAGAATCATTCAACGGGCCTGACTTTTGATCTGTCCGTCTCTCTGTCATTCTGTAGTCCTATCTATCTATTTTCTGTGGTTGCCTGCAGGAATTCTTTGAAAAGGAAAAGAAACAATTCTATTTAGACGGTCGCCGCTAAAAGGAGAAAGGAAAAATGGCGTACGTCAACGTCTGCTATTCTTCCGTACACGGAAAAAACATTACTGGAGCAGCTTGAATTCGACTCTTTGAATAAGTATTGACTTTTAATACAGCACGTGACGGAAGCTGAAACTCCACCCCCAAATATTTTTCGAAAATGGTAAACTAGCGTGTTTCGCTCTAACACCTTTAAAACCTGTCTGACGGTTTAATCTAATGTCGCAACATTGTGTATCTACCGCTTTTGGGGTGACTAGTCGTAAAAATGTATTCGTTTAATCACAGAGTTTCAACATAATGACGAAAGCGCTGTAGAAATACAGAGTCTGTGTAAAACTCTAACGGTGTAGGGGAAAAAAAAAGATTCGTTACAATTTCTATCAACAACGTACATATTTTCTAAAACACAAGTAAACACGCGCCATCTTAGTTTAAGTTACATACGTGAGTACAGCAGTAGAGAGCTGGCTTCTCGCTGCACAGGTGCCAGGTTCGAAACACGGTGGCGTCAGGCTGCAGTCTACCCAGCTATAAATGGGTACCTGGCTCTGCTCTTGAGTTATTAAAGGAATAGCAGCGAGGAAGGGAACTGATCTCTCCACCTCTCGATGCTGGATCTAGTATGGTGAAGTCTCTAACAATTCACTCCCTTACGGCAGTATCTGATATCGCACTACCTTTACCTTTTTGATACGAGTACAGTGCTTCCGGTTGGCAGAGTTGTTAGAGCGCCTGATACTTGAGGTAAAGGACCGAGTTGTTAGAGCGCCTGATACTTGAGGTAAAGGACCGAGTTGTTAGAGCGCCTGATTCTTGAGGTAAAGGACCGAGTTGTTAGAGCGCCTGATTCTTGAGGCAATGGGACCGAGTTGCGCCACACAACGGTCTAGCTAGTAATCAAAATGAATACTTGACTCCGCCGTGAATTAGGAAAGGCAAAGTTAACGAGGAAGAGAACGGGTCAGTCTACATCATAAAGCTGTAACCTAGAATAGTTGGAAATGTCTAACAGTTCTCTTCTCGACGATAGTATTAGCAATGAGACAACGTTGCACGTACAACAAAGCAGGTGCAGGTCAATGTGTGAGTAGTGGTTCAGGATTCTCAAATACGAAGTCTGATCAACCACAGACAAAGACCATGAGAGGAAATGCGACAAATGATGATATCTAAACTCGCGTGGAGAATCATCCTTAGATAAACATTCTCATAAAAATATCTTGGACGTCACAGAGAAACACTTTAACTCAAGGACATGGAAATACAACAATGAAAGAATTAGTCATTGCGTCTTTAAATTGTCTTGGTCATCCATAGGTCCTATATACTATAGTTGTGTTGGTGTCATGACAATGACCTCAGCCAATGATGCACTTTTTTTGGGGTGCAAAAATTGGCTTAGCGTCCTTTCACGGTGTGCTGTCACAGCAAGGCGTTTGCGCCGTTTGGTTGGTCCTAGGTTCGATTCCTGGTAAACCTATCACTTATATTTTCTTTTCTGTTGTCTGATGTCATCCTTTATGCCTGTAGTGATTTCTAAATACAATATATAAATTAATATATAACTGTATAGGGCATAAAGGCAAAGATAAGAAAGTACAAAAGAATTTTCTGCTAGAACGGTTGGTGTCGCCTACGCCTTCAGATTATTATTTGCTAACGAATAGCCGAACAAAACGGTACCCAAAATTTTCAAATTCGTCCTTGACATAAACACCCACTTTTCCTAGTTCTAAGAAAATATTTGCCTAAAATGCATTGTGGAACGAGGAGGGGCAAGGATAGATGAAATGCTAATTCGTTTCGCATTGATTGTAAACTAAAAGCCAACTGTAGCACAGTGGCAAGCCTTGCCTTAGGGGTTTCCCCAAGTACAATGAAAAAGTTAGAATTGTGGACACTACGGTCATGTAAACATGTTAAGCTCTTATTGTGAATGACCTAAGCTCTCGTATTCAGCTTGATATTACCGTAAAATCTCGCGTATAATACACACTCGTGTATAATACGCATGCGTGATTTAGCCCAAAATTTTCTGGTAAAATGGAAATTCGTGTATAATACGCACCATAATTTTTCAAGATTTTATTTTATGAAACATTTGTTAAAAAACTGAAAGAAGATGGAAGATGCTGCGCGATAGTAGTTGTTCGACGAACTGAAAGACCATGCCACTTCATAAAATGAACTGCCCATCCATATGACGCTTTAAATGCTGTTGTGCTTGTACGATATTTTTTAAGTTCCAGAGCTTTAAGTCGGATTTCAATGCATGAAACACCGATGCCTTGTTGCCTTCTATCCACTACCCACTCCAATAATGTTTTTTTCTAGGTCTGGAAGATCTGGTGGTGACCCACGATTCACCTTTTTCTTACTAGGCAACACTTGCAGCGCCTCTGTTTTTTTCGCCATAATCGAATGTTGCACTCGTTAATGGAAAAATGTCGACTTGCTGCCCGATTGCCGTTAGATTCTGCATATTTTACCACTAAGAGCTTTTCTGCTGCAGTACAACATTTTCTCGAATTCATTTTTAGGGCTCAAAATAATCAAATGACAAACTTCACAACCAAGCTTAATATCAAAACAGGTTGAAGACTAAGAGTGCGAAATGCGTTTTACAACAATGTCTGACACGTAAGAAAACACTGGCACATTCAATTTTGCGCCATTTTCACTGTCAAATTGTGACAAAAACTTGACAGACTTTCAAATGTAGGTAACTTTCGATATCAAAAATTACGTATTTTTTAGCACTCGCGTATAATACGCACCCGAGTTTTAGCGGGCAAAAATGAGTAAAAATTGTGCGTATTATACGCGAGATTTTACGGTACATGGAAAAAGAGTGAATGAGAGGTAGTTTAAAAATAAACGACTAACATAGAAAAAAAGATAGAATTTTGAACCAAACCACATAGCCCCTTAAAAATCGTAGATTCGTGTACCTGAAGACTTGCTGACCAAGAATATGTTATTAGTTATATAAATAGTCCCTTAACTAATCAACTATTGATAAAACCATACATAGAGATCAGAGATACTGTCAGGTCAAGTCATATCTGCTTAGATTGGATCGCATATTTTTTGAAAAAAAAGTAGGTGACAGATAGGCTAGGATGGTACAGTGAATCTGATTGGGTGACATTTGAAGTGAGACGAAATATTATTGGCTGACCTTTGAATAAACATAAATAGCCTAGTAACGTAGAAAAGTTTGAATGATATTTTTTGAAAGACTGTTTACCCTTGTAAAATTAAAAGTGATTGGCCAACTGAATCGATATTGTCAGAATAAGCGTTAGGGGGGACGCCATTACTAGAAAAGTTTCAACAGTGATAGATGAGATCAGGCTGTGCTTTTAAATACATTTCTGGGCAGCCTGGACAACAAAACAGATCGAAACTGTGTCAGTCATCGTCTCTGTGTATTTCATTGAACAAAATTGTGGTAAGATTGACATTTATTAATCTGTATTTTATATAAAAATTGAATGTGAAATAATAATATATGTCTGGACATGAGTGGGTCTATAGCGAACATGAGGCAAAGCCTAAAGATTGATCCACCATGTGATAGACTGTCAGAGAGGTATAAAAATACAAGAATATGTATGACTGTCATAAAGGAGCATAACACCTATCCTATTATATGGAAGAGATTACAGCTGGAATTGCAGTGGCGTTGTCACATCAAAAGAAAATGGTGGCATAGGTTTGTATAAGGATATGATCCTTTTTGTTTGTTTGTAATGTACATGTCCTTAACTGTGGACTATTGGTGTATGCTAGATATTACGAAGGATGCATACCTTCACATTTCAGAGGTCCTGGGTACTGACGTTAATGTGGTACCAAACGCTTGAAAACTGATTGATTCAGGACTCTGCCTGTTTACTGCGAGCCCATGCTAGTGGCCATTGCCTATCAAACAGGGTACAGATTGTCAAGCGAGCAGAGGAAAGGTTCAACCTATATTCTACTGCAAAGATAAGTTCTCGTTCGGCACCTGAAAGCTCAACTACAGAACTTTATAAGAAGAAATATAAAAAGTGACAGTGAATAAAATTGGGACAAATATTAATAGTTCCACAAGTGACAAAATAGAAACAAAGATTACTAAAAGGATATGATTTCAAACAACAACCTAGTGGTACTACCAGTATCTCCTTAAAGTAGGAGAACACTACAGACGTATATGAGAATAATATTTTTATGTATGGACAGAGGATCTATTGTGCTATTTGACTGATGTAATTGATTATTTTGATTTCACTTTTAAATTGTCGATCCTGATTCCAAATAAATTAGAATCAGAATAATAAAATTGTAAAAATCCTATTTACACAAAATTCAACCACAGTCTTAAATAAGATAGCCTTTTAGAGTGTCGTTTGTATGTTATTGTGGTAGTACTGTGTGCTGTTGTGAATAATAAACTATTTGTTTGTATGTTTGTTGATTTTTGTACATTACACTCTACATTCATAACCCTAGACACAACACGAAGTCATTTAATAAATATAATACATTTTGAATGAGATAAAAAAAGGTGGTAGCGGAAAGGTATCCTGAAAAATTCACAATACTATTGGGTATATTCAGGGACCTTCATAGCTAATCTCATTTATTAACATATTAATACCTAACAACAAATTCATAACATCAAATCCACCACAATGCCCAACAAGTACCTGTTTAATACTTTTATTTATTTACTGAAAGCAGGAGGCAAAAGAGGGTTTCATTATGGAAAGTATACGGAAATCGGAGATCAGATACCAGTGTCACACACACACACACGCACACACGCACACACACACACAAAACTTCAATTGACATGCCGAGTCATTAAAGCATGGATGACAACACATAATGACATCGTGAAATTACAGATGCCCATTAAGTGCTTAACTTCATATTGGATGATTTTTTAAAACCTGAATTTCTTTTTAATGCGTTAAATGGAACACGCGCTAAGGAAACTTACTGATAGACTTACAAGACAGTCCTTGTTCTGGAATCCACAGGGTAAAAGGGGTGGGGGAAAACGCACACAAAAACACGGTGGAGATAATCTGAGACAAACATGATATGGATAATGTTGGTAAGTAAAGACCTTGAGCGTATGGCACAGGACAGAGGACCTGACATGAGTTTGTTGATCCCTAGACTCCTCGTGGAGCTAAAGGCTGACTATTATTATTTTTAATTGATGCGTGGGTAGAACAGAAGAATGAAAATATATGAAAAGGTCACCAGTGTCAAATAAATGACCGGAATTAAAAAATACCAGCAGATTTAAGAAAAAGTTGTTAGTTATGGATAGGATACAGAATAAGATAGTAATTATTAGCTTTACAAGGCAGTTCTTGATGTGGAATCACAAGTGCAGATTAAACAGTGGATAAAACAACATAGAAATAAAGTACACACAGCCACACAAATAAGAAGAACACTGGACTTAGATACCAGGTGGATAAAGAAGAAATGGACAGAATTTGAACTATTACACAAGGCATCCGAACTTTACGAGTACATAACGAGGACTTATATTCTACCGAGAGACGAGAAACAAAGAACACAAATGTAGTGATTGGGTGTGTATAACTTTACGTATCGGGCGTCCACTTTGAAGAAGAACTTGAAGGCATTCAGTGACGGTTTAAAAAAGAAAATTATACTACTAGTGGTCCAAGTTATATAATCTCAAACTACCAAATTCCCAGTTACACCAGTTCGCCCCAGGATTTGTGCATATCAGACCACAAAAAGGTGTCAAATCTGCGAGCGTTCCCGCAGTACCAGCAGAACACGCTCCAGCAAATAAAACCTGGACATTTCTAAGCCTTCTACCACCAAATAGGCGACCTGGCTTGTACCCACCCACGGCTCATTCTAATACCTTCTCACATATTGTTCTTGTCCGCGCTGCCGTAGTTTTTGTATCCGCGTTGAAATACACTCCCGTCAAAAGGCACCGTTGTTTTTGGAGTGCCATTTTATTTCGAGGCATTGCCTGTGTGTGCCCGGGGTGTTAAAAAGTGCACAGTTCGACCCTTTCTTATTTGGCTACACCGCTTGAAGTCTTCACAAAGGCTGAAGTCCTTTTTTGTGCTTGAAAAGCAGAAATAGTGTAAAGATGTTTTTCGATGTGAATGTGTGTGTGTATATGTGTGTGTGTTTCTTGCGGATTTTTGTTTTGTTTCTTACTTTGAATTTATTTTTTCTCTTAGATGCAATGAAGTGTCCGGTCTGTTTAAAAAAAAAAAAAAAATTGAGATGTGTCTATCGTGAAAGTTGAGCTGTAGAATATCTCTATTTCTCATATTGTACGTCTCTGTGTTTCTATCTGTTTCTTTGTCTTTCTCCCTGCTTTTTATATTTTATTCTTCTGCTTGAACGTAGAGTTTCAAAGTGGTTAAAGAAATTGCTTCTCGGAGCAAAGTTAAAGTTTTGAAACCAAGCAACGATAGAGCCCTAATACTGGCCCAGGTGTCTAGCTCGGGACGGGTTGAACGGTTTGTTGAATCTTTAAACTAAAAATAAAAATCGAATGAAAACAGAAGCAGTCAAATCCCCGAAGTTCTGAAAAAACAAGTATGTAAATTTTTTTATTTTTTTTTGCATATGCCCGCTATTACTCGAGGCGAAATCTCAGGTTAGTATGTCTAATAAATATTAGACAAACATAAAGGTATGTTTCCAGGCACTCGTAAGAAATAAAGAAGTAGAACACTAGACAACAGAAAAACAACAGATGTGAGTGGCTTACCCAGGATTCGAACCCCAGACCTTCCGTGCGACAACACCGCCTAGCTATGCAAGCGAATCACACTATCCTCCCTGTCACAAAGTTACCCCTGTGAGGGTAACCAAAGAGAGTCATCTGTGAGGTGCCGGCTTTGTCAATGGCTCAGATTCGCCTGGCACCCGGTTGAAGATGAGCAGCAGGAGTGGAGAAGGTGAATATAAGACTTTGGGATGAATTCCCAGCATATAGCCCCAGTCATTCTGGATCTCGTGACATATACCTCCTACCACTCTATCTCCCCCTCTATATACTAACGAGCCCCCACTCCCCTATTACACTGAGTGAACAGAAGAGAAAGAGAAGAAGAACAGTATGTCTCTTTCGCACACTTTCGTTCCTTCTCTATATATATGTGATAACGTGTGTTGGTAAACACAACTACAACATTTATTAATGTTCTGAAATATAACAACATTCAATTACACTGATACAAATGCAACTAGAAATAACATTAACTATCCCTGTGAAGAAAGATATTAGTTAATGCAAAATACACAAATGAATCTAAAGTCTACCCTATGTGATGATGATGAATTTAAGTAACTCCTAAATACTAACAAAAAGGATATCTTGTGTTTCTTGGTCTCTTGCTAACTGTCAATAAACTCTGGTTGTTTGAACACAATGGACAAGTCTTTGTCTGCCTACAATAACATTGGACGGTTCACTCGATTTCGCCAGGTGTCCACGGCTTGTATTTTTGTCTTTCACAATGCCTGTGTTGACATTGTCCCGAGCGTCCGAGGTGTCTTATTCATGGGTGAGGTTGAACACAATGTTAGGCGGGTGAGACTTCGTCTGTTATGCAGATGTCCTTTTGTTGTCTTGGTATTTTGCTTATGTGGTGACGATGATGGAAATATGTTGTATATTCGTATTTGTTGGTGCATCAATTGTACAGGGAGAATCTGTCCATTACTGCATGTAATTTAGGATCTCGATAAATTTGGTAGGCACTGGGGTTACAAAATCTCCCGTCTGCTCTTGCAGCTTTTGATCATAGTTTCTCAAAGGCACTTGTTGTAAAAAATCATCCGTTGGCGACTGCCACTTCAGATCATTAAATTTCTCCAAGGCACTTGTTGTAAAAATCATCCGTTGGCGACTGCCACTTCAGATCATTAAATTTCTCAAAGGCACTTGTTGTAAAAATCATCCGTTGGCGACTGCCACTTCAGATCATTAAATTTCACGTGGACAGCTATTTAGAAATGCAGCAATCCTTCTGGGTATTTTCTGCTTTCTTTTTGGGTGGGTAGTCGATGATAGAAAGACCCTTCACCGCCTGGTAAATTCCTTTCTGACCCCCGTGGAGTATTGGTAGGTTGTTGCCGTTAATTACGTGTGAGATGCGTGTCGTCGCAGTATCTCGGTCGGCCCTACTCTAAAGCTTGTCCTGTGATTAACGCCAACCACGTAGTAGACTAAGGATGAGTATCTCAAATGGTCCCTGTCTCTACCACTGTGATGGATAAAATAATGAACCCTTTGTAAGTATCCCGTAAACTATGCTACGCCTGTAGTGTCTTGTATGTGAAATCTTATCACTATAAGAAAGGGCTGTGCGGTGTTTACTGCACGGTTAACCGGTAATGTAAAAGGCCACATAAAAGTGTCTTGTATTTACTTCGTTATAGTTACTGGAAACTGTGCAATCTTATAAATATAATAATTCTCTGCATGGCGTTTATTGCAACCTGTACTTATTAGTGTGAAATATAATATTATAATAAACGTGACTGGTATTTACAGTGTTATATTTATGGAAAATATGTATATATTATCTGAATGAAGTTAAGACATAATAATGATAAAGTACAAAATATATTACACTAACCTTGGTGTCCCTATACGAATTTCACTGACACAATGTCTTGATTCTTTCTCGTGAAATCTAGAACCCACGTTTTGGTTGGCGGAATGGTTTCTCTTACCAATGCCAAGCAATGAATATAGTTGGGTTATATATCGTCTGAATCGCCTAGGGCGATTTTTCGGGTTCGCTTCCTGTGTCATGTGAAATTTCGTTTGTTTTCCTAAAGTCAGACATTCCGTCCTCAAACTGTGTAAAATTTCCTGTATTATTTTGCTATGGTCGCTCTCATATTTTGCTTATCCGAGACAACTTGTCTGCGTTCGTCTTTTGGGGCACGTACAGTGTTGTTCTTCTCGTTATAATTTCGTATTCATACTGCTTTCATGTTGTCCCTGGCTCAGACTTTCAGTCTCCTTTAATCCAATATTACTTTGTCTGAACGACTGACCACAATACTCATTGTAAAATTACTTGGCCTTCTGTCGCCGACTGCACATTATGTTCTATTACTAGCCAAAATAATAATTGGGTATTACTGGCTTTGTGTAAACACACCCGCGACGTCCGTTGCTTTCCTCCTAATAGTCTGTTGATGTAATGTCCGCGTGTTTGTGAAAACATTTCAGGTGAATGTTGTTGCGTTTAAAAGGGCTCACGCCGAGCGTTGTCTATTGTTATGTCAACATTCCTTGTAAAATTGGTGGATGTCCCATGACTGTTGACCAACGATTGTCTGTGCCAACAGTGAGTATAGACAACCGACTGCCTTCTCATTCAGTGAGAAATTTACCGACAAAATATTACCATTAGTTTTTAGGAATTTAATTGCAGACTTACTCGTCTCTCGCGACAGATGTCCCCCGCACCAAGTCTTAGCTTGCGAAGACTCCTGCGAGTCAGGATGCAATTTACATTCCCTATTGTCGGCGGTGGTTATCTTCTCCCTATTACTCTCCACTTCATCTTCCTCTTTCCATTCCTCCTTCTCCTCGTCCAAATCATTCTTCTCGCAATCTTCCTCAGTTGCTTCTCCTGCATCAGCTATAAAGAGCTGCTCCCTTTCCTGTTTCAATATCGTGACCGTAGTCAAGAGTTGTCGCCCCTGCTCGACTACGTTCGTAGAGTGGGTTGTGATTTTCTGCACACCTGCAGCTGACTGTCTAGCCGCATTGGGCTGCAGTGCTGAGTTCGGATTTCCTTTATTCAAATGCTTTGTGGCTGCTCGTGTCCTGAAGTTGGCCGCTTCAGTTATGTGTCTGGCTAAGTATCTCTTTAGCAGAATAATATTATATATTTCCAGCTGATTCTCCTCTGGAATCTTATAATTGGTTTGAGATGCCTTCTCGACCACTGTGTATGGCCCGTGCCATCCAATCAGTAACCTGTTCTGTTTACTATGCATAAACAGTAAAACTTGTTTGCCTATCTCTAGCTCACACTTAGGACCAGTCGTATTATATTCTCCGTCATGTTGACGCCTCCTCTTCCTCATACGTGGTCTGTTTCCCTTACTAGTGGCTTCCTCACTTTTCCCATGATTTGATGCCCCTCTCTGGCATTCAGGACCTGATCTGATAAATTGATCCATGTCCCTTGCGATTCCCTGCCAATAATAATGGTGGGTGATTCTTTGCGTAGTGATGTATTGTCTGACCTGACCACTAGATTCACTAGCATGTCCCATACCTAAGATATAAAATCTATATCGTGCTGGTACTACCTGTTGCTTATACTCATATCCGCGCTTTCCTACTCTCCTAAGGAGTTGTCCTTGCTGTTTAAAGCAGTCTCCTGGTTGCGCTGGATTGTCTCCCTTCAGTCTCTTCTTAAAACAAGGTTCTACCGATTTGTCGTTGTTTTGAGCTGGTCTCAGCTCTTGCGGATGGAAGTCAACCTCGTCTCCTTGTCTCTTCTCCTTCGCTTGGTCACTTGTCTGCACTGCAGCTGTGACTCTTGATTGACGAGTGTCTCCTAAACTCACATATTTGTAGCCTAAAATGACTTCATATGTATGATCATTTAAAACTGCCGTTCGTAGTTCTCCCTTGACATATCTGCCTTCAATGGGAGTCCGGGCGATAGCCGCCATCAATGGAGGATCGCCGTTACCTGTGAACTGAATTTCCACAGTTCCATCACTCAATTGTTCTGGTCTAACCAGTCTAGAACTGATTTTCGAATCGAATTCCAGCCTGGAATCGAATACCTCTTCCGCTCTTTCTCTATTGACAACGTTGCGTTCCGAGGGAATCCGGGCGCTAGTTGCCGTCGCTGAAAGATCACTTTTCTTTCTCCACCCTTTTGCCTTAGCATCCTGGTAACCTTCTTTGCCAGGTTTAAACCTCTTCTTTCTCTTGAGTGGTCCATTCTTACTGACACTAACTCTCAGTGTGTCTGTCTTCGCTCTGTCGAAATAAAAAATGTCTCCCCACTTCTTTCTCTTGAGTGACCCACTCCTACTGACATCAAATCTCGTTGTTTCTTTCTTCGATCTCTTGAAATAAAAAAGTGTTTCCCCACTTCTTTCCTTTGCTAAACAATCTTTGAATCCGCCGACGGATCAAAGTTGGCCCTTGTTTGTCCTTATTACGTATCTTGTGTATCTTGCCCGTGGAATGGTCATAATTCAAGATACGGTGCAACCCATCTGTCCATTTATATCGGGTACAGTGTGTTGTAAATTTCGCGCATCTGCGCTGTGCCTTGCATAAAGCGCGTACACCAAGCTGTTTCCTCTTGTGTCGCCTGGTGTCTTTCCTTCTCTCTATCCGCTTAGTTTTTGTCTCGCCTACATATAGAATCGGAGTCCCATGGGTGTTGAGCTGCTGTATCCCCGCCGGCTCTACCACACTTTTCTCCTCATAATCCTCTTCTACCTCCTTTTGAAGAGAGTCGGGGGGTGCCTCCGTGTCCGTCGTCCACCCTGTCCCGATAATCGTATGTGTTGTTATACCTTCTAAAGGCACACATTTCTCTCCGTAAGTTTTAAAAGTGGTAGGATCTGACTTTTCCTCGTCTTGGGTAAAGGCAGACTTAGGCGATGTGTGCAACTGTCTATTTCCGTGGATAATAGCGAATGCCCGTTCCTGTCCGGTCGCTTCTTTCCACGTAGAAGGCCGGGGAGTAAGGTAATAATTGTTCTCCTGATGTCAGGAGACAAGTGCCTGTTTTCTTCTTCCCTGTGATGCCAGGTGAAATTGTTTTATTCGAAGTCCCCTTGCAAGATCCATCGAAGGTACCGCTCGCAATTAGAGTGGGTTCTTCTGTGCCTTTTAATAACTTTCCGTTATCTCTGCAGAGTTGCCTGGAATCCATTGAATTAACTACCGCCGGGTGTGATTTTTCCCCCTCTTTTTCTCGAGACTCTTTGTCCTTCATTGTTCGAGTTTCTATATACGCCATGCGATGGAGAGGAGGGCGGTTTCGGCACTCGCCGGTGTAGTGATTTTTCCTGCGACAATACCGGCACCATTTATCCCCTTGCCTCTGGTTCTGAGAAAAGGATTTTTGTTGAGTTTCCTTTCTATGTGGATTGCAAAGGAAGGTGTCTTTCTTCCCCTGATACCGGCCAACTGGGCCCTTCTCATAATCAGTTTTTCCTGCGGATTTCTTTGCATATGAAGTAATGCAATGCGGAGATGGTGTGTCTTCTAGGCGATATGTTAGCTCATCTGTCACTTCATGGGCCGAAATACATATTTCCGGTTCAAGTCTTTTGGGTTTTTCATATGTTTCACACAACCTCTTCATCCGAAGCGCGTGCTCTCTCTCTTCCGTATTTCTCACTAACTCTGCCTTGAATCTCCTATACTCGGCCTCTCTCTCTCTCTCTCAGCTTCTAATTTCTTGGCTTCTCTCTCTCTCTCAGCTTCTAATTTCTTGGCTTCTCTCTCTCTCTCAGCTTCTAATTTCTTGGCTTCTCTCTCCTCCTTCTCCGCTGCTAATCTCAATCTTGTTTGCTCTACTTCTGCTGCCAGTTTTTCTTTTCTCTCTTGCTCTGCAATTTTGTCTTTTCTCTCTTCTTTGTGCGCCGTTAACATTTTTTTCCACATATTCCATAAGTTCTCCTTTTTCTAGTTTTAAACTAGTTGCTTCCTGGATAATCGCAGCGCGAATTTGCCTCAAATCTGCCATGATCAAGCTAGAATTCAATCTGCCTATCGCTACTCAAAATTATGTGAGAGAAAAAAAAATATAGGGCGAAGAAAAAATTTGTGCCCTTGGCCAAAGGGAGAACCAAAACAAATGTCCCGTATGCTTCGCTATAACCTTTACAGCCGTACAGGTAAATGACAATAGTAAAGAAAACCTTGGCAATACAATTCTAAGGCTTGCTAAGAATACCAGTCAAATATTTCTGACCATCAACTGCCTGCCTACCAAGAAAACAATACTAAAATGTTTCGTCTCAGTGGCTTAGTCGCTATTGTCCACTTGTGAACAAAAGGAATACGCAATGTCGGGTCGCTCGTTCAAAGCGTCCGACTTCAACAATGCCTTTTGATCGAGTCCCACGTGGTACTACCAAAAATCCAGGTAAATTTATAATGATGACAACAAATCAATATTGGTAACCAGATGCAGTAATAAAGTGCATATAAATTAATACGGTGTAATCTTCTAACATGTGTCAATGTCTTTCTTAATATACTATGAATATCTAATCTTAATATCTAATATGAATATCTAGTTATCTAATACTCTATTCTGTGTTCTTTCCCTCTACCTAAGTAGAATAAGGAACAGTATAGAAGACAGTGACTAGGTTTATACAAAATTTGCAAAAAAGAATTATTTAATGTTTTAGTCTAGGGCAAGTCCCAAGGTATATTCCGGACTGCAGCCCACAATTATGTCACAAAGTTACCCCTGTGAGGGTAACCAAAGAGAGTTATCTGTGAGGTGCCGGCTTTGTCAATGGCTCAGATTCGCCTGGCACCCGGTTGAAGATGAGCAGCAGGAGTGGAGAAGGTGAATATAAGACTTTGGGATGAATTCCCAGCATATAGCCCCAGTGATTCTGGATCTCGTGACATATACCTCCTACCACTCTATCTCCCCCTCTATATACTAACGAGCCCCCACTCCCCTATTACACTGAGTGAACAGAAGAGAAAGAGAAGAAGAACAGTATGTCTCTTTCGCACACTTTCGTTCCTTCTCTATATATGTGATAACGTGTGTTGGTAAACACAACTACAACATTTATTAATGTTCTGAAATATAACAACATTCAATTACACTGATACAAATGCAACTAGAAATAACATTAACTATCCCTGTGAAGAAAGATATTAGTTAATGCAAAATACACAAATGAATCTAAAGTCTACCCTATGTGATGATGATGAATTTAAGTAACTCCTAAATACTAACAAAAAGGATATCTTGTGTTTCTTGGTCTCTTGCTAACTGTCAATAAACTCTGGTTGTTTGAACACAATGGACAAGTCTTTGTCTGCCTACAATAACATTGGACGGTTCACTCGATTTCGCCAGGTGTCCACGGCTTGTATTTTTGTCTTTCACAATGCCTGTGTTGACATTGTCCCGAGCGTCCGAGGTGTCTTATTCATGGGTGAGGTTGAACACAATGTTAGGCGGGTGAGACTTCGTCTGTTATGCAGATGTCCTTTTGTTGTCTTGGTATTTTGCTTATGTGGTGACGATGATGGAAATATGTTGTATATTCGTATTTGTTGGTGCATCAATTGTACAGGGAGAATCTGTCCATTACTGCATGTAATTTAGGATCTCGATAAATTTGGTAGGCACTGGGGTTACAAAATCTCCCGTCTGCTCTTGCAGCTTTTGATCATAGTTTCTCAAAGGCACTTGTTGTAAAAAATCATCCGTTGGCGACTGCCACTTCAGATCATTAAATTTTCTCAAGGCACTTGTTGTAAAAATCATCCGTTGGCGATGCCACTTCAGATCATTAAATTTCTCAAAGGCACTTGTTGTCAAAAAAATCATCCGTTGGCGACTGCCACTTCAGATCATTAAATTTCACGTGGACAGCTATTTAGAAATGCAGCAATCCTTCTGGGTATTTTCTGCTTTCTTTTTGGGTGGGTAGTCGATGATAGAAAGACCCTTCACCGCCTGGTAAATTCCTTTCTGACCCCCGTGGAGTATTGGTAGGTTGTTGCCGTTAATTACGTGTGAGATGCGTGTCGTCGCAGTATCTCGGTCGGCCCTACTCTAAAGCTTGTCCTGTGATTAACGCCAACCACGTAGTAGACTAAGGATGAGTATCTCAAATGGTCCCTGTCTCTACCACTGTGATGGATAAAATAATGAACCCTTTGTAAGTATCCCGTAAACTATGCTACGCCTGTAGTGTCTTGTATGTGAAATCTTATCACTATAAGAAAGGGCTGTGCGGTGTTTACTGCACGTTTAACCGGTAATGTAAAAGGCCACATAAAAGTGTCTTGTATTTACTTCGTTATAGTTACTGGAAACTGTGCAATCTTACAAATATAATAATTCTTTGCATGGCGTTTATTGCAACCTGTACTTATTAGTGTGAAATATATAATATTATATAATAAACGTGACTGGTATTTACAGTGTTATATTTATGGAAAAATATGTATATATTATCTGAATGAAGTTAAGACATAATAATGATAAAGTACAAAATATATTACACTAACCTTGGTGTCCCTATACGAATTTCACTGACACAATGTCTTGATTCTTTCTTGTGAAATCTAGAACCCACGTTTTGGTTGGCGGAATGGTTTCTCTTACCAATGCCAAGCAATGAATCTAGTTGGGTTATATATCGTCTGAATCGCCTAGGGCGATTTTTTTCGGGTTCGCTTCCTGTGTCATGTGAAATTTCGTTTGTTTTCCTAAAGTCAGACATTCCGTCCTCAACTGTGTAAAATTTCCTGTATTATTTTGCTATGGTCGCTCTCATATTTTGCTTATCCGAGACAACTTGTCTGCGTTCGTCTTTTGGGGCACGTACAGTGTTGTTCTTCTCGTTATAATTTCGTATTCATACTGCTTTCATGTTGTCCCTGGCTCAGACTTTCAGTCTCCTTTAATCCAATATTACTTTGTCTGAACGACTGACCACAATACTCATTGTAAAATTACTTGGCCTTCTGTCGCCGACTGCACATTATGTTCTATTACTAGCCAAAATAATAATTGGGTATTACTGGCTTTGTGTAAACACACCCGCGACGTCCGTTGCTTTCCTCCTAATAGTCTGTTGATGTAATGTCCGCGTGTTTGTGAAAACATTTCAGGTGAATGTTGTTGCGTTTAAAAGGGCTCACGCCGAGCGTTGTCTATTGTTATGTCAACATTCCTTGTAAAATTGGTGGATGTCCCATGACTGTTGACCAACGATTGTCTGTGCCAACAGTGAGTATAGACAACCGACTGCCTTCTCATTCAGTGAGAAATTTACCGACAAAATATTACCATTAGTTTTTAGGAATTTAATTGCAGACTTACTCGTAAAATCTTCAAAACCTCGCCCGGGTTTGATCCTGGGTCACCCGGTCGCCAGCGCAGTTTGGTAACCATTACACCAGCGCGGCTCCCTAATATAAAGTAATGAAACAAATATAAATTTGGTATTTACAATACTGTGAGCTTCATCATAGCTTTTCAACATCTAGTTAGCATAAGCCTTCATTAACCTCGACCCATGTGTTACCGGGGCCCGGAAGGGGACCACAGAATAGTAACACTTCTTTTTTAACCCTACCAAGCATGACGTAAAAAGCGACTAAGGAAGGTTGGTCATATGGGTGGTTACACCATCATGTAAAAAAAAATATATCAAAAGTTAAAGCTTAAAGACTTAAAAAAAAACACACACAAAAAACAACATGAACAGGTCAGATACAGAATATAAATCAACTCAGCTGTCCAAGACAGAAGAAGGTTTTCTGGAAAGGAGGCGCATGAAGCAACCCAGAGATAGCCGAAATGAATCTGGGTTGCCGATTAACCTTTTTTTTCGTATATGAAAATCTCCAGGATTCGCACCTGGAACATTCGTACTCTTAAACGAACAAGAAAAAACTGCACAGGTGGCAGCAGAAATGGAATTTGCGGAGAAGACAGCTGGAGACAGAAGTGAAATTGATGAGGAGGACATTCAGAGAGCTTGAGAGGATGGCACGTGACAGGAGGACATTCAGAGAGCTTGAGATGATGGCACGTGACAGGAGGACATTCAGAGAGCTTGAGAGGATGGCACGTGACAGGAGAACGTTCAGAGAGCTTGAGATGAGGGCACGTGACAGGAGGACTTGGCATGTGTTTGTTGAGGGCTAAAAGGTATTGATTCTGATTGATTGAGTGAGTGATTGATTGAGTGATTCATTGAGTGATTGAATGATCGAGTCAATAAACTCTTTCCAAGTCCACAGAAAAAAAAAAACACACACACACACACACATGGAGAAGAGTAGGTGAGACGGTCATTGAACGGATAAAGAAAACGAATGTACAGGACAGGAAGGTTTGAACTGGACATTTTGAAGTCTTGTGCTCCAACAGAGAGCTGAGAGATAGTGAATATAAAGAGAGATAACATTTCTTTGAAAAAATTGAAAGAAGTAAACGCTGACAGCATACATACATGAGGACAACCGCTCAGCTGGCAGAGAAACATCAAGAGGTGAAAAAAAGTCAAGTCTGTTAGTGTGTATCACAAATGTATGAAACAGAAGATATCAAAATCATTACAGTCAACCTTCCATGCGGAGAAGGCACACCATCAGATGAGGTCAGGTGATCAGATAGGTAGAGTGGTGGAGCGAGAAATGTTAAGACTGTGTTTGCAGCAAAGACATATGGTGGTTAGACCAGCAAGGTGGAAAAAAGCGTTATCATATTGTTAGAACAATAACATACAATGTCCCAAGCAGCCCCCCCCCCCCCGGGGGGGGGGAGGGGGATGGGGGTTCTTTGTAGAGACTAAGATAGAATGGGACTGCTACCTCCTTATGCATGTCGTAAGGAGCGACTACAATGAGGTTGGGGGTTGGGATAGCAACGTCATCATGTAAAATAAATTGTTACGGAAACCACTGCTGCAAAAACGTGTGAATGTTTTGTTGGGTAGGGGGTGGGGGGTAGCTGGAGTGGTGACTTCATGCTCCATAGGGAGCGACAAAGAAAAATGGTGATCACGATGATTTTGATGATGATAATGATGATGGTTATTATGATGATGATGATTTTGATGATGATAATGAGGGTGATTATATTGATGATGATTTTGATGATGATAATGATGATGGTTATTACGATGATGATGATTTTGATGATGATAATGAGGGTGATTATATTGATGATGATAATGAGGGTGATGATTTTGATGATGATAATGAGGGTGATTATATTGATGATGATTTTGATGATGATAATGAGGGTGATTATATTGATGATGATTATTACGATGATGTTGGTTTTGATGAAGTTAATGATGATGGGTTTGATGATGATAATGAGGGTGATTATATTGATGATGATTTTGATGATGATAATGAGGGTGATTATATTGATGATGATTTTGATGATGATGATAATGAGGATGATTATATTGATGATGATTTTGATGATGATAATGAGGGTGATTATATTGATGATGATTTTGATGATGATAATGAGGGTGATTATATTGATGATGATTTTGATGATGATAATGAGGGTGATTATATTGATGATGATTTTGATGATGATAATGAGGGTGATTATATTGATGATGATTTTGATGATGATAATGAGGGTGATTATATTGATGATGATTTTAATGATGATAATGAAGATGGTTATTATGATGATGATGGTTTTGATGATTTTAATAATGATGGGTTTGATGATGTTAATGATGACAGTTATTATGATGATGATGATTTTGATGATGATAATGATGATGGTTATTATGATTATGAGGATATTGATGATGATAATGATGATGATTATTATGATGATGATGGTTATTATGATGATGATGATTTTGATGATGATAATGCTGATGGTTATGATGATGATGATGATGATGATGATGATAATGATGATGGTTATTATGATGATCATGATTTTCATCATGATAATAATGATGATGGTTATTATGATGATGATGATTTTGATGATGGTAATAATGATGGTTATTATTATGATGATAATTTTGATGATGATAATAATGATTGAGATTATGATGATGATGATTTTGATGATGTTAATGATGATGGTTATTATGATGATGATGATTTTGATGATGATAATAATGATGATGATAATGATAGTGATTTTGATGACGAGTATGATGATGATGATGATTATGATTATAATGATGGATGATAATATCACAAACGCTACAGAACTCTCCCTTGTGGCGTAGCTGTACCAAACACGTGCAATATTTTCATTCACGTATCGATTACATTCATAACCTATGACCTCTTCACAACGGATACAATATTTTAAGCGAATGTTACTTACTGACATATTAACTTTTTTTGGTCAACTCTTGCTGTGAAGGGAAAGAGAGATTGAGGAAGACCAAAGAACACATGGAAAAGAAAACTGGAGATGGACATGAATGTGACGAAATGTCTGTCCCTGTCCTTTTGTTTGATCTCTCACACCTCCAGCCCAACGGCAGTATCATTTCTTCTTCATTTTTCTCTCCGATCCCTTTTATTTGGCATTTCATTTTTCCCCTTCATACATTTTACTCTTTATGCTGGACATAGCATGGTGAAGTCTCTAACACGCCACTCCCCTATGGCAGTATTTGCTACGGGAGTAACTCTTATTTTATTGTGTCACATCCACGCTTCACGAAGACGTGTTAAGTTACGCCAGGTTATTAGACGGTCAGCGACAATATTTTATCGCATAATCTGTCTGACCATCTTTTCAAGCGACGGGGCTTGTTTATGCAAGCTTGTGTTGGCCAAGAGTGCTGAATAGAACCAGTTTTGTTTATCTGGCGAAACACAGGATAACCCGTGCACGAGGCGGAACTTATGACATAAGCGCTTCCGGGTCATCCTTGATACACCAACATTACTGTCTGTGTGACACATGTGGGCATGTTGTCATGTGTGTCTACCGATCTGTCTGTAAGTTTGTACACGAGGACATCGGACAGCATATTACCATATATGGGAGACGTGACCTTTGCAAAATTTTTCTATGTCGAAAATATTTTGGAAGTACCACACCCGACCTGTTCGAATATGATTGGAGCGGTTATTTAACTCCATAACAAACGAAGGCAGGGAATATAATCTGAACATTTCGCAGTTTTATTTCACTGTGAATTTCACGCTCGCCAAGACAACATCAGACCACGGCAGAGTGAAGACTAGATTCATAATTCCTTTTGTTAACAGGACCTTTTATTGGAGAACCAAATAAGACTTACAAAGCACTGGAAATATCTACATTTTAATTAGGAACACCGGGACTAGGAAACTGAAGAAACACGAAGTCAGAGAGGAATCTATTGTAAAATTAAAGACATCCAAGACGCGTGTTAGAGATCGATTTGTCTCTTTTATTCATCTGAGCAACAGGTCTGTAGCCAAGATTGGCGTAAGTTGTGATTTACATTTCATATTTTATTACTAACATGTGAACTAACATATATTTGTATATATTACCATGTGAAGTTTAATGTGTGAAACTCGCTATTCGATGTCGAAGTCATTTGAGGCTAGCAACGTCAGTATCTAGAATGATGATTCACGAATCACCACTGCACGGGCTGGTGATTGCTTTATTGATAGTTTCGTAAAAAGAGAACTAAAAGCATAAAGTAGTCCCAGGTTCCCTATGGAGCAGAGAGGGAAAGATGAAAGAAATGATGTACATTCTAAATATAATACTTACATTTTCAAAGCAGTGTAAATGTCCCTATAAACATATTCACATGAAAATTAATGTAAGCTTTCAAGCTTTAAACCAGTGTAAATGTCTATGTGAAAATATTCATTTTAAATTAATAGAAGTTTCAAACTTTTTCATAAGTGTAAATATAAATGAAACATAAATGAATTTATATTGTGAACACTTTTCAAACAGTGGAGATGTAAATGTAAAACATATTATATCTGTACGTTTAACCTTTTCATTTAAATGTAATGTAAAGCTAAAGCTATTCAGTTTAAATGTAAAGGAAGTTTTATCCAGAGAGATTAAATTTAATTTTCATCGAGGGTAAAGTCTGAGTAATTGGGGTGGTGGTATGGGGAGATAGGAACCCATAACTATGGGTTGGAAAACGCAGTACTCAGAAGAGCATTTGTTTCTATTCTTCTATTATAGTTATTGGTGGTACCAGCAGAAAGTACTATCTCTGGAACCAAGTAAAGGTAGAAGTGGACTGACATTGTGCGAGACGCCATCATAAGAGGGATTTATAGACAGACGCAGAACCAGCTTGGCCTTTACTCCTTGACGCTCTGGGAACGTGCGGCGCCTGAACTTTGACCAGAGACGAGCGCGAGCAGAGTGAAAAGAACCTACCCATCAGGACGAGGATTAGAATCACCATTGGCAGCTAAGTTAACCTATATGCTGCCACTTGAACTTCTTATAAAAAACCATTCAAGTGATGACAGTCTTTTCATAAATATTCAAATTATTTTCCAACTGTTACAATCTAAAGTGATTATTAAATTCTGTTATTTGTAATGTTACAAATTTAACTTCGATTTAATCATTTTAAAGTTACTGCATGTTTGTCTCAGTCAAATTACTACACACACTCTGAACAGAGCTATATATTATAATAACAATTCCACTGTTGTAGGATTACTGTGATGTCTAGCCATCTGCTCATTGGGCTTTCTCGTGCCCTGAAACCAGATATTTTACTGTTGGAGGAGCGTAGTGCTAGTTTATCTGTTTCAGTTTTCTTGAGATGGCCAAAACACTTTATTTTCCATCTCTATATAGCCGCTAGAGCAGGGGAGGGCAACCCAGTAACTGTGGTGTCTACTTTAGAAACACTGAGATCTCTAATGATCTATCTTGATAAAATCATGTCCGCTTCTAGAATTCAGAATATCTAGACTTTAGAATAAGTCCAGCCTAGATTTAACATTCATTTCTGCCCCAAGACGTGCTTCCTACAACCCTATCGACAGAGCGAGGGAAAAGTAAAATTAAATACTTTACCGAATGTTAACTTCACTTCAAAGTAAAGATGGCTTTCTATTTTACACAGTTCACGAATAAAATGAATTTTAGTAACCTAACTTTCGGTTGTTCACTGGTAATGCATGACAGTACGTTTAAAATGGGGACACCCACACTTTTAAGTGCCTGTTTGAGAAAGCTCGTCCGTAATTTACCTAGGTTAAAAATTACTTTTACAATATGTGAATACACGGCACTTGTTGGTAGTGATACCTAGTATTTTGATCATTTATGTTCCTCTCTCGTTTTCTCTCATTTTTCTGTTAATAATCCTCTCCCGCTCTAAAAGGACAGAAAGAAGAACAGAATAATTATAATAAAGGAAAAAATTCGCAGGAAAACGGCTCCAAATATCTCATCCCTTATTTTCAAAAACAAATCCGGAAGTGGGGTTATGGACTCTTAACTGGTATTCCATCATTTAGCAAGGGTTTCTGGGAAGAACTATGCTTTTTCCCTGCCTAAGTACCTTCCAGATTTCTTCCGCTAAATTGAACTTTTCGGATATTGTTTTCTGACCGTCCAAAATTTAAAAAAAAAAATTTGAAAGGAATAAACAATAACTGGCTGGCAAAAAAAGCTGTATGGGAAAATGGCCAAAGACGAGATTTGTAATATGACCGCGGCAGTGTGAGAATTATTCCTGTGTCAAGTCAGGCGAAAATTCGTGCACGTGCGTGAGTGGCATTAGCATAAGAATTGTTGCAGATATGACGTGCATCCGTTTGTTTTGCTACAAACAGGATTTCTATAATGAACGTCTTCCGAGCCGTTTTTATATTTCAATCCCTATGCGGATCGAGGAAGAGGATTTGATGAGGGTGGGAAGTAAAGAGGTTGTTTTGTAGTGAAATTTACTATTTGAATGATGTAATACTTTGAGCTACTTTCTGATTTGATACCATGAGCTGTCGGCTGCCATATTGACTGTCTGAACAGTGTTTGTCTTTTGAAAGATTAATGTTTTTGTCAACAGAGGAACAGCGCCCTCTATCGATCCTGAACGTCCGGTTATAAGTTGAATCCAGTTTTAGTTCACGGAAATATTTGTTTATTTGATCTGTGTCCCAAGTGGGTCCTGGACTCATTGCAAGCTAACTCACATGTATCCTTCTTCTTCTTATTAGGATTATTACCCATCTTTTTCTTCTTTTCTTCAACTTCTTTCTTTTCTTTTTCTTCTTCTTCTTCTTCTTCTTCTTCTTCTTCTTCTTCTTCTTCTTCTTCTTCTTCTTCTTCTTCTTCTTCTTCTTCTTCCTTTTCTTATGCATGTTCTTCTTTTATTCTTCTTTCTTCTTCTTTTTCTTCTTATTCTTCTTTCTTCTTCGCTGATTAAAACTTACTAACGTTCGATAGACAACAGTGGCGACTATCAGTTAAGCGGTCATAATTATTGTGTTATTTTTTTAAATTTGTTTTTTACTATGTATCACATACAATTCAGTGCCGCCTTGCTGAGTCTGTCACAACTTTACCGTAACGTATTGCAACTTTACCAGAGCAGCCAAAAATTCAACAGATCGAGTCAAAATGTAGCCACAGCTTGTCACTCTATCATTAAAACCCATCAAAACTTCATAAAAGCTTGTCATAATTTCAAAACAACCTATCACACCTTCACCAGAGCCTGTCGCAGCGTCATCATAGCCCGTATCAACTTAACCAGAGCCCGTTACAGTTTCACCAGAGCTCAACATACATGCTCGTACCAGTCGTCTGATCTCCGCGGAGGTACGTGCAGCGTTGGCGTTGCTGGCAGCCCTTATCAGGACAAGTGCTTATCAAGACTCCATCATACTAGCACATAGACACTATTAGTCCTGTTCAGGACTTCGTATTTACAAACGCTGTACTTCTGTTAACAGACTTCACTTTTTATTTACAACTATCTAATTGTGCCCTGATATAACCAACAGACACAGGTGTAGGTTCAAAAGTTCAGCATTCTCTGCTTGTTATTTATTATTTTCTGACGTCTGAATAACTAGTTACAGCATACGAACTGCAGCGAATCTTGTGTGTGCATATAAAGATAATGGTAGTCCAATAACGGATACTGACGTAGGGAAGTCAAGTGTTAAGATAATGGTAGTCCAATAACGGATACTAACGTAGGGAAGTCAAGTGTTAGAGACTTCAATCTACTAGATCCAGCTTTATGAGGTGGGGTGTCCGGTTCTCATCATCGCTGCCTTTGCCTTCTCGTACTGAAGTGCAGTTGCCTCACCTTGTCGTATTCATTTACAGCTGAGTAGACTGGAACGTGATGCTACCAGGCGTCCAACCCGGAACCCGGTAACTTTGTCACCGAGAAGCAAGTGCTCTTAGCCAGTTGGACGCTCTGCACGCATATATGAGCCAAAAAGATTGTATAACAAAGGATTGCAGAAACAATTGCAGGCGACAACAAAGATCTCTTCGCAAACTTTTTACGTTTAACGTAAACAAAAAAATTGTCACAACAATTCTCATCGTTTGACGTCAGTGAAGGTAGGGGTGAGAATATCAAGCGTGGAAAGATGGAGGGAATCAAAGGTGCCGTATCTGATTTCCCAAAACTTATGTGAGACAACGTTTCTCTGGAAATTGCACGGACATTAATTGTTTGCCCCTTGTAGTGAACATGCATCTTCCTCAATGATAGATAACATATTCCAGAAAGTTCAAAGTGGGTAATTTGATTTTGATGTCGCTATAGCGTCGCTGGGAGCGTCTGAATGCTCATCGCGTGGACTGAAGAAGAAAAATAATGGCGTAAAAGAAGCCTCCCTTTTGTTTATCAACAGCCGCGGTCTTGGATCTAGTTTCTTGAGGAACACTTGAACATTGCTTCCTTCTGAGTCTCCTAGTGAAGCTTTACGCGAAGGGTGTTTAGTTTCTTACACTTGAGAGTAACTCCGCCTTGTCTTTGAGGCTATTGCTCTTATGGCGCCTGATTTGGCTCGTGCTTTGACGAATGGACAAACGATTGATGCTCGCTCCCTAAGATAGATGACAACCCGGGAAACAAACGAGAACCGATGCCAACCCGCCACAGAAACACCGCAGGTGCACGCGACTACGACAAGTAGAGGCCCGACAAACGGACAGCAGAAACAATGGTGAGATGCCCGTTTCTGTCGTCTGCAACGTTAATGCTCATTCGAATGCAAATGGGCGTTTGAAGATTTGCATTTTCCACAAGCACGTGCGCGTCTTGTGAGACAGTGGGTCGGTTTAAATGTGTGGGAGATATAAATAGAGTGAGTGAGTTAACGAGAGAGAAAAAAAGAATTTAAAACAGGTCGGATTAGTATATAGAATATTTAAACGCGTTATAAATAGCAGATAGATACCGTGTTTATCATCGGATGGAAGATGCATCTTAGAAGTAAAAGGTAGAATAGCCCGGGCAAAAGTAGCATTATGTAAAATGAAAAGTATTAATGCAACAATTATTTGTCAATGGAAGTAAGAAAGAGAGCTGTTCAGTGTTGTATAGAGAACATATGAAGGAAAGCGAAAGAGAGGCCGACCAAAAATAACTTGGCGAAGAACTGTGGAAGCTGAGAACCAAATAATGAACCAGAGCTGGGACACTACATGAAAGATGGCCGCCAACTGAGCAAAGTGGAAACAGTTTGTTGCTGCCCTACAAGACTCCACCAGGCGTGATGGCCACTGACTGCTTTGATAGTCGGCGGTTTAAGATTAAACAAGAAGACGAAGATATAGAGACAATCCTGTCATACGGAAGTGAGTCATGGACATTAGTAAACAAGTAGGGAAAAGCTGGAGGCCAGTGAGGGATGTTTTAAAGAACAATGTAAAGATGGACAGAGTAATAAGGTTGTCATGGCAGTGACCTACATGCAATGGAAGCTTATTATTCAAATTATAAGAAAATAATCCACTTTATTTCGGCATGATATGAGAAGAAGTAAGCTAAAATATATTGTGACAACAGAAAAGATTTAAAAAAAAAAAGCGATAGATGATGACACAGAGAGAAGACGACTGGATAGTTTAGCATCATGGCACGGAAGAAGTCAACAAGAGAATTGGTAAACTGTACTGGAGACAGGAAGCTTTGGGAATATCGTCTGCGCCACCATTCATGATACTGAAGATGAAGAAGAAGGAGCAGAAGAAGAAGAATAAAGAAGAAAAAGGAAAAGAAGATGATGATAATAATATTAATGATGATGATGATGATTATCATGCTCTTTGTTGGCATGAGTTCTACGATAAATTTTTTTTTATATTTGGACATGTGCACTATGTACAAATGAAGTAAATACCCTAATCTGGGCGAACAACAAGTGACGTAAATACCCTAATCAAGACGAACAGCATATGACGTGAATACCCTAATCTATACAAACATATAATGATATAAATATTCTAATCTAGACGAAAAATAAATGACGTAAATACTCGAATCTAGACGAACAGTAAATGACGTAAATACTCGAATCTAGACGAACAGCAAATGATGTAACTTCACTAATCTAGACGAACAGTACATGACGTAACTATGCTAATCTAGGCGAACATTAAAAGACGTAAATACTCGAATCTAGACAAACAGTAAATGACGTAAATACTCGAATCTAGACGAACAGCAAATGACGCAACTACGCTAATCTAGGCGAACATTAAATGACGTAAATACTCGAATCTAGACAAACAGTAAATGACGTAACTACTCGAATCTAGACGAACAGAAAATGACGTAACTTCACTAATCTAGACGAATAGTAAATAACGTAACTACGCTAATCTAGACGAACGGTAAAGTGTGACGGTATTGCCTCCCCTGCTTTGCTGTAGTGGTCCAACGGTGGCAAAAACTCAAGAGTATCTATTATGGGCTTCAAAGATGGCTACCTTCTCACAAGATTACTCTTGGCAGATTTGCAAATAGAAGGATAATGACGCTTCTAACTCGGTGGAGTGTTCACAAGATATTCAGATAAGCGACAACAATGCTGCATTGGCTGAGCAAGTTAATTCTAGAATCTGCCGACAACTTTTATGAAGAATTAAGAAATTATTAATCTTAGCTCGTTCAAGCCCCCATCTCTTACTACTTATGATTTACACTGTCCCCTTTCTTCTATTCTACCATCCCATTTACTCAGAATTTACCCTCGATGAGAATTAACTATAATCCCTCGAGAGAAAACATTCTTTACATTTAAATAGAATAGCTTTTATAGTTACTTTATATTTAAATGACAAGGTTAATAGTACAGATAGAATATGTTTCCATTTACATTTCCACTGACTGAAAAGTGTTCACAATATAAATTGAATATCTTTTCATTTATGTTTACGCTGATTTTAAAAGTTTGAAACTACCCTTAATTTTAAAGTGAATATGTTAACATTAACATTTACACTGATTTGAAACTGTGAGTATTATAATTAAAATTTACATCATTTCTTTCACCTTTCCCTCCTTGCTCCATATGGAACTCGGGACTACCTATGCTTTTAGTTCTCTGTAAGAAACTAGCAATAAAGCAGTCACCAGTCCTTGCAGTGGTGGTTCATCAAATCGTCATTCTATATGCCGAGGTTTCCAGCCTCCAATGACTCGGACATCCACTAGCGATTTTCACATATTAATATTCACATGGTAATATATGCATATTAGTTCACATGTTAGTAATGAAAATATAGAATGTAAAAGGACAGCTTATGCCAATCCTGGTTCACAGACGTTTTGCTCAGATGAATGAAGTTAAGGCACTAGTCGATGCCTTTTTGCACGTGAACTTTGGGTCGTTAATTTTAACTTTAATTCTCTCTCTGACTCCGTGTTGTTCAGTTTCCTCAGATATTCCGGATTTCCTTATTTAAAATGATAGAGATTTCCTGGGCTATTTTGTAAGTCCTGATAAATTCTCCAATAAAAGATGTCCGGTCTGATAAAATGAAATTCTGAATTCTAACTTCTGGCAAGTCTGGTTGTGTCGTCTTGGCAAGTGATCTTCACAGTAAATTTGACTGACTGAAGCGTCAGGTTATATTCACTGTCCTCCCATGCTCTGTTTGTTATGAAGTTAAGTAAAAGCGCATATCATATCAAACATGCTGGTTGGGGAGTGGGGGGAAGGGATTTCAAAATATTCCAGAAATGAAAAAATGTGGAACATAATGTAGAGGCCACGTCTTCCGTATATGGTATGAAAATATCCGATCCCTTGTGTACCAACTCGTAAACACATCGAAAAACCCATACAACAGCGTGTGTTTCAGATGTAACAAATTATTAATTTATCTAAAGTAATCTAGTCAGTCCTGTCTGTCCATAAGATATCTTTCCGCATCACCAGCTTGGCGGCGAGCGCAATCTGGCCTTATCAGCAGTTGAACAAATGCGCTGAGTGATTCTAGTGTTTAATCTGCAGTTTGATGTCGACTGCACTCGCGAATAACCAACATGGGCGTCGTTAATATTGTCCCTGCCGCTCCTTTCAAACCTTTAGGGAAGGGATGGGTAACAAACAGACGTGATGACTTATCAGTGAGGGGAATGTAAGAAGGAAAATACAAGATATCTGCTACAGTGGACAGAATGAAAAGGGTGCGACTCGGAAAAAATCGCAATAAAATCAGTACAAAAATGTAACTGATTACTGCCATAGTGAAAGAGAGATCGGAAAGAGGTCGCACCAAAATCCATCTTGTGACACAAATGACGTAGTTACTCTAATCTAGACGAACAGTAAATGACGTAACTACGCCAATCTAGACGAAAAGTAAATGACGTAAATAGTCGAATCTAGACGAACAGCAAATGACGTGGATACCCGAATCTAGGCGAACAGCAAACGACGGTATTACTTAATCTAGACGAGCAGCAAATAAAATAAACACCCGAATCTAGACAAACAGCATATCAGTACTGGAATCTAGGTGAACAATAAGTGCAGGAAACTGGAGAAATCGAAATTCAAAAACAATTATACAAAGAAGGAAATACAACTGTCAAACCAAAGAAACAAAACGTATTAATAAAAGAAATAAATTGGTCAATAAAAAGAAATGAAGGACGGAAGGAGTAAGAGTAAATAGTTGAATGAAGAAAAGAAATAATAATGGAGACAAAACCGGGGGGTGGAGAAGTACCGTAGAATTTGAAGTGATGGAAGACAGCAGAAGTCAAGCCAAGTCTCTGAAGTCAAACATGGCCGTAAAATTGTTGCTATTGAAACTGGAGTAAAAAAGAGACTGCTCCTAGTTGGATAATGTGGTAATTGACGGATCGCCAAAGCGATCGCTCATTTAATTAGCCGTTGACAAAACCTGGGGCGTCAGTCCCCGCGGCGTTCGAGCTTGGGAGGATTTGTTTAAGCACCGAAGACATCCTGAATAGCCAAATACTGAAGATTGAGTTTCCCTTCTTTTATGAAGGTCAAGGTTTGGTGAATGCATATCTTGGAAATTTCGAACAGGCAAAATCAGTATGTATCTGGTAATTTCTTGCATTCTCTGATTACGTGTATGATTATATCATTCAAAGGTTGACTATAGTAAAATTTCACGTTTTACGTCCAGTATATCTGGGGCCTCTACGTAGTTCGCAAAGAGAGGGGTTGGGGGGTCGTCTCCGAACAGCCAAAGAAAGAAGAGTGCTATGGCACCCTCATGCATGTCGTATAAGGCCACTAATGTGTCGTTGTGCATGGTTTGGCAGCTTCATCAAGTAAAACGATTTGCCACATAAACTACCACAGCTCGAGCGTGTAAATGTTTTGTCCAGGCTTCCTGTGACACAAGCTAAAGTCTTGGTTCTTTGCTTCCCTAAGGAGGTCATGGAAAAATAATGTTGTTGATGATTTTGATGATGATGCTGTTGATGATGATGATGTTGATGATGATGATTTTGATAATAATGGTGATGGCGATGATGATGATGATGGTGATGATGATGGTGATGATAATGGTGATGATGATGATGATGATGAAAGATGGTTTGGCCATGTCTGCAGAATGGAAGAACGGCTACCACGAGAAATATGAGAAACTAAGAGCCAAGGATCCAGACCTCCAGGAAAACCCAGATTCGCTGAGAAGACAACAATTACACAATCCATGAAGGACCGAGGACTAGATTGGAACCAGGCCATGAGGAAGACAGCCGAGAGGATAGAATGGTGTTCTCTCTGGCAAACCTCTCCACTCCCGGGTAAAAGAGGAACGACTAAGTAAGTATGATGATGATGATGATAATTACTCTGATTTTGTTACATATCAAACTGATATAAGTATCACCATCATTACATATCAAACTGATATAAGTATCACCATCATTACATATCAAACTGATATAAGTATCACCATCATTACATATCAAACTGATTTAAGTATCTCCATCATTACATATTAAACTGATGTAAGTATCATCATCATTACATGTCAAACTGATATAAGTATCACCATCATTACATATCAAACTGATATAAGTATCACCATCATTACATATCAAACTGATATAAGTATCACCATCATTACATATCAAACTGATATAAGTATCACCATCATTACATATCAAACTGATGTAAGTATCACCATCATTACATATTAAACTGATGTAAGTATCACCATCATTACATATCAAACTGATATAAGTATCAACATCATTACATATCAAACTGATATAAGTATCAACATCATTACATATCAAACTGATATAAGTATCACCATCCTTACATATTAAACTGATATAAGTATCACCATCATTACATATCAAACTGATATAAGTATCATTATCATTACATATTAAACTGATATAAGTATCATTATCATTACATATTAAACTGATATAAGTATCACCATCATTACATATCAAACTGATATAAGTATCAACATCATTACATATCAAACTGATATAAGTATCAACATCATTACATATCAAACTGATATAAGTATCAACATCATTACATATCAAACTGATATAAGTATCACCATCCTTACATATTAAACTGATATAAGTATCACCATCATTACATATCAAACTGATATAAGTATCATTATCATTACATATTAAACTGATATAAGTATCATTATCATTACATATTAAACTGATATAAGTATAATCATCATCACATATCAAACTGATATAAGTATCACCATCCTTACATATCAAACTGATATAAGTATCATTATCATTACATATTAAACTGATATAAGTATAATCATCATCACATATCAAACTGATATAAGTATCACCATCCTTACATATCAAACTGATATAAGTAGCACCATCATTACATATCAAACTGATATAAGTATCACCATCATTACATATCAAACTGATATAAGTATCACCATCATTACATATCAAACTGATATAAGTATCACCATCATTACATATCAAACTGATATAAGTATCACCATCATTACATATCAAACTGATATAAGTATCACCATCATTACATATCAAACTGATATAAGTATCATTATCATTACATATCAAACTGATATAAGTATCATCATCATTACATATCAAACTGATATAAGTATCACCATCATTACATATCAAACTGATTTAAGTATCTCCATCATTACATATTAAACTGATGTAAGTATCACCATCATTACATATCAAACTGATATAAGTATCAACATCATTACATATCAAACTGATATAAGTATCAACATCATTACATATCAAACTGATATAAGTATCAACATCATTACATATCAAACTGATATAAGTATCACCATCATTACATATCAAACTGATATAAGTAGCACCATCATTACATATCAAACTGATGTAAGTATCACCATCATTACATATTAAACTGATGTAAGTATCACCATCATTACATATCAAACTGATATAAGTATCAACATCATTACATATCAAACTGATATAAGTATCAACATCATTACATATCAAACTGATATAAGTATCACCATCATTACATATCAAACTGATATAAGTAGCACCATCATTACATATCAAACTGATATAAGTATCACCATCATTACATATCAAACTGATATAAGTATCACCATCATTACATATCAAACTGATATAAGTATCACCATCATTACATATCAAACTGATATAAGTAGCACCATCATTACATATCAAACTGATATAAGTATCACCATCATTACCTATCAACTACCTGTGAAGAACAGGGCATCAACTAATACCTTTATTGTCTTTCTGTTTTGTGCCATCCGTTCAAGGTCGTTTATGTCGTCTTCATCCATTTCTGTTTATTGTTTACTGTTGACAGGTTTCCGGTTTCCACCTCTTTATTTATTTCTTGAACTTAGAGGCAGATTTTTGTGGAGGCAAGAGATTCTGAGATACTCAAGACAAGTACAATAAAGATGTGTGTGAGAAAGAATGAAAGAACAAATGTTGAGAATGTTAAATAGTCTCATCTATGAGTCATGATACACAAGGCAGATCCGAATCTCCGAGCACTTCAAGGTTTCTCTAGCGACCGATTGCCAGTCACCTCCCGGAGCTGAGTTACCTAGAAGTAGGATTAATGGTTGAAAGACGAGCATATGGTTGTGTGGGGTAAACAAAGATGGTTGAGTGGGGTAAACAAAGATGGTTGAGTGGGGTAAACAAAGAGTCAGATGGAGTGAAGCTGACTACAAAAGCAAGTGACAGATACTGAACTAAACTTTACGAAGGAGTGAAGGATAGACGGAAGATAAAAAGGACGCGTCTAATACGCTCTATGACAGTTTAAAGGCGAAATTTAAAAGTTGAATTCGGCAGATAAAATGTAATTCCATTAGTTAGTGAGAGAGTTTAACAATGAAGAATTAGTACTTAAGAATAATAATAATAATAATAGCATCAAACGTAAGGCTAGTAGAGATGGACGTATGAAAGGATGCATCTGTCGTGTTTACAACCAGCGAGCTACAGGAACAGTTAGCATTCACACTCTTCGACATATACTGAGGGAGACTGAGCACCTATGGGTTTGCCCGCAGTGCAATGGTGTCAATTCTGTATAACAATAATAATAATAATAATAACAATAAAAATAAAGATGGCCCCGGGCAGTTGCTGGGGGCCTGTAAGGAGACACAGATAGACAAGGACTACTACATGGAGCCGACTAGTACCAGTCATAATGCGCATATGACAGGCAACATCATCATGTCACATCAAGTGTTACGGAAACAAACACTGCAGAAGCACAATGTATGTTTAGGTATGGTCTTTCTGCCAGGAGACCAGTTGTAGTTGTGGCTCAATGCTCCATGAGGAGCGTAACGGGAAAGATGATGATGTTGGTGAAGACGTTGGTGATGACGTTGACGGTGACGTTGATGATTACGTTGGTGATGACGTTGATGATGGCGTTGGTGATGACGTTGATAATGACGAGGATGATGAATGGTGATTAAGGGAGTCAATTAGGAATATGACGGTCAGGCAACTTGAAGTAAGCACTACCTGACAGCAATCAAGGCCTCCCCACACGAAGTGGACATCAAACGGATAGTTAGCCATAGCCAAGACAACACAAAAGATAAAACGGCAGATAAAAGAAAGAAAGATAATTTAGATGAATAACACCGGTATGTAGAAATAGAGATCTGGTGTTTACGTAGTGTCGGCCCTAACAGTGGACATATTAGAACAAAATACACAAACATAAATGTTATTATTTTTTTTTAAGAACAGGGGTTCTCAGCCGTTGTTTATTGTTTTGCTCATAGCCCCATTCTGAGCCTCCTTTATCTCTGTGGCCCCACTCATAGTCGCTGTTAGCTGGAAAAAAGTGCTTTACATCTTACTGTGCCCCTTAGAAATATGGCATGGCCACCTCGGGGGTCATATGGCACACGTTGAGAACACTTTGATATGGGTATATGAGATTAATCTAACTTTTGAAGTGAAAACAGGAGTACGACAGGGATGCCCCTTATCAACAACATTATTTTTGACAGCCATAGATTGGGTGATGCGCCAGACAACAGAGGGCAGTCTTAGAGGAATTAGATGGACAACGTTTTCTACACTGGAAGACCTGGAATATGCAGATGACATTGCAATACTCGCGCATTCACATCAACACATCCAAGAAAAAAACGATAGACTGAATAAGTATGGCCAGCAGGTTGGTCTGAACATCAATCTGAAGAAGACAGAGGTCATGACACTAAATGTGGGCAATCCTGAGCCAATAACAATAAGGAACCAGAAGTTAGAACAGACAGACACATTTACTTACCTAGGATGCATAGTAACACCTGACGGCGGAACAAGCAAGGACATTAACAACAGAATGAATAAAGCGAAACAGCCTTTGCTAGTCTCAACAACATTTGGAAGTCTTCCCAGTACAGCACAAACACCAAATTAAGACTATATGAGAGCTGTGTAATTTCTGTGCTTCTCTATGGTGCGGAATGCTGGAGAGTAACAGAGAAGGAAATGTCGAAACTGTTCTCCTACCACACAATCTGCCTAAGGAAAATTCTCCGAATCTTTTGGCCGAATACCATCAGCAACCAAGAACTACTTATTCGGAGTAACCAGGAGGACATGCACACCATCATAGTTGGCAGACGCTGGAGTTGAGTTGGCCACGTCCTCAGAAGGAACCCTGATGCCATCACAAGAACATCTATGCTATGGACCCCCGAGTGAAAGCGAATGAGAGGCCGACCAAAAACAACTTGGCGGAGAACTGTGGAATCCGAGATGCAAAGAATGAACCACAGTTGGGGCACTGTGCGAAGGATGGCCGCCGACCGAGCAAAGTGGAATCAATTTGTTGCTGCCCTACAAGACGCCACCAGGCGTGATGGCCACTGACTGCTTTGACGGTTGGCGGCTATGGATCAAAGAAGAAGCAGAATAATATGAGATTAGAAGAGATAGGTTTTCACGAACATTAAATTCATGCTTTCACTCACTACCCTGCAGCTCTTCAAGGATCATGGGCCTTCAACAAACTTACGGCAAATCTTCCTGTCACGTGATATTAGTTCAAGTTCTCTCTATGTTTTCCTGTCACGTGATATTAGTTCAAGTTTTCTCTATGTCTTCCTTGTCACTTTCATTTCCGTCTACAGTTTTCATCGCTATGTGTTTTCAGTCTCTCTATACCTCTTTTACTGTGTGGTTCCAGGAAAAAGACTGCCATGTAATACTATAAACAAGATTCCTAACTGTGTGCTCTATCCATCTCCAGAGTTTTCTTCTCACTTCTTGTTCCTCTGGCACATGTCTAGTTCGAGTCATCAGTTTTAAACTGGCAACCTAGACGTATAATAACATTTACATCCTTCTATTCTAGGCAAGTAATCATTTGTGACAGTTAGTAACTTATTGTATTTCTTGTACAAAGGCCAATCATTAAACTGGGTGTAGTTACAGAAATAAAATAAATAGCTATTAGCTAACAAAAGTTTTAAAAAAAACCCCCCGTAAAAGTAACACCATATGAGAAACTGAGCATAGCAGTAAAATAGTACAGAGCAGTATACTAGGTACCAGCTCTATGAGTTGGGGCGTGGAGGGGAGACCAGTTTCCTTCCTCGATAGATTTGCTTTCCCTAACTCAAGAACGGAGTCAGGTACCCATTTAAAGCTGGATAGACTATATAACATGACCACTAAGTAGGACAACGGTAAGTGCGCTTGCTTCTCTATGCAAAGTTATCGGGTTCCAAACTTGGTAACGTTACCCTGCAGTATACCCAGCTGTAAATGGGCCTTAGTCTTGCTCATGAGTTAGGGAAGGCAACGATAAAGTGAACCTGTCTCCCCTGTAACGGTATTGCCTCCCCTGCTTTGCAGTAGTGGTCCAACAGTAGCCAAAACTCAAGAGTATCTAATATAGGCTTCAATGGAGTCTATTTGTACACAAGATTACTATTGGCAGAAATGTAGATAGAAGAATAGTAAAGCTTCTATCACATGGGAGTCTTCACAAGAAATTCAGGTAAGCGAAAACAATGCTGGCTGTCGCCAAGCACGTTAATTCTGTAACCTGCCGACCACTTTTGTGAAGAATTTAAGCACTTATTTATCAGCTCGTTAAGCCCCCACCCCTGATTTACTCAGTGGAATTCTCTTACTCAGGTATAGCTCTGTTTAGAATGTGTGGAGTAATTGACTGAGACAAACATTTAAAAGGATTAAATCGAAGTTAAATTTGTAACATTACAAATAACAAAATTTAATAATCACTTTAGGTTTAACAGTTTGAAAATAATTTGAATAGTTATGGCAAAAGAAAAGCTATCATCTTCGTATTTGGGGATTGCGAAAAGGGTCAAGAAGTTCAGGTGGCAGCATATGTTTGAACTTAACTGCCAATGACGGTTCTGTCTTTTCACACTGATCACTCGTCTCTGGTCAAGGTTATCGGGTGTAGCTCGTCTCCAAGAAACTTTAAGGAAAGTCTACACAGTGCGTCCTTTGTCTTAAAGCGTAGGCCACTGATACCGTCTTGTTCCAGAAATAGTACGTTCTGCTGGTACCACCAATAAGCCAATCCTGGCTACAGACTTGTCGCACAGATGAATGCAAGAGACTAATCGCTCTTTTACAACACGTGTCTGGGATTTCTTTTAATTTTACAATAGATTGCCCCTTCTGACTCCGTGTTTCTTCAATTTCCTAGTTCCTTATTAAAATTTGAAAGAGATTTCCTGTGCTTTATAAGTCTTACCTGGTTCTCAAATGAAAGGTCCGGATAACAATTAGGAATTATGAATCTAATTTTCACTGTGGCGAGGTCTGATGTTGTCTTGGCGAGCGTGCAAATCAGAGAAATAAAACTGTGAAATTGTCAGCCTATAGGGAGTGGTGGGGGAGTGGTAAACAATAAGATACGCACTACTCCCGTAGCAAATACTGCCATAGGGGAGTGGCGTGTTGGAGACTTCACCATGCTATGTCCAGCATAGAGCAAAATAGTGAAAATACAAATGACAAGGCATGAGTTATGCCAAATAAAAGCGATGAGTGAGAAAAATGAAGAAAAAGAAAGGATACTGCCGGAGGGTTGAAGGTGTGAGAGATCACACAAAAGAGCATGTTCAGCCGTTTTGTCACATCCCCTCTTAATTAAACTGAGACCGAACGTAGTACATCCCGAACATTTCCTTCTTATACGGCTTAGATGCGACGTAACCTTTTTTTTTATAGAACTAGACAAGACCACGTTTCGAACCCGTTCCTTTCTGCCTCAAGCACTCTAGACACTCTACCACCCGAGACAATGAAAGAGTGCCCGAATAGCTAAATGATTAGAGAACCTTCCGCTAGCAGTGAAGTTACTGTGTTCTAGGATTAAAACTTGGTAGCGTGACGCTCCAGTCTACTTAGCTGTAAATGGGTACCTGACTTAGCTCTTGAGTTAGGGAAGGCAAAAGGCAGTGAGGAATGGGAACTGGTCACCCCACTTCATAAAAAAGTGGGACCTAGTATGGTGAAGTCTCTAACAATTCATTTCCCTACGACAGTAACTGCTAAGAGACATCTTTGACTCCCAAAAAAAGTAAAAGAAGAAAAAGTGCAGACAGAAAATGAGAAGAAAAAAAAATATTTGACATTTTCCATGTAGATAGTGAGAAAAGTTATAGAACTTTGGAAGTAGAGAAGTGAGAGACTGGCAGCGAAGACAACAAAAAAGCCACAACTGAGACAATATGTTATCAACGGTGCTGGTAGGACGGCCGCTATGCAAGAGATTGTCTTCATAGACACGGTCAAGTGGCCTCAGCTAGGAGACTCCAGATAGAGTTGTTGGTTAGATCATAACTAACGAGCTCTAACTCTCTCCTTCAAACACGTGCACCCTCTCTCTCTCTCTCTCTCTCTCTCTCTCTCTCTCTCTCTATCTATCTATCTATCTATCTATCTATCTATCTATCTATCTATCTATCTATCTATCTATCTATCTATCTATCTCTCTTTTTCACGCCAGTTTCTCTTACTCTCTAATTCTCACGTCATGCCCGTCTATCTCTTTCATCTCCTCTCATTGTATCGTAGAACATCTCGCTATAACTTCGGCGTTTAACGATAATACGTAATATGTCTTACTAGGACAAATAAAAAAAGGAAATTTCATATGTTAGGGTCATACGGTCTTCGTTAGGGACAAAATCTCTTTGTCAAAATGTTTCCGTTTTGAATAGATGGCATTGAAACTGAAGTGGTTGATTCTCTGTTCTAACATTGTCACCTGGTATTTCCTTGATAAGGCGTAATAGTCTTCAGTATTCATTATCATTATCATCGCCATCATCATCATTTTATCATCGTCGTTATCATCAATTTCCTTTGGAGTCCTTCAGAAACATGGTGCCACCACTGTAGCTGGTCTCCTTGCAAGTGTTCACACGCTCATGCAGCTGTGGTTTCTGTTTCAATTAGTTTTACTTGTTGAGGTTACAAGTCTCACGAACAACCTCATATTGGATGCCTTATACGACATGCTTGAGAGTGCAGATGTCGAATTCTTCCTTTGCCTCTTCAGGTACTCCCTGGAACTACGCAGGGTCGTTCTATTTGATCATATGGTTGTATGAAGTCAGCATCCAATTGGCTAAGTGGTAAGAGCGATGGCTTTCGCGGCAAATGTGCCTGGTTCAAAACACGGAGCCATCACGCACCAGTCTACCTAGCTGTAAATCGGCACCTAACTCTGCTCTTGAGTTAGGGAAAGCAAAGAAAGCTAGGAAGGCAACAGGTCACCCGACCTCTCAAAGCTGGGACTAGTATTGAAGACTTGAAGTATGTAACACTTCACTCTCCTACGGCAGTACCTGCTGTGGGGCTACATTTACCTGTTACCTGAAGTCGGATAAAGTTTAGAAATCACCTGCAGGAGCCAGAACCAGTCAAATTATAATGGCGAAGCAGAAAATGTATGTATGTGCTTGTTTATGTGTTTTGTTTTTTTTTTCTCTTTTCTAGACAAATAATAACAGTAACAAAGCCGCATTCAATTTTTAAATCGCTTAACTTCCCCATCCCTGGTTTTATTATTTTTTTTTTTAAACAATCTAGGGCATCTCCCAAACTGGGTGCCCTGTTTCCGGATAGCTTTTCTTATCTCACACAACTCGAGAGCGCCCTCTTCTCGGGTGCCCGGATCAAAGGGACAGTACTCCGAAGTTGCGTCAGAAACATTGTTATCGTTCTTTGTCCACGAGCTTCCGTGATCACAGCAGAGTTGTCGTGCCTTTGATAATGGAGACCGTTATTGGTTGATATACGACCTCCAACGATTTGTTCTTGTTGATATAAAGCGCCTCTATTTTGAACAGCCGCACAGACCTTGCTGAAATCTGTCTCAAGAACAAATAAATTCAATTGATATACAGTTTATCTTAAACCATCTATAAATATCTGGGATTTTTCAGCCAGTGTCTCCCTACATAATCGCCTGGGTCCAGAGCTCACGTGTTTTTAAGGAGTCTCTTTGATGTATTTAACTTTGAAGATGATTAACAGCCTTCCAAATCCTGTAAGTTATCGAGGGTTTCACCTTTGATTTCAGATGAGCTATGGCGTTGGAAGCTCTGTGTCTACACAGTAAGCTAGTGCCGAGGTAGAGGTTCAGGTTGTTGACAAAATGTACAAACCTGAAATAGGGTTGAGTCTTTGAGGTCAGAGAGAGGTTTCTTGTCTATATTAATTTTACTGCTTGGGGGTTATATTAAATACATTTGTTGTTTTCTGTTTCTTAATGAAGCAACATCATTGTGAGTCGTGTAGAGTAGCGTAGCAATGATACGTGTATCTTATCTCGTGCCGCAATTTTAAAAAGTAAAATGTTTCCTTCCTGGTGTGTCATCATCTTCTAATTATGATCACCATCATCATCGTCATTATCAGCATTATAACCATCGTCATCATCAACGGTCAAGAAAATATGTGCCTAACACCATATTTCCAATATGCCTCAATGGGCGTGTAACGGGATCCTCCTCCTCCCATCATCGACTCCCTTTTCGCTTCCTATGGAGCTTGGATCCGCCCCTGCAGATAGACCTTAGAGAAAAACTTGGATCCGCCCCTGCAGATAGACCTTAGAGAAAAACGTGGATCCGCCCCCGCAGATAGACCTTAGAGAAAAACTTGGAACCGCCCCTGCAGATAGACCTTAGAGAAAAACTTGGATCCGCCCCTGCAGATAGACCTTAGAGAAAAACTTGGATCCACCCCTGCAGATAGACCTTAGAGAAAAACTTGGATCCACCCCTGCAGATAGACCTTAGAGAAAAACTTGGATCCACCCCTGCAGATAGACCTTAGAGAAAAACTTGGATCCGCCCCTGCAGATAGACCTTAGAGAAAAACTTGGATCCGCCCCTGCAGATAGACCTTAGAGAAAAACTTGGATCCACCCCTGCAGATAGACCTTAGAGAAAAACTTGGATCCACCCCTGCAGATAGACCTTAGAGAAAAACTTGGATTGCAGATAGACCCGATCCCCCTGCAGATAGACCTTAGAGAAAAACTTGGATCCGCCCCTGCAGATAGACCTTAGAGAAAAACTTGGATCCGCCCCTGCAGATAGACCTTAGAGAAAAACTATGTCACAGAACTTGCTAATGCAGCCGTCGTTACTATGGCTATTTGTTTTACGAGACGACTTTGCCAGTCCCATGCACAGTCTGATATTAGCCGACTCCTACGACATGCTTGGGAGTACAGTTTCCCTGTTCTGTGACTGAAACTACTCATTGTGTCATAATCTCAGTTTATCCAGTATTCCATGTCTTTATCTCACTGTTTGGATGTACATTCCTAGATCCTATGTGTTTTTTTCTTACATAAAAGTGTGCCTCGTTTTGGCAATGCGTGCCCCGTTAAACCCTAGACTTAGGGTCCTTCGGTTATATTAGGGCGTGTGTCCAAACAAAAAAATACCTTTCGGTCTGGTTTTTGTTGATTTGGCTCTAATGACCCTATATGTCTTTTGTCACATATCGTTTATGTTGTTATCACATATCTTGTATGTTGTTATCACATATGAATTCTCATCGCACGGGAAGTAAAATTTTGCCTAATATTGTAGCCGTCGCAATTTTCTTTTCCTTATCTTTAGCTTCATGAATAATTGTGTTATCTAAAGCAGAAATATGGACACACAACAACAACAACAACAACAGCATTAAGATGGTTATTTGTACTGTACGGTGCCCAGGAGTCTTTAATGCAACAATGAAAGAACATGGCTACTGTTCCATCAAACATGTGGTAGGGACGACTAAAATAGGTTGGCTCATTAAGTGGCTCTGTGCAGGACGTGGCGATTCCTTGGGAGAGCCTAGAACCAGAGGACAGTATTTTAGCTCTGTATTTTTGGAGAGCCTTCTTGGTTAGCGGGGAATGCACAGTATGCCACGCGCTTCTTCCTTCTGGCTTACGACCAGATGTGATGATCCTTTAAATGCCAGTCAAGCTGGAGAAACTGGAGCTCATGACTTCAACTCAACACGTTTTGGAAAAGCAGAAAAACCACAAGAAAAGCCTAGATCTACAGTAGTCTTCAACTTGGCATTTGTTGCAAAATATGGAGTAGATCAGCACCCCTAATAAAGCAACAGCAACAATGGTCAGATATACTCCTGTTGTAACGCTCTGAAATGAGTGTCCTACCATTTCCTGTTCTTCTACGGCCTACTAGACACGTTATTACGGCCGATGTCGTGTGCGTTCCTTGACCTAACTCGCGAATAAGAAAGTTATGGAGGGCATATCACTAGACCACAAGGTATTTTACGATTGGACTTAAGCCCTAATATATCCGACGGATCTTGTGTCTAGGTTGAACGGGACTCGCCTCGCCAAAACGAGGCAAAATTATTTTTTTAAATGTGTTTAGTGGATAGAGTGTATAAAAGTCTAGGTCGGTTCCCGGTTATGTGTTCCATAGTTGCGTGTTCTGTGAGCAGCTTTCTCCCTTTGATGCACTTTTTTTAAAGTGCTTAACTGATCGTTAAGTTCTATCACGAATCATGCTCGCAGCGAGGCGACGGCGCCGTTTGCATGATGCCTGACTTGAATTTTCCGAGTGCATATCATTTCTATTTTTTATCTTTTGTATAGTGTCCCGTTTTCTTTCTTTCTGCCTTTAATCTTTCTTCCTTTTTTCTTCCTTTCTTTCTTTCTTTCTGTATTTCTCTCTCTCCTTTTTTCTTTCTTTTTTCTTTCTTTCTTACTGTCTTTCATCTCATTCTTTCATTCATTCTTTCTTTCTTTCTTCCTTTTTTTCTCCCTTCCTTTCTTTCTTTCTTTCTTTCTTTCTTTCTTACTTTCTTTCTTTCTGTTTTTCTCTCTCTCCTTTTTTCTTTGTTTCTTTGTTTCTTTCTTTCTTTCTCACTTTCTTTCTTTCTGTCTTCCTTTCACTCCTTTTTTCTTTCTTTCTTTCTTTCTTCCTTGTTTTCTTCCTTACTTTCTTTCTTTCTTTCTGTCTTTCCCTCTCTCCTTTGTTCTTTCTTTCTTTCTTTTTTTTTCTTTCTTCCTTTTTTTCTTCCTTACTTTCTGTTTCTCATTCTTTCTTTCTTTCTTTCTTTCATTCTTTCTTTTTGTCTTTCTTTCTTTCTTTCTGCCTTTCTTTCTGTCTTTATTTCTTTCTTTCTTTCTTATGCTAGACATAAAGTCGATTCTGATAAGCATTTTTTTTACTTGTTCGCCACTTTTCTTCATAGAATGTCTCTTTCAACCATTCATTATAATCATGGAATGTTGGTTATATCAGGACGCCTTACATTTAGGGTGATATTTTCTTTATTGTGTATATTCCATACTCTGTGTTGTATTATTACTGTCGATGACGTTTTTACATTTTAGTTACAGTCAAGACTGTGGTGGTGTTCAGAAGCTTGGCTGTGTCTATACCGGCATGCATTTAATATTGGTTGGGTGTTTATTTATGTCAGTCCGTATATTTCTGGGAAAGCCTATCCCAGGTGAGCTACAGACTAAGCAAGTGTAAAGTGCAATCTTTACTATCTTGCAATATAATACATTTATATACTTATTATGTTCGCAAATATTTTGTAAACAAAGTATTTCCTTTTTTAAGTGCTTAAGGAGAAGTCATTTTTGAGTTACTTCCCTTGAAAGGAGTTCCGTCATCTTCGATCGGACTCCGCGGACGAATTTAGGCCTACTGCGATTTATTCTTTGGCTGGGTAGGAATAGATTGTTCTTGCTTCAGTATATCTATGGCCTGAATTTATACGTAGTGTTTGTATGAGTAGGACGAGTCTGTCTTATATATGGATATCTTTACATTTCTAAGTCGAACTATGTTGGTTGTCGCTAGAAAAGGTCAAAAGGCTATGCAGCGGAAGTATCGCTAGCAGGGGGTGTGATTCATGGCTGTCATCCTGTCGGGATGTCGAATTTTGTTGTAGCAGGCTTATCGCCGAAAAAGTGATCTATAAGTAGATGGGGAAAAGTGATAGTCATTTAGACATGTTGTATGTACTTTACCCCAGTGTTTATTCTCTTTTGCCAAGGAATGGCAAAGTTATATTTCGCATAGAAAGGTAAAACCACAATTTATTATGAACTTGGGCTTCGCCATCGTTGTCGATAAGCAGATGCACAGTGGTACTTTTGAAAAGAATATTTATTCAAAGGAAGATGACATTCCTATGTATCAGCACTAGATTATATGATATTATTCAATTACCTCTATGATAGAGGCTATGAAGAAATGAGGACATTTAACGAATGACCAATTTTGGTCTGTATCCAATAGTGAGTGAAGCTCACGAGAGAAGCACAGCCATGTTGAAATCCATATACTTTGTATTTATCGAGTGAGAAAAAGGGATGCCTGTACTATCGCTCGATGAACCAAGAGATCACTGCTACATGTGAGAACCCATGTCTGGGATTCCTATATCTTTATGAAAAAATATATATATTGAACTTTACGTGAAGGGATATTCGCTAGACGAGGTTAGGTCTAGGAGCCTTCCTATATATTGGTTATGGTCTGACGTGCCCAGTCAGTAAAGCCAGATGATTTACATGATGGAACTCTGAATGCTTATTTACGAATGCTCCATTATGATATTTGCCAAGCATGAATGCTAACTTAAGATGATATTCCTGTGACCAACATTATGCTGTGTATGTCGACATTTGTTCCTGTAACCATACACGTACTGTCCAAGTGTGCGTCTCATTAAATGTTATAAAAAGACCACCGTAGTTCCAGTACTTCTTGAATTCGAACAGTGTGAGTATGAGTGATGTACTACCAACCTGACAACTCTATCGAATCATTCTACCATTCGCGTTCTGACATTCATATACACACTCATTGTCTACACTCACATTCTTGTCGGAGCCTCATCACGTTCCAGGACAAGATGACCTGTATGACCAAAACTGTGCTGGGTTTAATGAGTTGACAATCGTTACACTTTACTACACCAGTCCCAACATCTACATTTATCAACTGGTGGACATTCACGTCATTTAACAAATAAAGCGTGATTTAACAACTACTGGCCAGTATGAGTTTAACAACTGGTGTGCCAGCTTCCTGGGTCAACCTGCACAGTGACCATATTGAGAAGTAAACTACTGAGACCAGACGTTCCTTGGGGTCTGTTACGACACACAAATACATCAACAGTACAACTCTACAGTGATGTCAGCGTGACCTGTCCTGTCGAGAGTATGCGGTAACTAGGTCAGCGTTTGTTGACATTTGGTTCGTTGGACATTTGCCATACAACTGACAGTGTTACACAGCAAGCTTGGTTGAAACATAGAACATTACACATCAGGACTGGAGAATATTTGACAGTGTTTGCGAAAGGAAATGTTATTGAACTGAGAAGTCCTACATCGATTGTTATCATTCACATCAACGATGGAGCTTCTATTTCTGTGTTGAATTTAAAATAATTAGACCAGAAGTATTTGTTTAATAAAGTACCACAGTACTGTACTATTAGGCAGTGTAACTGAGCCTTCATTCCAACACATTCTTTCTGCAACACTCTATTTACATCATATTGCCATACTATTTATGCATTTATGTATTTATGTTTAAATATTTATATGTGATATTTGTTTGTATCCAGCGGGTTGTTGTTTTGGTTGGGCGGTGTCACACAACAGAGTATCCCACGTAATAGAGGGTCTGTTGTGTGCGTTTCTATAGGTGCAATTTTCTTGATTGAAAATTTGCTGCGACAGCTGTTGCTATTAGTGTTAGCTGTGAAGACTGTACTCATTGTTGTTTTTGTAATATTCCTCTGTTCTTTAGTTTGTTTTGATTTGTTTGTAATTTGTTGGTCTACCCTATTCTATCTTTCAGTTCTATTCTCAATTTATATTTATATACTGTGGCGTTATTTGTATTTGTTATCCTCTTGCGGTTTATCTTTTATTGTTTTTTTTATTTGATTTATTTCATTTCCGCAAATGTTTTCATGTTCTTCTGTATAACTGTTTTGTTTTGTGCCTGATCGACATACACTATTTAAAATATAGTTGATCATATAAATTGATGTACAAGAATCAACTGATAGTTAATTGCTATTACTAAAGGTACACAGTTGATGATATAAAACACTATTTCTGGTGCACTGCACTTATATTATAGAGTGAACCAGCAACTTATAGCTGTTATTATATAAGGATTTATACAAGACCTTTGTAAGGCTTGTTTCCCACAGTGATTGGGATAGTTAAGTACTATTTTCCACAGGTTACAAAGTTATCATACAAGGTCTTTGATTAAGACTAAGAAAGTGAATTTATTTACTTTTGCAAATTACTGATCTTATTAGACAAGATGTCTACATTAGATTATTTTATCACACAAGGCAAGGTTCTTGATAAGACTGGTCAGCAATTAGAAGAATGGGCAGTTGCTCAATATGACAAAGCATTAGCTGCTGAAGAAAGAAAAGCACTGATTGAAGAAAAGAAATTAGCAGCTGAGGAGAAAAGATTAGAAGCTGAGGAAAAAAAATTACAAAGAGAGTATGAACAAAAGAAATTGCAGATACAGACTGATGAAAAAAGATTCCAGATGGAAATGGAAAAAGAGAAAAGAAAAGATGAGGCTGCTGCTGAAGAGAAAAAATTACAAGCTGCTGCAGAAGAGCTGCAGAAGAGAGAAAATTACAAGCTGAAGCTCAAGAGAAAAAAAGCAATAAGAGAACATGAACACCAAAAAGAACTTTTAGCATTTGAGTTAGAAAAGTTAAAGTTAACAAACATAAGTGATGGTAATCAAGCATCTGGTGGTAATGGTAAACCCTTTACTTACAAGGTCAAGGTACCAGCGTTCAACCCTTCCAGTGATGACATAACATTCTGGCTAAATAGATTTGAACGCTCGTGTCGAGCCCATAATGTGGACAAATCACAATATGCTAACCAGTTATCAGAAAATCTGAAAGGTGATTCTCTGACTAGTTTAAGTTTGGTTGAAGAGGCTGACAAAGATAACTATGATGTTATTAGGGCAGCCTTATTAAAGAAGTATCAGTTGTCTGAAGAGGGTTATCGGAAGTTGTTTAAGACAATGGTGCCTGAGGCAGGTGTAGAATTCTCAGAATTCATTGCAAGGGCACGTCTTACATTTGATCGTTGGATTGAGCTATCCAAAACAGAAAAGACTTATGAAGCCCTTATGGACTTGATACTCAGAGACAAGATTATGTCAAGTATAAATAAACCTTTCCTCGAATTCTTACATGAGCGTAAACCTAAGTCTCTAAAAGAAATGGAACAGTATTGTACCCAATACGTCACTGCACATCCGGACGTAGCTATTAGCAACAGTAAGGTTAAAGAAGGTATGCCAGTTGCTTCTGCAACACCATACAACCCTAATCACTCTCACAAATTCCAAGGACCTCAAAATAAGTGTAATAAAAAAGGTAACTATTACAGTTATCAGAACCAAGGTAACCAATCATTTCAGGGTTCTTCTTCGAATACCTGGAGAAGAGCTGACAGCCCTCGATTCAGGGGTGGTCATAATTACAGGAACTTTCGCAAAGGAAGTCATTCTAGAAACTATCCAAGTTTTCCTTCATGGAGACAACAGGATCATAATTACCGAGATACTCATTATAATGAATATGATGATGGTAACCAAAGGAGCTATGATTCAAACCCGAGTAGGGGTTATAATGATGGAAACAATGATAAGTACAGAGGCAATAATAACAGAGGTAGAGCACAATTCAAAAAACATAAAGCTCATTACCAGGCGAACTCTGCACAGCAAGAGTCCCACGAAGCCTATAAACAAAATAAAGATAATGATGACTCTAATAATATGGCATGTGCCGCTTTTGATTTTGGGAGAGCATCTCAGTGCCCCCAATGCAAAACATTATTTGAGCCAACCACAGTGTCTACTTTAAGCTGTGGGCACCCTCTTCCCGCTCTTCCTGCGTCAATCGCGCATGATGGGAGAGGTTCTCTTGTCTTACACAAAGGTTTAGTAAATGACAATCCAGTCTCAGTACTTTTTGATTCTGGATGCACAACTATTGGGGTTAGGCAGTCACTCATAGATCCTTCTCATTCTACAGGCAAAGTAGTCAAATGCGTAACATTTGGCGGCACCATAGAGAAATACTCTACCGCTATCATTAGGATTGCTACTCCTTTCTTCACAGGAGATGTACACGCATGTCTTTTGCCGGATCCGATCGCTGATCTTATCATCGGTCGCATTCACGGAGTCAAAGAATGCACTCCGGAGCAAATTTCCGTTTGGGAAAATCAAAATATGCAATCTGCTAATGCGGTAGTCACTAGAGCTCAAGCTCTCAATATGCCTGAAACTTCATCTGTTGAAGATAATGAAGTGCATAACCAAGATGATCCCTTGGTAATTTCTCGTGACTCGTTTATAAAACAACAAGAAGAAGATCCGACTCTTAAGAAATTCTTCACTCTTGTAACGAAAGGTGATCCGAATAAAGATTCAAATTGTAAATCTTGGATTACAATGAAGAATTGCGTACTTGTACGTATGGTGCAAGACTCCACTAAGTCAAGTCATTCTCAGATTCTTGTACCCAAGAATTTGAGAGTTAAGATCTTACAACATGCACACGACTCTCAGTGTGCTGTGTTGCAAGTGGGATCTGTTGCAAGGCGGTCTGGTTAGCTCTGAACAATGTTCCATGTGATATTAATAAAACAGTTATAAATGTCTGGCCATTGTTTTATCTTCTTGATATTCTTGAGTGATCGTGTATCGTGCCTTCTATGTAAGATTACGCGAATGCAGGGGTGGAAGATTCTGAACAATAATTGAACCTTGGAATACGATTGATGTGACAAGTCGGTTCATAGAGTCCACAAATATTTAATACAGTTTACACGTCAAGACGATTCATGCATGTTGATCACAAAGGTACATATTATAACTTGAAAATATATGGCATAGATATGTAGATATCCTATCAGTCCTTGTCCAATAATCAAATTACTGTATGCAGATTGTCATAGCTGTATGCACGCGCGGTTGGGGTTTTCCAACGGCCGACAGTGAGTCTATGAGTCTGGTAAAATCAAATACTATGGACTGTAATTCATCCTTCCTTAATTTTCACTTTCGTACTGACCTTTAATCATTTCAAATCTTCGTAATAGCAATGGACTGACCCATGTCCGTACTTGCATAAAATATATCTGTATGGCAATACCATGCTCAACATTGGAAGGAAAGTCAGACGCGTCTTAACAGCTTGACGGTCAATGTAAAAAAGGGTATGGTTTCTTAGTTACCGACTGTGTCCTAAACAACGCTATACACGTCATAATCGATCGTGTATGAAGCGTTCAGTAATTGAAACATCTATCGCAATATATTAAATGTCTTAACCTTTACAATTGCACGTCTGGTAACCTTTAGCAGACGGCGTTAATATCATATACCGTAACAATTCCCTGTACACCGGGGGAAAAAAAAATCGATAGATTTTTTTTCAATATCTATCCGACTTAACAATTTTTCAAAAAAATTTAACACAATTGTGACATATGGCCGACGATGTTCTGAGTAGAACCGTGTTGCGGTCGTGTCAACTAACTATTTGTCATAGTCATCTAATCATAAATCACATTATATATCAATATTATACATATTATTATATCAACTAAATAAATGTCCAATGTTAATAGTGAATGAGAAAATTAAATTAAAGTAAGGTCTGTCGTATTAGTATGTCATATAGGAATTAATTTGACTAATTAAAATTAAATTAATTAATTAAATTAAGAGTTAAATTATTAAGGTTCTAATGTAACGCGATGTTATGAGAGAAGAAAAAGACAAACTAAGTGAGAAGAAATAGAAAGAAATTCGAATATAAGTTTTAACTTAATTGTGTGTGTTAAGTGTTAGTGAATAATAACTATCTAATTTAACTAACTAAATAATGTATAGGTACAATAAAAAAAAAAAAAATTATTAATCTAATACTTGTGTGAGATTTATTTTCTCTTTTCATAATTTCTTCTTTTTTTGTTCTTTCATTTCATTTTTTTCTCACATTTCATTTTATTGATAATAATTCAATTAAGAAGTTAAGTTAACTAATTAATTAGTATAGGATATGATGATCCATCCGTAGTCTTGATCCTGATGAATTCTTTTAGGCAAAAATGTTCAAACGTTTACGTTGGAAAGAAATGTCATTTATCCTAGCATCCAAGAATTAAGTATACACAGGAACATCAGTTCGGTTTGTCGTCAGACATAAATCCATGATTGTTCAAAGAGTATTCATATCTCGTGTATGGACGTTAGACGAAGTTTGAATGTCTATATATACCTTGATTGTCTTTTAATTCAATTCTGTGATGCATATAGTGTTTATACAGTTTAAATTAAAGGCAAGGTTAGTTCCTTTATAGTTGATACTTCGTTCAATCCAATGTAGTTCTGATTGATGTAGTTTAAGAGTGTCAATATTGATTATTCGTCGTCAATAGGATTACGTGACAATGCATCTGCCACACAATTTTCAGTGCCAGGTATGTGTTCAATGGAGAACTCAAATGGCTGTAGGATGATTGAATATCTGGCAAGTTTCTGGCTTGTATGATTTGATCGACGCAAGGATGCTACAGCACGTTGGTCCGTCTGTATGGTGAAGGGAGCACCAAGTAAGTACTTTTCAAGTTTGGTTATTGCCCAGATCACAGATAACAGTTCCTTGTCGACTGTTGAATACTTAGTTTCTGCCGGCTTCAGCTTTCTTGATATATATAAGGTGGGGTGTAGAATGCCATCATGGTTCTGGAGCAGGCATGCACCAATGCCGTAGTTACTAGCATCTGTTCGTAAGAAAAATCTTTTGGAAGCATCGGGAAGTCTTAAAATTGGTTCATGTGAGAACAAATTTATAATTTTGTTGAAAGTTTCATTGCATGTACCAGTCCATGTCACCTTCACCGGCATATCTTTTTTTAACAATGAAGACAATACAGCCGTGATGGATGACAAGTTTGGTATGAATCTACTGTAATATTGAACAAGTCCTAACAAACTCCTGACCTGTTTCTTCGTCTGAGGAACTGCTATGTTTAGAATTTTGGAGACTGTACTAGGTAACGTTCGGATATATCCCGATCCAATGATATGTCCCAAAAAGGTTATCTCATTACACGCGATTTGCACCTTTGTAGGTTTAGCAGTTAGATGATAATTCCTTAGAGTGTCAAAAACATATCTAAGTCCCGAAACATGTTCCTCAAACGACGAACTAAACAAGCATATGTCGTCAATATATGTAATAACGTCTGGTCTACCTGATAAAATTTGTCGCATCAGGCGAATGAAGGTAGCTGGCGCATTAACAAGCCCAAAAGGCATCACATTCCACTGGTATAGACCTTGTGGCGTGGAAAATGCGGTGTAGTACTTAGCCTTTTCGGTCAGTGGTATCTGCCAATAACCTTTAGTTAAGTCTATCTTACTAAATATAGTTGCGTTAGATAGACGTGGCAGTAAGTCGTCGATAAGTGGATGTGGTTCGCTGTCAACTATAGTCTTAGCATTTAATTTTCTATAATCAACACATAGTCTGATATTATTGTCCTTCTTCCGGACAATCACTAATGGAGAAGAGAATGGCGAATTACTAGTCTCAATGATTCCCAGAGACAACATCTGTTCAAGTTCCTTAGTAGTTTTAGCAAGGAAATGTAAAGGAACAGAATAGGGATGTACACGAATAGGTGTATCATCATTGAGAGTAATGTCATGACTGATAGCCGATGTGCGACCCGGGACGTCGGTCAACACATCTGGATAAGATTGTAATAGATTAGCAATCTGTAGACGCTGTTGCGGTGTAACCGTTGAAGAGATGGTTACATCCCGCCAAGATTCAGTAGGTTGAACTACTGGTACAGGTAACGGTAACTGTACCTCAGGAAAAGAAGATTCTTCTTCCTGGATGACAGATAAGTTAGTATAATGACAAGTGGATACTGTGTTGTCATCTAGTTCATGAAAAATTGACTGTAAGTGTTCAGGACGTGTATGAAATTGCTTGAGCATGTTAATATGAAATATCTTTTTGTGTCCCTTGATATCTAAGACGTAATCAACGTCAGAAATTTTATCAATGACTTTGTAAGGACCATTCCAAGATATCAATAATTTATTGTTATTGTGAGGAAGTAACACATAAGCCTCGTCGCCTGGGAATAATTGGCGTAATCGTCGAGACTTATTTTGTAGAGATCGAGCCTTAGCTTTTGCAGCCTCAGAAGAAGCTGTTGCCAACTGGCAAGACTCAATAATGTTCTTCCGAAGATTAATCACATATTCGTAAGATGACTGAGTGTCCTGAGTCATCTCGTCGTCAATTAATAAGTCTTTTATTAGTCCCATAGGACCTCTTGGGGGAGCACCAAAAACTAATTCAAAGGGAGAGAAGCCAGTTTGTTCATGCGGTACCTCCCGATAAGCAAATAGAACAGCTGGGAGTGCTCTGTCCCAGTCATGAGGGTGCTTAGCAGTAACCTTATGTAGTAGTTGTTTAAGTGTACGGTTAAGTCTTTCAACCGCACCATTACTCATCGGATGATAAATACTACTTAAATTCCTATCAATGTCCCAAGTTTTCATGACTTCCTTCATGGTGTCAGATATAAACTGTGACCCATGGTCTGATAAAAGTTTTCTAGGAAACCCTATTCTAGAAAAGATGAGATGTAGTGCATCAGCTACATCTGTGGTAGTGGTGGTCTTTAATGGGATAGCTTCTGGCCATCGTGTGCACAAATCAATGCACGTAAGGACGAATCTATGTCCTCTGGCCGATGGTAGCAATGGACCAATAATGTCTATTGCCATCTTGTCAAAAGGTCTCACTGAGATATCGCAAGCCTGAATAGGCGCCGTGTGAAAAGCTCCACGTGCTTTCACTTCTTGGCATGTAGTACAGGAACGTACATACTGCGAAATATCTCTTGACACCCCTGGCCAAAAGAATGAAGACAGTACTCGAGATCGTGTTCGAGTATATCCCATATGTCCAGCACAATGTGAGTCATGTGCATGTTGAAGAATGTACCGTCTAAAAGTATATGGGACCATAACTTGTTGTTTCATTTGTGATTTGTCATTAAAACATCTAATCAATATGTCATTTTTAATAACAAAACAATGTTTGTTATTATTACCTGAGGATAGATTGTCAACTTTATCAACCAACTTAAAAAATTTTTTTTAAAGATTTATCCTCTTTTTGTTTGGTTGCAAATGTTTCCCTGTCAATAGGTGAATTGACTACAAATTCCTCTTGGTTGTCTGCATCCATTTTATTATCATCAACTTTCTCCATGAGTTGAGTCTGCGCTCTAGTCGTCACGGCGTTTCCAGTGCATAGGTTATGTTTCTCCCATTCTATAATCTCATCTGGAGTACAATCTTTACTGCCGTGTATACGACCGACCATCAAATCAGCTATAGGCTTTTTTAGCATACATACTTTTACGTTCCCTGTGAAAAAAGGAGTGTTAACATGAATAATAGCTGTGGGGTAAAACTCTATTGTTCCACCAAAAGTCATGCAACGGACATATTCCCCCGTTGCACAGCTGGGATGTACCAGCGACTGTCGTACACCAATCGTTGTGGATCCCGAATCCCTCAACACTGAGACGACGGATCCATTAACTAATCCTCTGTTAAAAATTAATAGGCCTGTTCCATCGTTGACTGCAAGACCTACCTGTGGTATAATATGTCCGCAGTTAAGCACTGTTTCTTTCGCCTTCTGAAAAATAAGATTGCATTGCTGGCAACTATTTGCCACATTATAATTAATAGCAAAACATGCAGCAGAAGACTGTGTTGTATTATTGTCAAGTGGGACCTGAGCTATAGGGGTAGTATTATTTGTAACTGCCGCCCCTGTATTATGGTTGTAATGAGATGATCCCCGAGAATGAGATCGATTCCGAGTATAATTGTTAGAATTATCTCGTCGTCCTCTATAGTAACTATTATCTCGATGTCTCGAGCCATGATTATTACCATTCCAGTTACTATTATTATTGGGAGTATGTGATCGATCGATTATAATGAGTGTTATGTTGACCATTGTGGTAGTTTGTTTGAGGTGAATAATTTCTATCTCGTGATCTACCTCTGTTGAACTCATTTTTATTGTTGAAATCATTATTATGTCCCTTCTGAAAGTTAACATTGTGATTTCTTTGGAACCTGCTTCTGTCTACACTGTGATGTCTTTGTTTGCTATTATGATTGTAGGCCATATTAGACGCCACAGGTAGAGGTTCTCTTAATGAGGAGTTAGAAATGGTTGCATTCGGATGTGCCGAACAGTAGTTTAAAGAAATTTTTTCTAACTCATCCATAGTACCTGGTTTACGCTCCTGCAAATATGCAAAAAATGGCTGGCTAACCGAAGATAATACCTTATCCCGCAGTAGTAAATCAACTAATTTGTCGTATGATTTGTTGACTTCTGCCAGTTCAACCCATCTATTAAATGTATTGCGTATGTTCGCAATGAATCCTGCAAAATCCCTTGGAGATTCAGGTAAAATTCCCTTAAATTTCAACCTACAGTGTTCCTCGTCCAGGTGAAACCTTCGTAAAAGCAAGGACTTAATAGCACCGTAGTTATTAGCTATTGATGGGTCAGCATTTTGAGAAGCTGTCAGTGGTTCTCCAACCAAGAATTCATTTAATTTGAGTACCCATGACTCTTCAGGCAAATGGTTAGATTTGCAAGTCTGTTCAAAACGTGCCAGGAACGATGAAAGGTCGTCGACGTTCAAGTTGAAAATGGGTAATTTAAAGTTGTAGAAGTGTTTAGGTTGGCTGGATGATGATCCATTTTGTGCGTTATTATTCTGGTTTGCATCAGCACTTTGTGCTTGTAATCTTGCTGTCTCCAATTTAATACGCGCCAATTCCATTTCTTGTTGTAAAATAATTTCCTCTCGTTTCAATTTATTCTCTTCTTCCTGTTTGGCGATTGTTCTTTGCTCTTCTCTTTCACGTTGAGCAATCTCTCTCAATCTATTTTCCTTGGCAATTTGCTTCATCTCAAGTTCTGCTTCCTCTTTCTTTAATGCAGCTTTTTTCTCTTCTTCCTCTTTCTTTAATGCAGCTTTTTTCTCTTCTTCCTCTTTCTTTAATGCAGCTTTTTTTTCTCTTCTTCTTTTCTTTCATATTTTTCCAGTTCTGATTCAGCAAACTGACGAAGTTCTTGAGATTTATAACCATATTCACGACCAATCTTAACGAAATGGTCTATAGTAAGCATTTTGACTTTTATCTGTAAGTAATTATTGATAATTACTGATTAAAATAGTCAATAGTAGCTTCAGAGTAATTATTATACTTACTCAACTTAGAAATATTCAATATAAGTAATCACAATAGTACTGAACTTAATGTCTAAGTTCAACTAATAGACAATATTTTGTAACAATATTGTATCTAAATAATACTATATCATAAATAGTTATGATATCTGTTAAATATAATGTAATTATATCACACAATTAATCTCAATATCCAATAATGTTGGGTATAATTCCTAGTAATTATATTGTTCAATGTACTAAGTCACTCTCTTAGTACCAGAAAAGTATATTAAATAATATACAATGGGTCTATTACCTCAAAGGTAGCTATAAGATTATTTATTTTGTCAATATATATATTATATTATTATGCCCTAGGCATCTATGATAAATTGTAGTGCTACTTTCTTGGACTATCACTGCATAATTATGCAATGTCCCATATTAACCTTAAATTTCAGAAAAAATTAATTAAATTAAATTACAAGTGTATTATTGCATATAATTATCATATTATTAATGTAATATTAATATATATTATGAGGACAGACAAGCAATGATGCAACTAAAGGGTACAAACAATGTCAAGACGCAAACAAGACATTTTCACAATTAAAAATGAATTTATGAACTAAATAAAATAAGCGGAAATGTCACAGACCAAATGAAGGGCAAGGTCTGACCGGAGGTCAACTGAATATTCAAGGTACACACAAAAAAAAAAATGACTGCGAAAAATGATGACGTCACAGGACTCATAACGGACGAAAATTTAATAATCATAAAATAAATGATAGTCAGAGGAGAATGGACGAAATAGTAACGAACATGGTACAGAACTGAATAAAATTATTAACTGAATACGAATAAAATACACCAATTATCTACGGGACAGTACAGCTAACGCAAAATCGTCAAACGATAGCAGATTTGGACAACAAGTCCAATGTCAAACCTCAATGGGGTTTCCAAAGGTGCAATCGTTTAACTGCCCTAAGAAACGACCGAAATTAATTCAGGCATCGTGAGAGCCGCAGAATTTAATTTCAGTTCATCCTCCCTACCTCCCACGATTAGTAACAAATACATACGATGGAAAACAAATTTAACATATATACATGAAAATACATAGACATGCCTGATCAAAGCAAAATGGACTCAGTATTACGGTTTTGCAATGACGACAATTTAAACAGCTAGACTTATCTTTCCCGTTGCTTCGATCAGTGCTATAGGTCGTCAACAGCTAGGCTAATGCCCCTGACTGCCTGCTCCTGTAGTCCATTTCTTGTGTCTGCTTCAAATGACTTATTTTTCCCTTGGTTAGGCTTAAAAGAACGACTTCAGTTTCTCCGATAGTTTCACCTACACGAATTTCAGTGACGTCGCGTTGTTAGGCATTAGACTGAGTTCCACGTCATCTTCAGCTGGATCATGTGATCGAAAACTGATCGTAAATATTTCCTTCGAAAGTCATTCAAAAATTTTTTTTGTTTTTGGTTGTTTTCTCGTCCCCACACTGGCCACCACTGTTGCAAGTGGGATCTGTTGCAAGGCGGTCTGGTTAGCTCTGAACAATGTTCCATGTGATATTAATAAAACAGTTATAAATGTCTGGCCATTGTTTTATCTTCTTGATATTCTTGAGTGATCGTGTATCGTGCCTTCTATGTAAGATTACGCGAATGCAGGGGTGGAAGATTCTGAACAATAATTGAACCTTGGAATACGATTGATGTGACAAGTCGGTTCATAGAGTCCACAAATATTTAATACAGTTTACACGTCAAGACGATTCATGCATGTTGATCACAAAGGTACATATTATAACTTGAAAATATATGGCATAGATATGTAGATATCCTATCAGTCCTTGTCCAATAATCAAATTACTGTATGCAGATTGTCATAGCTGTATGCACGCGCGGTTGGGGTTTTCCAACGGCCGACAGTGAGTCTATGAGTCTGGTAAAATCAAATACTATGGACTGTAATTCATCCTTCCTTAATTTTCACTTTCGTACTGACCTTTAATCATTTCAAATCTTCGTAATAGCAATGGACTGACCCATGTCCGTACTTGCATAAAATATATCTGTATGGCAATACCATGCTCAACATTGGAAGGAAAGTCAGACGCGTCTTAACCGCTTGACGGTCAATGTAAAAAAGGGTATGGTTTCTTAGTTACCGACTGTGTCCTAAACAACGCTATACACGTCATAATCGATCGTGTATGAAGCGTTCAGTAATTGAAACATCTATCGCAATATATTAAATGTCTTAACCTTTACAATTGCACGTCTGGTAACCTTTAGCAGACGGCGTTAATATCATATACCGTAACATGCTGGTCACATGGGTTTTTCCCGTACAAAGTCAAGAGTTCTTGCGGCTTTCTTTTGGCCTTTTGTGAACAAGGACATACGGATCTATTGTCGATCCTGTAAGGTATGTCAAGAAGTCAAATCCAAAGGTCCTCGTCATGCTGCGCCTATTCAGGCTGCAGATATTTCTATTCGTCCATTCCAGAAAATGGCGATAGACATCATTGGTCCATTCAAGATCAAATCTGCTAGAGGACATCAGTTTATCTTAACGTGTGTAGACATGTGCACACGTTGGCCAGAGGCTATCCCTCTAAAGAGCATTACTACCGCTGACATTGCAGATGCTCTTTGGCTTATATTTTCTCGGCTGGGATTCCCCGGAGAAATATTATCAGATCATGGCACCCAACTGATATCGGATACCATGTCTCAAGTAATGTCTACTCTACAGATAGAGAGATCTTTGAGTAGCATCTATCATCCTATGTCCAATGGGATGGTCGAGCGACTAAATAGAACACTTAAGAACTTATTAGGGAAGATAACTGAGGATCATCCTCAAGATTGGGATAGGGTTTTACCCGAGGCCCTCTTCGCGTACAGAGAGGTCCCCAATAAACATACAGGGTTTTCTCCCTTTGAACTTGTCTTTGCCGCGCGACCGCGCGGCCCAATGTCTTTGCTGCATGATCTTATAACAGCTGACAATATTGACGATGACACAAAATCTTCTTACGAGTATGTCATCGCGCTGAGACAAAAGATTATCGAAGCATGCAAATTGGCAACGTCCTCTTCTGAATTTGCTAAGCAGAAGGCAAGACAATTTGCTAATAAGAAGAGAACTTTACGACAACTTTGTCCTGGTGACAAAGCATTTGTTTTGCTACCTTGTCGTGAAAATAGACTCCTTATTAGTTGGAAAGGTCCGTACGATATAATATCGAAAATTTCAGATGTTGACTACATCGTCGATATTAACGGGAAGCATAAAACCTTCCACATCAATATGCTTACGGAGTTCCATGAACGTCCTGACTATCTACAGCCTATTTTCCAGGCAACGGACGATTCTCATGTCAAACATGGTCATTACTCATCACTGTCTGTAATACAGGATGAGGAAACAAGTTTTTCGGATGTTAATCTTCCGCTTCCAATGATCCCACTTCATTCTAGTGAATCATGGAAAGACGTTACTGTTTCTCCTGATTTGTCTCTAGGAGAACGGCGACAAGTTTCGTCTATGTTACAAACATTTCAGGATGTCCTCACTGACATCCCTGGACAAACTCATATCATTGAGCATGACATTGTTCTAACTGAACATACTCCAATTAGGGTTAGACCTTATCCTATCCCTATACATTTCCAAACACAGGTTGAAAAGGAGTTGGATGAAATGATAGATTTACAAATAATCGAACCATCCACTTCTGCATATTCTTCGCCGATGGTTATTGTTCGAAAAAAAGACAATAACATACGTCTTTGCGTTGACTATCGCAAATTGAATCAAGTTACGAAGTTCGATGCTGAACCTATGCCTTTACTGGAAGAACTACTTACTCGTCTTTCTAAATCGCATTTTTTCACTAAACTTGATTTGTCTAAAGGATATTGGCAAGTTCCATTATCCGAACGCGCCAAACCTCTTACCGCTTTCTCTACTCCCAGAGGCCTTTTCCAATGGAATTTTATGCCTTTCGGCCTTATGAACGCACCAGCTACATTTGTACGCATGATGCGTCGAATCCTATCGTATCGGTCAGATGTCATTGCTTATCTAGACGACATCTGTCTTTTCAGCGATACTTGGGAAGATCACTATTCAGGGTTAGTTGAATTATTATCAACTCTGCGTGAGTATAACCTGACAGCAAAACCATCTAAAGCTTGTATTGGCTTTAGCGAAATTGCTTTCTTAGGCCATCGAGTAGGTCACGGTTTCTTGAAGACAGAAGACCATAATATCACTAAGATACTTAACATCTCTATCCCTAGGACTAAAAAGCAAGTGCGAAGTCTTTTAGGTCTCATACAATTTTATGGACGTTTCATTCCGAATCTGTCCTCTATCATGGCACCTCTCTCTACACTATTAAAGAAAGGGTCGCCTAACATGGTTCACTGGTCTCATGAATGCCAATCTTCACTAGAGAAGATCAAAACTATGTTTTCATCACCACCTATTTTAGTGTTACCTACAACAGATAAGACATTTGTTCTTCGTAGTGACGCTTCATCCACTGGGATTGGAGCGGCACTAATGCAAGAGTACTCTGGAACTCTGCATCCTGTAATGTATATATCCAGAAAACTTAATGCTGCAGAAAGGAATTACTCGGTTTTAGACCGTGAATTATTGGCAATGGTTTGGTCAATTCTCAAACTCCAAAGATTCCTTCTGGGCGCGCATTTCGTAGTGGAAACTGACCAAAAAGCTCTTACGGCTATCCAAAGTAAGAACTTGAAGAGCTCGAGATCAACTCGATACGCAATCGCTCTTCAACCTTTTCATTTCTCGGTACGAGCTATCAGTGGTTCAGAAAATGTGATGGCGGACATTCTGTCCAGATGCCAACATGATGCCACTTAACTGTTAAATATTGGTTTTTTTTAATATGTATAACTTTACAACAGTTATTTTTTGTTTCTTTACTAAGATGCACATTTGTAATTTAATAATAGAATGATGGTATCTCTACTTAGCGGTTTATTGATGTTTATTCACCGCTGTTCTTTGATGATTGTTTCTTCATAAATCATAAATTTAAGATTATAGTGTGAATTTTTGGTATGCATTGTATAATTACCAGAATTGTATTATACGTACATCACACCTTCCTGGAAACATTTATTCGTAGAGAAACAATTTCTCTCAGATTTTGAGATATATTCTCACCGGTCATATTAGGAATTATAGTTATTCCTGATATTTTCATCTGCGCAGTATTCTTGCGTTGTGAGCCTATTCTACGTTGCTCCTAGATGTATTTAAAAAAAAATTTTTTATTTTTTTTTCCCGGGAGGTGTGGTAAGACTGTAAAGTGCAATCTTTACTATCTTGCAATATAATACATTTATATACTTATTATGTTCGCAAATATTTTGTAAACAAAGTATTTCCTTTTTTAAGTGCTTAAGGAGAAGTCATTTTTGAGTTACTTCCCTTGAAAGGAGTTCCGTCATCTTCGATCGGACTCCGCGGACGAATTTAGGCCTACTGCGATTTATTCTTTGGCTGGGTAGGAATAGATTGTTCTTGCTTCAGTATATCTATGGCCTGAATTTATACGTAGTGTTTGTATGAGTAGGACGAGTCTGTCTTATATATGGATATCTTTACATTTCTAAGTCGAACTATGTTGGTTGTCGCTAGAAAAGGTCAAAGGCTATGCAGCGGAAGTATCGCTAGCAGGGGGTGTGATTCATGGCTGTCATCCTGTCGGGATGTCGAATTTTGTTGTAGCAGGCTTATCGCCGAAAAAGTGATCTATAAGTAGATGGGGAAAAGTGATAGTCATTTAGACATGTTGTATGTACTTTACCCCAGTGTTTATTCTCTTTTGCCAAGGAATGGCAAAGTTATATTTCGCATAGAAAGGTAAAACCACAATTTATTATGAACTTGGGCTTCGCCATCGTTGTCGATAAGCAGATGCACAGTGGTACTTTTGAAAAGAATATTTATTCAAAGGAAGATGACATTCCTATGTATCAGCACTAGATTATATGATATTATTCAATTACCTCTATGATAGAGGCTATGAAGAAATGAGGACATTTAACGAATGACCAATTTTGGTCTGTATCCAATAGTGAGTGAAGCTCACGAGAGAAGCACAGCCATGTTGAAATCCATATACTTTGTATTTATCGAGTGAGAAAAAGGGATGCCTGTACTATCGCTCGATGAACCAAGAGATCACTGCTACATGTGAGAACCCATGTCTGGGATTCCTATATCTTTATGAAAAATATATATATTGAACTTTACGTGAAGGGATATTCGCTAGACGAGGTTAGGTCTAGGAGCCTTCCTATATATTGGTTATGGTCTGACGTGCCCAGTCAGTAAAGCCAGATGATTTACATGATGGAACTCTGAATGCTTATTTACGAATGCTCCATTATGATATTTGCCAAGCATGAATGCTAACTTAAGATGATATTCCTGTGACCAACATTATGCTGTGTATGTCGACATTTGTTCCTGTAACCATACACGTACTGTCCAAGTGTGCGTCTCATTAAATGTTATAAAAAGACCACCGTAGTTCCAGTACTTCTTGAATTCGAACAGTGTGAGTATGAGTGATGTACTACCAACCTGACAACTCTATCGAATCATTCTACCATTCGCGTTCTGACATTCAGATACACACTCATTGTCTACACTCACATTCTTGTCGGAGCCTCATCACGTTCCAGGACAAGATGACCTGTATGACCAAAACTGTGCTGGGTTTAATGAGTTGACAATCGTTACACTTTACTACACTAGTCCCAACATCTACATTTATCAACTGGTGGACATTCACGTCATTTAACAAATAAAACGTGATTTAACAACTACTGGCCAGTATGAGTTTAACAGCAAGCTGGTGTGTCTACAAAGTTCGGGAATCATCCTTATTTTTAAATGTTTGCTTTTAAATTTGTAAAATAATGTTTGTCTTAACTTTTGTATTTCTTGTGGGGTTTTAATGCCTACGGGATTTGTTACTTTCACTTTTTCCATTGTGGTTATTGCAGTATGTCTTTTTTAGTTTGTCTGTGCTGGTCATACATCTTGTAGTGCGCCGGAATGTGACTAATTGTATTTGGTTCTGGACACTTCGCATAAATAATGTCTATATATAATGGCAAACCTGAACGATTATATAAAAAAAAAAAAAACGTTAGACCCCAGGAAATAATTAGCTCCACATAAATAAACAATACATTTAGATAATAAAATAAAATTTTAGAATAAGTGCATTGAGGATAGTTAGACAAACATAAACACAGACAGACAAACAGACAGACATACGGACGGGCGGGCGGATGGATGCATGGACAGACAGACAGACGCACAGACAGACGGACGGACGCAAGAACAGAAAGACAGACGTATGGACGAACGGATGGGCGGACGGACGGACGGACGGACGGACAAATAGACAGAAAGACAGACAGACAAACATACAATCAGATAGACAGACAGACAGCTAGATAAAGATCTATATATATATATATATATATATATATATATATATATATATATATATATATATATATATATATATATATATATATATATATATATATATATATATATATATATATATATATATATATATATATATATATAAAGGAATTTTTCTAAGTCCACAATACGTTGAGTTTTTTGGTGTACTAGTGAAAGGGCTGTGACTGAGGGGCAACAGGCGGCGTTATTTTATATGAGGTGTTAGGCACAGAATTTCAGTAGCGCAGTGGCTAGCCTCGTCGGCTTCGCGCAGGTGTCTCAGTGTGTGTCCTTAGTTGTGATGTGCGACGGAACGAACGGAATAATTTGTCTTCTCTTTGTTACTTTCACAATTGCCTACACGGCTGGCGGAGGTGTGGATTTTAAAATTGCTACCATAATGAGGATCAGATTGCCTCCTGTTGTATCGCACGATCCTACTTGGATAACTGTGGCAATTCTAGAGCTAATACATGCTTGCCGAGGGCAAGTTCCGTATCCTACTAGTGACTAGGCGGTTGCTACTGGTGTCAGACCGTATCGGCTAGTCCGTTCCTCTGATATCCAGGCCGGGTCATGCTGCATGGGCAACAGCTTGATCTACAATTGCCCAACCTCGTGCCACCGAAAGTTATTTCGGGAGGTACGCTCCTTTGGTCAGAAATGACGGGTAGGGAAGACATGAGACATATATATATATAGATTCATGGAGAACGGACAGACTGACATACCAGATGCTTATCTGGTCGCCTGTGGTAACATGATCACTGTCGAAGGGAGCGAAAACGTGGCATAACGTAATAGCAGAGTCCCTGTAACTTGTTACTTTAATGCTGGCGAGTGTCTTCCTATAAAACAGATAGACAGAATGCGTAAAAGAACTGTTCGAGGACAACAGCGGTAAGAAACCATCACCAGATTCTAACGAAGGCCCAAACATTCTCAGATCAGAAGTAGAGAATGCCATACATACGATACAAAAAGGAAAATCAGCAGGCATGGACAACATAAAAATTGAAATGAATGAAGCTCTGGAGAGCTTTGGTATAGATACAATCACAGATCTATGCAACGATATATACAATACAGGATATATACCACACGACTTGAAGACATCAGTTTTTATAACATTGCCCAAAAAAACCTAATGCAACAGAATGTTCAGACTTCAGAACAATCAGCCTGATGAGTCTTGCAATTAAGATACTGCTCAAAATCATACAGGAAAGAAAAAAAGTAAGGTAGACAGTGAAATCCAAGAAGAACAATTTGGTTTTAGACGGAACAGCGGAACAAGAGAGGCAATAGTTTGCCTAAGAATATTAGCAGAAAAATATACAGAGGTCCAAAAAAGTATGTACATGTGCTTCATTGACTATAAGAAGGCTTTTGACAGAGTCCATCATGAGAAAATAATTGAACGCCTCGAAGACATAGGTATTGATGGAAAAGATATAAGAATACTCAGTAACCTTTATTGGGAGCAAACTGCCACAGTAAGATCTGGAAGGAATTATTCACCATACATAGACATAAAATGAGGTGTCAGACAAGGTTGTGTGCTGTCCCCCTGCCTATTTAATCTATACACCGAAAACTTTTTCAAACAGATACAGGAAATACCAGGACTGAACATCAGTTGAAGGTCAATAAACAACCTTAGATATGCAGATGATACCGTGTTGTTAGCTGAAAGCGAACAGGAGTTACGAGAACTAGTGAAGCAAGTGAACAGTATAAATCATGAATATGGATTGGACATTAATATTGAGAAAACAAAAACTATGATAATTAGCAAAACAGGCGATAAGCCCACATTAAAGATAAGCATAAATGGGGAAATCCTGAAACAAGTCAAGGGCTACTTATATCTTGGTCATATAATAACAGAAGATGGGAAATGTGAAACAGAAATCAAGAAGAGAATAGGAATGGCCAAAGCTACACTCAACAACATGAAACAAACACTGACATCTAAACAGTTATCTCACAAATTAAAACTGAGAATCATAAAGTGTTATATATATATATTCTGCATTTACTGTATAATGTAGAAACATGGACGATGAATAAGCTATTGGAAGAAAGAACTGAGGCTCTTGAAATGTGGATATATAGAAGAATGGGGCGTATCGCATGGAAAGAGAAGAAAACAAATAAGGAGGTCCTAGAAAATCTAGGTATGAAAAGAGAACTAATGAGGGAGGTCAAAGTTTGGCAGCTAAAATACTTTGGCCACATAAAAAGGCATAACACCTTGCAGAAGACCATAACAGAAAGGAGAGTTGAAGGCAAACGTGTAAGGGGAAGACAGCGCTATAAGTGGGAAGATAACATCAAGAGATGGACAGGAAAGAGTCTATCAGAGTGCACCACCAAGACAAGAGACAGAAAACGTTGGAGATCCATTACAGCCAACCTTCGTTGTGGAGATGGCAACTGATGATGATGGTTGTCTTTCTTCTTTCTCTATGTCTAACCTTTGGCCAATTTTACTATTTTGTGTACAATTTACAGGTCAGACGTTTCTCTCGTTGTTTGTATCGGTAATTATGCGTGTCATTTAATGCCTTATTTATTTACTGTTTGCTTCCTACGTTCCTTTTTCCTTTTGTTTGTTTTTTTTTTTTCTTTCTTTTCAGTGATCGTCAATCTGATTACACTTTCCCAATAATCGGTGACGCCCACAGTCACACCTCCAGCCACGCCCACTTGTTTGTTCGTCGCGCCCCTTTGTTGAACTTGGTCTTCGCGGCGCGTGCTAGTGTATTTGGATGGGTCACTGATAAAAGATGATAGCGCGAGCGTGTGTTTGTTTGTTTGTCGTGTATTTGTTTGCCTCATGTTGTTTGCTGTTGAGTGTGCGACGATTTTGTGAGCAATCGTGACAAGACTGCAAGACTTCTCTAACACGTCCAATGAAATAAAGGGATACATTTCGACGTCTATATTCTATCAATTGTTTCTGCCGTTAATTCTCGCATGTGTGGATTCATTATTGGTTTTAGATCTGTTAATAAACAGGTTTAACCTCAAATGTCACGCCAGTCCTATCGTATGGCTGTGAAACATGGAAAACAACAAAAACAACAACAGATGAGTTACAGACTTTCTACACATGGATGTTTGTGCAGAGCAGAAGAATTGAAAGGTGGGACAAGGTCACTAATGTGGAACTGATGACAAGGTCACTAATGTGGAACTGATGACAAGGTCACTAATGTGGAACTGATGACAAGGTCACTAATGTGGAACTGATGACAAGGTCACTAATGTGGAACTGATGACAAGGTCACTAATGTGGAACTGATGACAAGGTCACTAATGTGGAACTGATGACAAGGTCACTAATGTGGAACTGATGACAAGAGCCAGACAAGTAGCTGTGGACAGATTATTGTTCATATATTCCACTGATATATGTGTATGTGGTTACAGCGAGTATTATTGTTCATATGTTCCACTGATGTATGTGTATGTGGTTACAACGAGTATTATTGTTCATATATTCCGTTGATATATGTGTATGTGGTTACAGCGAGTATTATTGTTCATATATTCCGTTGATATATGTGTATGTGGTTACAGCGAGTATTATTGTTCATATGTTCCACTGATATATGTGTATGTGGTTACAGCGAGTATTATTGTTCATATGTTCCACTGATATATGTGTATGTGGTTACAACGAGTATTATTGTTCATATGTTCCGTTGATATATGTGTATGTGGTTACAACGAGTATTATTGTTCATATGTTCCGTTGATATATGTGTATGTGGTTACAACGGGTATTATTGTTCATATGTTCCACTGATATATGTGTATGTGGTTACAACGGGTATTATTGTTCATATATTCCGTTGATATATGTGTATGTGGTTACAACGAGTATTATTGTTCATATGTTCCGTTGATATATGTGTATGTGGTTACAACGGGTATTATTGTTCATATGTTCCGTTGATATATGTGTATGTGGTTACAACGAGTATTATTGTTCATATGTTCCGTTGATATATGTGTATGTGGTTACAACGAGTATTATTGTTCATATGTTCCACTGATATATGTGTATGTGGTTACAACGGGTATTATTGTTCATATGTTCCACTGATATATGTGTATGTGGTTACAGCGAGTATTATTGTTCATATATTCCGTTGATATATGTGTATGTGGTTACAACGAGTATTATTGTTCATATGTTCCACTGATATATGTGTATGTGGTTACAACGAGTATTATTGTTCATATGTTCCGTTGATATATGTGTATGTGGTTACAACGAGTATTATTGTTCATATGTTCCACTGATATATGTGTATGTGGTTACAGCGAGTATTATTGTTCATATGTTCCGTTGATATATGTGTATGTGTTTACAACGAGTATTATTGTTCATATGTTCCACTGATATATGTGTATGTGGTTACAGCGAGTATTATTGTTCATATGTTCCGTTGATATATGTGTATGTGGTTACAACGGGTATTATTGTTCATATGTTCCACTGATATATGTGTATGTGGTTACAACGAGTATTATTGTTCATATGTTCCACTGATATATGTGTATGTGGTTACCGCGAGTATTATTGTTCATATGTTCCGTTGATATATGTGTATGTGGTTACAACGGGTATTATTGTTCATATGTTCCACTGATATATGTGTATGTGGTTACAACGAGTATTATTGTTCATATGTTCCGTTGATATATGTGTATGTGGTTACAACGAGTATTATTGTTCATATGTTCAGTTGATATATGTGTATGTGGTTACAACGAGTATTATTGTTCATATGTTCCGTTGATATATGTGTATGTGGTTACAACGGGTATTATTGTTCATATGTTCCGTTGATATATGTGTATGTGGTTACAACGAGTATTATTGTTCATATATTCCGTTGATATATGTGTATGTGGTTACAACAAGTATTATTGTTCATTACCTGGGTAGCTACAGCGTCCGATTGGCTGAGTGGTTAGAGCGTTGGTCTCTCGCGGCACAGGGGCTGGGTTGCAATCACGGTATCTCACGACCAGTCTACCCAGATGTAAATGGGTACCTGACTCTGCTCTTGCGTTATGGCAGGACAAGGCAGCGAGGAAGGGAACTATTCATCCAACCTCTAGATCCTGGACCTAGCTTAGTGAAGTCGCTAACACTTCACTCCCCTACGACAGCACCTGCTACAGGAGTACCCTGTACGTTTTTGTAGCCTGTGTAAACAGAGACATTGAAACAAGATGTCAAAAAAAGCCAGTACAGTGACTCACCAACTGTCACCACTACTCAAATATTACAAAAATCACTATGGAAACTAAACGACAGCTGATAAATAGTATACTCTTACCAACTCTTTGCTGCCAGTGTCAAACATGGACACTGACCACAAAGCACAGGAGAGAAAAATTAGAACTTGTCAGATGATATGTTTAAGAAAGGTCAAGGCTACCAGGAAAGACAGAATGAGAAATGACGACATGAGAGATATTGTAGCACCTACATCCGGCATCAAGTATAGAGAGACAGACAGAAAATTAAGTGATGTAGCCATCTCATGAGAATGGTGCGCCATCAGTTAGAGCTAAGTGCCTACAACAGTGTCAGGGCACAGGAAGACCTAGAGACAGATGGATACATAACACATGTCCAACAACAACAACACCACATGTCCAACAACAACAACACCACATCTCCAACAACAACACCACATGTCCAACAACAACACCAACACCACATGTCCAACAACAAAAACAACACCACATGTCCAACAACAACAACAACACCACATGTCCAACAACAACAACAACACCACATGTCCAACAACAACAACAACACCGATTAACAGCAGCCAGTGCGACACACTTGACCCAACAACACAAACGTCTGCTCCCTACTACGCGTCACGTGACTAGCAGACCTGACAAAGTAAAAGTGTAATTGTTCCTCAGCGTGACGTAGCAAAAGAGAACACAGAAAAACAGAGAGACAGAGAGAGAGAGAGAGAGAGACACAAAGAGACACAGAGAGAGACAGAGATAAAGAAAAAGAGATAGAGAATCTACAGCTTTAAAACCACAAAAACATCAACAGACAGAAAGACACACACACACACACATATATATATATATAAAGACTGTGTGTGAGAGAGAGAGAGAGAGACAGACAGACAGACAGACAGACAGACAGACAGACAGAGAGACAGAGATAAAGAAAAAGAGATAGAGAATCTACAGCTTTAAAACCACAAAAACACCAACAGACAGAAAGACACACACACACACATATATATATATAAAGACTGTGTGTGAGAGAGAGAACGAACGAACGAACGAACAAACGAACGAACGAACTTTATTTTCAAAGGGTTGAGAATTGGGCACGCAGGCCAGAGTCTGAATTCTGCCCTTAGAGAATCTCACCTTTTAAAACCACAAATTCACCAACATGACAGAAAGACACACACATCAATGTCAAGGAATAAAGACGTGTGTGCAAAGAGAGAAATAATAATAGAGACACTCATATTAACAAAACTACTTATAAGCATGACATAACTCTAAGATAAAAAAAAAAGTACAAAATTATCAGAGATAGATAGATAGATAGATAGATAGATAGATAGATAGATAGATAGATAGATAGATAGATAGATAGATAGATAGATAGATAGATAGATAGATAGATAGATAGATAGATAGATAGATAATTAGATAGAGAGAGAGAGCGAGCGAAAGAGACAGTTCTACTGCTCTAAGACCAAAAAAAAACTGACACAGAGAAAGACAGAGTGAGAGAGATAAAGCATTAGAGACCAATGACAAACCGACAGAGACAGAGAGGGGGAGAAAGAAAGAGAGACAGTTGACAGAGAAGAAAAGGGGGTAAACCGACAGGGAGAGAGAGAGAGAGAGAGAAAGACAGTTCTACAGCTTTAAGACCAAAAACAAACCGAGAGAGAGAGAGAGAGAGAGAGAGAGAAGAGAGAAAGACAGTTCTACAGCTTTAAGACCAAAAACAAACCGACAGAGAGAGAGAGAGAGAGAGAGAGAGAGAGAGAAGAGAGAAAGACAGTTCTACAGCTTTATGACCAAAAAAGGAGGAAAAGAGAAGAAGGTGGGTGAAGTGCGAAATAGAGCGGAAAACGTCAGAAAATTATGAATCGTGGAGCCATCAATAAATTTGCACAAAGTCAAAAGCGCGGAATGTTCCCTGTTTCACCGGAATATTCAATGGAATGAGCCGGGCAACCATAATTAAAAACACTCTGATATTAAACCGCTTTCTTCTTCACTTACTTCTGCTTCCCGTCAAATAACCTCCCCCTAGCAAAGTCTGAAGGAAGTGACGTGGCTACACGAGCCAGAGGCGAAAGGTCATGTCCGCTCGTGGGGAAACATGGCGGTTATATGAGATTTTTCCAGCGTCTTCTAGTAGCAGAAGACAGGGAAAGATGGCGGAAGAAAACGCGGGTTCCAATAACCGTTGTCATTTGTTCTAGAATGTTGACAAAATGCAAGACTGATGTGTGTGTGTTTGAATGTGTTTGCCTGTGTGTATTCCTACGTGCTTTCTTGACGCTACTGAAAATAAAAAGAAACACAAAATTGTGGCTACGGAAAGATATTTTTCTGCTTCAAATTCTTCATTCGCTCTTATACAACCATAATTTTTTTCTCTCATAAAGTTGGCGGTGTGTCTCATGCTTCTCTCATCACTCTTATGTAACCATATCTATTTGTATAAAAATAAAAATAAAAACTGGCGAGCTGTCTCAGGTTTGTTTTATCACCTACGGTTATTCCTTCAAAGATTTTTGACGGAGCCATGTTGCCAATACGTTCCTCCAATTAAATAAATGAAAAGAAAATTAAAAATACAATTAAGTATTAGAATGCTGAATTATGCAGTAGAGGATCAATCTAAGCGATGAACACATACTTTGTTAATGCACATAAGAAACAGAATGCTGGATAGTTAAATTGAAACAATTTATTGCATGCAATCTTGGCATCAGACAAATAGGTATTGAATGAGATAATAAAAGGTGTCAACATTTGTGTGTTTTGTGAGACTAACATCTTGTTTTACGATAACGGAGGTATCAGTCGATTTGCGGAAATCAAAGAAATCAAGAACAACACAAAAATTGGAATATTAGACCGAGTCGTCAAGGTGGTTCTATTGGAATGCTCTGAAACACGGAGAATAAAACAAACAATCAAACACCAAGACGTCACAGATTTTCATAAATTTATGTTAGTGAAGAAAAGAAGGATTAAAATGGCATACAAGTTCACCAACGTGTAACTGATGACAACAAGGTCACCAACGTGTAACTGATGACGACAAGGTCACCAACATGTAACTGATGACAAGAACCAAACATACGTCACTGGAGCAGGAGATTAGGAAAATACGCATACGTTGGAAGGATCCAACCTTGAGGGCAACCGTTTCTAATATGACATGGCAATAGTTTTGTGTGTGTGTGTGTGTATATATAAATACATGGTATGTTGTATTTATTATGTCACTTTACTCCATTTTGTGGAGTCTACAGACAATGTTAGTTATGTGTGTAGTTATGTATATGTAAGGAAGGGGACCCAAAGATGCTGCAATAGAGAATGCAGACAGCGACCCATAGCTTGACTGCTTTCGTCAGGGTCAGCGAACCAGAGCTGACCAAGACCCTACTCCACCTCTACGTGGTGGTCCTGGAAACAGGCTGCATCACTGCAGTCTGGCTGAGAGAGTAGGGATCGAAGAGGGAAGGCAAACCCGGTCCCCAAAAATGCCGTGCTGAAGTCGGATGTGTCGGCCGAAAGGCGCAGATATCGCAGCTCTGGCGTAAACAGACACAACGCAACCAACGTCCTTTTCAGGACGAACGAGGGAGAAAGACTGCCATCACCGGTGTCAATACCTTGTCGAGGTATGGCGGCTTGAGTACCCTGATTACCCCCAGAGCTATGCCAGCGGGAGTTTTACTCCTGGAAGGTTCTTCCAAGCTGGACAGGTTTGCGCGGGCAGGGGTCAGACTAGCAGACACCCTGGTCATCCAGGTTGGGGGTTTTAGCATAGGGCTGACACCCCTATCTATGTAAAAAACAATTGAAGTTACGGAAACAACAACGAATAAACAAACTTTGCTGCGGGACGGACATCCGGAGTCTGAGGCTCGTATGACTGTCAGTGGTGAAAGCCAAAAGGAAGCCACTGACATGAGAACGGACGTCCTGATCGCAAAACATGATACAAGAATAGGATTTTGGAATGTCAGGACAATGAATGAGACGGGTAAACTAAAACAGGTCACGGCAGAAATGAGAAACTATAGGTTACACATTCTAGGGATAAGCGAGAGCAGATGGACAGGGGCAGGAAAAGTTAAAACAGCAACAGGAGAAACAGTACTTTACTCTGGAAGAGAGGATGGACAGCACAATGAAGGTGTAGCCATTATTCTACAGAAAGGAATAGAAAGGACATTACTGGAATGGAAACCCGTCAACAACAGACTGATAAGATTAAGATTGAGAGGTAGATTCACCAATACTACAATAATACAATGCTACGCATCAACGAATCATAGCGATGAAGAGGTCAAGGATGAATTCTATCAACAACTGCAGAAAGAAATGGAAGACACACCTAGATATGATCTTATTATAGTAATGGGAGACCTCTCAACGCGAAAGCTGGTACACACAATACATATAATGAAAGAGTATTGGGGAAATGCGGCAGCGGAACAGCAAACGAAAATGGGGATAAATTAATAAGTTTCTGTAGTACTTGTATTAACAACCTGGTCATTGGAGGAACACTTTTCCCACATAAAGAAATTCACAAATTAACATGGGAATCACCAAATGGTCGGGACAGAAACCAGATAGACCACATCATGATTAACGGTAGATGGAGACATGCATTACAAGATGTGAAGGTAAGAAGAGGTGCAGATGTGGGAAGTGATCACCATTTAGTAGTAGCAAGACTGAAAGTGAAACTAAGAAGGGCTGGACCAACTGTAACTACACAGAAAAGGTTTGACATCAGCAAATTGAAGGACGCCCTTACCAGACAAGCTTTTGCGGCTGACATAAAGAAACGATATCAATTTGCTAAAAGTCAAGAAAAGACATTGACTGATGATATAGACCAGAAATTCAACACCATTTCAACAATATATAAGGAAAGCAGCAAATCATGCTTGGGATTCCAGGAAAGGAAGAAGCAAGACTGGATAACACCAGAAACATTAAACACCATAACACTGAGAAAGGAAATGAAAAGAAAGAAAACAGAAGCGAAGTCCCCCAGGTTAAAGCAACTATATAGCGAACAGTACAGTCAGCTGGACAAGGAAGTTAAACGCCAAACCCGAGCCAACAAAAGGAATTTCCTAGACGATCTTGCAAGACAGGCAGAAGAGGCAGCACCGAGAAATGAACAAAGCACAGTATACAAAATAACTAAATTCATCAGCGAAAAACGAGGTGCAAACAATATTACATTAGTAAGAGATAAGCAGGGAAATCTCATCACGACCAGAGGGACAGGAAACAAGATGGGCAGAGCACTTCAGAGAAACTCTGAACAAGGAACCACCAGAGACACAATTGAATGTTCCTGAGGCTGAAAACGATCTAGATGTAAATACAGACATTCCACGAAAAGAAGAAATCATCTCAGCAATCAAAGGGTTAAAGAACGGAAAAGCTCCTGGCCATGATAACTTAAATGCAGAGCTATTTAAGACAGAACCTGAGCTAGCAGCAGAACTATTAGAACCACTATTTGCACAAGTCTGGAAAACGGGGACAACACTATCAGAGTGGAACAAAGAAATAATTGTCAAATTGCCCAAGAAGGGAGATCTTGCAGACTGCAATAACTGGAGAGGAATCACTCTTCTCTCAGTTCCCAGAAAAATACTAGGCAGGATAACTATACAGAGAATTTCCGTCTGGGCGGAAGGGATTAAGCAGTAGACCACAAACTGAGGAAAGAACAAGCAGGATTTAGAAAGAACAGAAGATGTGTAGATCATATATTCACTCTCAGGAACATTATAGAGCAGTGCTCAGAATGGCAAAGACAGCTATACATTAATTTCGTTGATTTTGAAAAGGCTTTTGACAGCACACATAGGGACAGTTTATGGAAAATACTGAGGGCTTATGGAATTCCAAGCTGCATAGTGTCAATCATAAAAAGCCTCTATGCCAACTTTACGTGTAGTGTTGGACAGAGCAACCTAACATTTGAGATGAAGACAGGAGTACGACAGGGATGCCCCTTATCAACCACTCTATTTTTAACAGTCATAGATTGGGTGATGCGCCAGACAACAGAGGGCAGTCCAAGAGGAATAAGATGGATTACATTTCCTACGTTGGAAGATCTGGAATATGCAGATGACATTGCACTACTAGCACATTCACATCAACACATCCAGGAAAAAACGGATAGACTTAATAAGTTTAGCCAGCAGGTGGGATTGAACATCAATTTAAAGAAGTCAGAGGTCATGAAGCTCAATGTGAGCAACCCTGAGCCGATATCAGTAAGGAATCAGCAACTGGTACAGACAGACACCTTCACATACCTTGGATGCATAGCAACACCAGACGGCGGGGCAGGCAAAGACATCAATATCAGAATGAATAAGGCAAGAACAGCCTTTTTTAGCCTAAACAACATCTGGAAGTCCTCTCAATACAGCACAAGCACAAAATTAAGATTATATCAGAGCTGTGTGCTTTCTGTGCTTCTCTATGGTGCGGAATGCTGGAGAGTTACAGAGAAGGAAATGTCGAAATTGTCCTCTTTTCACACGAAATGCCTAAGAAAAATTCACAGAATCTTTTGGCCGAATACCATCACCAACCAAGATCTGCTTACTCGGAGCAAGCAAGAGGACATGCACACCATCATAGCTGGCAGACGCTGGAGCTGGGTTGGCCATGTCCTCAGAAGAGACCCCGATGCCATCACAAGAACAGCTATGCTTTGGACCCTTGAAGAAAAACGAAAGAGAGGCCGACCAAAAACAACCTGGCGGAGGACTGTGGAGGCTGAGATGCAAAGAATGAACCAGAGTTGGGGCACTGTACGAAGGATGGCCGCTGACCGAGCAAAGTGGAATCACTTTGTTGTTGCCCTACAAGACGCCACTAGGCGTGATGGCCACTGACTGCTTTGACGGTCGGCGGCTAAGGATCAAAGAAGAAGAAGAGGGAGAAAGAAGAAGAATATGTAAGGAAGTAAACTACCTGTCTACCTATGTGTGAACATCATATGTGAACGTATGTATTTACGTGTATTTACGTATGTATGCGGGCTCTGTGTCTGCGTGTGTTCTAAATAAAACTTAAGTGAAATATAGCTTTATAAAATAGTGAAATACTTTTCTGTCTCTCGACAGGTGTATGTAGTGAAATTGACAGAGATACAACGGTAAAACAACTCCAAAGATAACATGTAAGGATAAAAACATAATGCGTAGGCTGCTGATAGTACATGATCGCCCAGACCGCGGGTCATCACCCTCCATAAAAATTGACTTGCTGGACAGGAGGGGAACGGCGGATAAAAAGGAAAAAATATGACTGGAAAGATTGCGTGAGACTAGAAAGGCTAAGGAGACGCAATTGGGGGGGAAACGGAGAAAAGTCACGTTTCCCAAGTTGACATAAAGTAAGGAACTCGACAGAAGGGACCTTAGATATGTTACGCCACAGTCATTTATTGGTCGCTTTTGCGATACCAAGCCTTTGATTTGAATTCAGCGGCAGAACGCAGATGTTTGGAATATTACAAAAATTAAAAAGTAACTTTTTCGTAATATTAATGTTAGGAATATAAAAATTAGCTGGCCGGATGGCCCATTCTGAGCAGTGAACTAATATGTTCTTAATTTTACAGACGGATAGATAATATTGAAGATAATGACAAAAGACAGTGTTGTTCACATCAGCGACAGACTGTATGGAATAAAAAGTGTCGCTATTTGCACAAAAAAACACGACCATGAGACGCAGGTGTTCAAATCTACTTAGTAGGGAAGCGAAGGGACATTGGTGGGAGCTGTGTCTAAATATAACTTTTAACGACAAAATTTTGGAGGGGAGAGAAAGGTTGGTTCAAAAATCAAGTACGTTTTTTGAAAAAAAAAACAAGTAGAGACGGACAGACTAACAGATAAACATCCATACTTGACTGAAGCATGACTGAAATGACTTTAGGGTAGGAAATTTGAATTTGAAATAAACCTAGGCAGTGATTGGCCACAGACAATCATTTTATCGGCGCTCAGACGCGCAAGTGGGGCCATTCCTCAATAGTTGTTCGATGATAGACACAGTATTTTAAAGTGTGGTGATTTCCAAATGAAAGAAAGTGAAATAAGTTCAGGGACGCCATACTATAGCCAGCAGCTCAGCTGAGTTTTGCTAGCATTTCTGTGTTCTTTATTCATAATCTGGTAAGATTGAAATTATTTCTTTGTATATTTTGAATATTGTTTAATGTTCGAGTGATTTGATACTGCCATATCATAATCTAGCCTTACAAACAAGTAGGGATTTGCTCTAGACCCCCCGCCCAAGTCAGGGTCTAGGGACCAACAATATACATAAACTCCAGCAAGGGTTAGGAAAGACAGATCAAGTGTTGAGAATAATGAAACATATTACCTATCCACTTTTAGGGAAGGAAACTAATAAATATTTTTCAGAATCTATAGTCTGGGAGGACCTATCTGATGTAAAACCACCATGGTAAATGTGCTGTTTGGTCAGAGAGATCTGACCTGTCTGTATGATGTGGTTGTTGTGTCCGTGTTGTGTCCAGACGTGGGTAGAGAATAGAATTTTGACACATAGCCAATACTTTGATTGCAGAGCTGTGAGTTTCAGTTGTCAACAAGGCGGTGTCCATTCAGTTGGTGATTTACTCGAGTGTATCTGTGCAGTACGTTGTGACAGAGACCACTATTATTGCCCGCCAGCACGGAGAGGTGGGACCACCAGATTTCAGCACCAGAGCTACATATGCAAGTTGAGTGAGCCTCTGGTCTGCTGGAAGTTCACCAACGCCTTTTAGTTACTAATACCCCATAAAAATTCCTGTAATTTACTGGACACTGTGTAGTCAATATAGACAGGTGTGATGAGGCCACCCCAACAGCACAAGCATTAACTATCCTCCCAAGTAGATGACTACTAGAACATTTTAATAAAACTAACTAGTCTAGTACTTATATATGTACACTCTTGCATTTATTATGTAACATTCCATGCATTTCTTTCATAATTTTTAAATCCTTTTTTTAAAAAAGTTCTGGTCAACATAAAACTTGATCCAGAACAAATAAATGTAATATAATTCTATCAAAAATTTTACACTCTTGAGTTAGTTCAGTGTATTATAATATTTGTTAAATATTATTAGTCTGCTTAAATATCTGTGGGTGTATCTATAACTATCACACCACATTACATATCATTACCTTAGACATTTTACATAGATACATTCATTAAGAAAAAAAATTGAGTGTGAGGTCGTAGTGGTAGCAAGAAAGGCCTTCTGACAATACACAACTACATTTTATCTCAGGAGCCTTCACAGCTGGCCTCATACATTACATTTAGTAATATCACCATCATACAATACCATCAAACCCACTACAGTGTATATACTAACACCTGCATAACTTTTGTATATTTATTTTCATGGCTGTACAAACAAAGGGCATTAAAAAATGGAAAAATCGAAGAACTGTTTTAAAACAAAATTAATGAGTTGGATACGGGCTGGGCAATAAAAAAAAGTATATGCATGATGTTCACAAACAGGTAGATTGTTAGATTATTCCGTATTTGAAGGCAAACAAAACAAACTGATTGCTATAAATGTCAGGTCTGATGTCTGGTTTGTACTTGTTATCACTTCTTGGATTTCAAGGCCACATGACGCCCGTGACTTCAACCAGATTTCTCGAAAGTGTTACTGTTCATGACAATCTGATCTCTACTTTTTTCGAGATCTTGTACTATTATTATAATGAACATTATTATAACAACTCGCAAGTAAGTGGCCAAGAAACTGCAGCAAGGAATTATGGTGTGCGATTTCTGTCTCGTGTCCTGAGAAAAGCACAGTTTCTCCTGTTTTTTGTTTTTCCTTTCCACTTCCTTCCACATTTCATCTTCGACCGAGCAAGTAAACCCTTCAACATACATAGACACGCGGATACTGTAATTGACACACAAGCACTTTAAATAACTGAAGACAGATGATTATATTTAAAAGAAAAACCCTCTCTCGGAAGCCGAACGCAGAACTTTACTTGGAAGAGAAACGTTCTAATTACTCAACCACCAGCGTCTTCGTATATATGGTTTAAAAAAAAACTTAGCTGTACTATTGTATTTATGTTCATATATAGCCTAACAGACACGCGGCATCCCATTGTCAGAGTGGTTAGCGCGCTAGCTTCTCAATGCAAACGTGCCTGGTTCGAAATACTGTGGTGCCATGCTCCAGTCTACCCAGCTGTAAATAGGTACCTGACTAATCTCTTAAGTTAGGGAAGGCGTTTTCTGTGTGTCCAGTGCTTATGTTGAGGAACACTCCTCCATGTCCAATCTTCTGTTGCATTTGTTGCGGATCTATCTGTGTATGCATGGGTCAAGGTGTTGCGTGGGTAATGTTTCTCTACGTATTTTATCGCTATGAATTTTCTCTCTGTTGCAGTCTGGTCCTTTTTCTCTCAATATCAGGAATGTTTTCTATCATTTCTGGGAAGCGCTGTTGTTTCCCAGCAGGGAGCTTGTGTGTACTGTAGATGGGCTTAGCAGTTGATTTCACATTTAAGGGATCTTCTCTCACCTTTGTTTTGGCTGATTCGACAAAGTTGCTTCGCTTGAGTCTTCCCCTTCCAAGACCATTTATGCTATGATACATTGCGTGGTCTGGTAGTCTCTTGAATTTCTAGGCCATACCAGCTTTTCTAACCTCCATTGGTTGAAGGTATGTGTTCGATTTCTTTAATAGGTGTTGTCTACATTCCTCCTGTTATAATTCTCATTTCTTGATTTTAAAGTCTATTAATTTTATCGAAGTTTGACTTAGCTGCTGTTGCCCATGCTGGAGTGCCATATTTTAGGACTGGTCTCACTCGCCCTGTGTACAACGTCTTTAGCACACTGTCATCTGCTGCCCAAGCTGTTCAAGCAAGTGTTTTTCATGACTGCCATTCTTTGCCTTGCCCTTATCCGGGTTATTTCAATCTGATTGAGTAATGGACGACATGGAAATACCTTGAGCTGACGGCACATGCTGGTGGGTGCTTGGCATGTGTTTTTTAAGGCATATGCTCCTTGGGGAGCTCAAGAGGATTCACTAACTGATTGAATGTTGAATCCCAAGCTGTGGTTTGTTTATCCACTTCGTCCTGTTAATAATTTGTTTAGAGTAGATGCCCCTGTCCTAGTGTGAAAACCCTTGCTGCAATGTGGATTTGATGTGAACTCCGCAGCTGTCAGTGGCGTTTTTAAGACGTTTTTCTTGGGCTTATATTCCGGGGCTCAATCTTTAAAACCCCTTCCCCATAGTAAGCCATTCTTTAATAATGATTGCTAATTGACGTTGAGAATATTGCTTAAAAGCCCCGTGTATTTTTTTTTGGGGGGGGGGGGGCGCCCTCTCTTTGGAGACAAAGAAATAATACAAACACTGTTACCTCAGTGATGAGTTAAGAGACGACTAGAATGAGGTTGTGCACGTGACTAGAAACGTCATTATATAAAACAAATAACTATATAAACCACAACAGCATCAGTACATAAATACTTTTCTGCAGGCTTCTTGCACCACGAATCTGTTACAATCATGGTACCATCCTACGTAAGTAGCCAAAAGAGAATTGATATTGTTTAACGGGGAAATAAACATTCTTCAGACCAAGTGTGTAACTTTTATAAGTGTTACACTAATTAAATCGTATAAGCCACCCGTCGCATATCTAATCAATCAGTCAATCAATCAGTCGATATCCTTTAGCTCTACAAGATGAATATGCCTTCAACAAACACATGACAAGTCCTCCTGTCACGTGACATCCTTCAACAAACACATGACAAGTACTCCTGTCACGTGACATCCTTCAACAAAGACATGACAAGTCCTCCTGTCCCGTGACATCCTTCAACAAACACATGACAAGTCATCCTGTCACGTGACATCCTTCAACAAACACATGACAAGTCATCCTGTCCCGTGACATCCTTCAACAAACACATGACAAGTCCTCCTGTCACGTGACATCCTTCAACAAACACATGACAAGTCCTCCTGTCACGTGACATCCTTCAACAAACACATGACAAGTCCTCCTGTCACGTGACATCCTTCAACAAACACATGACAAGTCCTCCTGTCACGTGACATCCTTCAACAAACACATGACAAGTCCTCCTGTCACGAAACAACAGCAGCTCAATATCTTTCCACGCCTTCCTCATAATTTTCAGTTTTGTCTCTAGCTGACTTCTCCATAAGTTCTTTGATCTGCCTCTTCTTCTCTAACCATGGGGATTCCAGGATAAGGACTGCCTGGTAATGCAATCAACAGGTTTCCTTAATGTGTGTCAAATCCATGGCCAGCGTCCTGGTCTCATCTCTTGTGCCAGTGGCACTTGTCTCGTTCTTGTCATCAGGTCGACGTTGCTAACCTTGCCGTCACTTCTTCTTATCGACCCATGTATCCAATTATGAAAGTATATAACGTCTTAGTTGTAGTTTGTGTTCTTCTCCAGGTTTCACAGCTGTGCAACACTGACTTGACATTTGAGTTGCACATTATTTATTTCAGCACCTGTTCCGTTTTATTTAGTTTGTTCCATGGGGGTGAAACTCGGGTACCTCCATCTGAACATGCTTCTGCCTGCCGTTGTTTGGATATCGCCCCTGTAGCGTTTAACTCCTGTAAACAGCGGATACCTTTGCAGTACTTTGAAAATCCTTACACTATTTCGGATATCCATTCTGTTGTGAAAATATACTTGGTGCATTGTGGATACCCTTGCCGTTATGTCTCTATCTTTGGGTATTTCATGTGGTTTGAGTATTTTCAAGTGGTTTGGGTATTTCATGTGGTTTGAGTATTTTCAATTGATTTTAGTATTTTCAAGTGATTTGGGTGTTTCAAATGCTTTGAGTATTTTCAAGTGGTTTGGGTATTCCATGTGGTTTGAGTATTTTCAGATGGATGAGTATTTTCAAGTGGTTTTGGGTATTCCATGTGGTTTGAGTATTTTCAAGGATATTTCATGTGTTTTGGGTGTTTCGCATGTTTTGGGTATTTCATGTATTTTGGGTGTGTCATGTGGCCTGAATATTTCATGTGATTTCGGTATTTCAAGTGGTTTTGGGTATTTCATAGCACGCTCTTCTTGTACCATCCACAGACTGTATGGCACAAAGTGTACTGGCTGTCACCAGATTGTTACACCGAACGAGCTCGTCATGAGGGCATCCAGCTTCGTCTATCACGTGCATTGCTTCTGTTGCATCGTCTGCGGGCAGCGATTACAGAAAGGTGATGAGTTTGTCCTGAGAGATGCCCAGCTGTTCTGTCGCATAGATTTTGAGAAGGAATTTAGTTTTTTGCCGCTTAGTCCAAAAAGTAAGTACTTTCTGTCGGGAGATGTTAAATAGGTTACATTGTGTGCTACACAACTTTTTTTTCGAAATCTGACCTTACGAGAGAGAGAGAGAGAGAGAGAGAGAGAGAGAGAGAGAGAGAGAGAGAGAGAGAGAGAGAGAGAGAGAGGAGAGACAAAGAGAGCGACAGAGAGACAGACGGACAGAGAGAGAGACAAAGAGAGAGAGAAAATGAGACAGACAGAACAGAGAGACAACGAGAGAGAGAGAGACAACGAGACAGAGAGACAACGAGACTGAGAGACACAGAGAGAGCGACAAAGAGAGAGAGTCAAAGAGAGAGACAAAGAGAGACAAAGAGAGAGAGACACAGAGAGAGACAGCAAGAGACACAAAGAGAGAGACACAGAGAGAGACAAAGAGAGAGACTAAGAGAGAGAGACAAAGAGAGAGAGACAACGAAACAGAGAGACAAAGAGACAGAGACAAAGAGAACGAACGAACGAGCGAACTTTATTTTCAAAGGGTTGAGAATTGGGCACGCAGGCCCGTCTGACATTCTGCCCTTCCTTTCTCTCGTCTTTTATACTAACTTCATTTATTCTCACATACATTTTACCCATCCATGTAAAAGAATTCAACATTGTAAAGGTAAAATAATAGCATACTCACATTCACAGTATCTAATTATAAACATGAAATAAAATATGTTGACAAGTACAAACTAAGTATCACCATGAAATGAAATAATATGTTGAAAAGTAGAATCATCATCATTAAACCTATATTCGATATTATATCATTTGTTCGGAAAAATAATTACAGTAGGGGGGCAGATAATATAAACTCATAAAGTAATCGAAAAGTCTACGATTGTATGAACAGGGACTGAGGTTGTTATTTTTTAGATAATGTGGAATATAGTCCCAAAGATGACCAGCAGAGATAAAAGCACTAATCAGAAATAACTATAGAGAGAAATGGCAGAAGGAACACCCAGAGTCCAGTAAGGCTGGACCATTACCAAGAAGACATCAAGTGATAATTCTCAGACTTAGAACTGGCCATTGAAGACTCAACTACCATCTGTCATCATCATCATCAACTACCATCTGTCATCATCATCATCAACTACCATCTGTACAACAAATTACAAATCAGACAGACAGATATGTGTCTGTGTGGGGAGGACAGACAGACAGACAGACAGATAGACAGATAGACCATGTACTCCAAGACTGTCGGCTCTATGAGAGGAACAGGGTGGCAGCGTCACCTTCTCCGACCCAGCTGAGGGAGAAACTGTATGGTAAAGAGAGAAGCTTGAGTCGAGCTGCCAGCTTTGTCAGAGAGATAGATATGGTTATTTAAGAGTGAACGACGAAGAACGAACGAACGAGAGAGACAGAGAGAGACAGAGAGAGAGACAGACAGACAGACAGACAAAGAGAGAGAGACAAATAGAGAGAGACAAATAGAGAAAGAGAGAGTGAAGTAAAAGAAATATATTCCAGAAGTTATGTACCAGGGTGATGTGATATTTCATGTAAACCACTCTCTAGTTTCAGGTTTTAAGCGCAGTATGGCGCCGTGTGGCGCCGTTTGGCGCCGTGCGGTTCTCGGGGGATCTCTTTTGAGACAAAGAAAGAACATGATTACTGCCCCTCAGGCATGTCGTACAAGGCAAATAATATGAGGTTGGCCATAAGGCTGGTAATGTTACTTACTTAGTCGTTCCCCTTCTACCGTGAGGTGTAGAGGTTTGGAAAAGAGAGCGCCATACTATCCTATCGGCTGTCTTCCTCCTGGCCTGGTTCCATTCTAGTCCTCGGTCCTTCAAAGATTGTCTAATGTTGTCCTCCCAGCGGATTCTGGGTCGTACTGGGGTCTGGATCCCTGGCTCTTAGCTTCCCATACTTGTCGTGGTAGCTGATCTTCTCCCATTCTGCAGACATGGCCAAACCATCTTAGTTGGGACTGTTCTACTCGAATCTGCAGGGGTTTGGTTTTTAGGCCATGACGTATCGTCTGGTTGCGGACCATATATCTTCTTGTTACTTCAAACACCTTCCTCAGATACCTAATTTCTGACTTTGGTTCTTGCTTTTGTGAGTTGTAGTCATTGCCCATGACTCGCATTCATACGTCAAGACTGGGACATAGGTGGAGTGGTATACAACCATCTTCGTCTTCTTGCCGACAGGGCGACAGCGGCGGTCGCCCTGGGTGCTAAGGACAAGGGTGCATCGAAGCGAGGAAGGGAAAAAAGTACGTTTTCGTCAAGAAGCTTGAGTTATCTTCAGCTGTCACACAATCTGCCCAGGCCAAAATACGCAACATAAACTGTTTATAATAAATCACTACAACAAACATATCACATATTTTTGCTAGAAGTGGGGTGGAGTATTTAAAACTACTTGCTCCAGGCGCTGAATGCTCTAAGTTAGACTCTGCTCACATATGATGGCAAGGAGTTACTAACCGAACATGCAATGTTTACATGATGGCAAGCAGTAACTAACCGAACATTTATACAACGTTTATAATTCTAGGCGACGCCAGTGACTGTTGCTATGACGACGGAGAGGGCGGTGACCTCGGGAACAGCAAAGGCCCCAAAAGACCGAGGACTATTTTAACAACGAGTCAAAGGCGAAAATTTAAAGCTTCGTTTGAAGTTAATCCTAAGCCCTGCAGAAAAGTAAGTTGAAGTCATATTTGCATCATCATCATGTGTCATATTTAGCGGCGTTGATTACCATCTTTTTCCCCCGCTCTACCCCCGTCTGTTTCTTGAAGAAGGTAGCTCTTCATAAACTGGCCGTTACTCAGTTTTTTCGGATACTGGCTGTTATGACAGTACTTTCCACGCTGGTTGTTATCCCTGTCGTTCCGATAATAGCGATTACCAAGTCTTTCTGATACTGGCTGTTATCCAAGTACTTCCTATATTGACTGTTATCCCAGTTCTTCCGATACTGGCTGATATCCCTTTCTTGACATTACTAGCAGTTATCCCATTCCTTCCGATACCTGCTGATATCCCACTAATATCGGTATGCTTGTTGTTCCAGTCTTTCCAGTATTGACTGTTATTCGTGCCATTCCGATACTGGCGGTTATTCGCAGCGCGCGCCCCCCCCCCCCCCCCCCCCCCCCCCCCCTGACTGTTATTCAGTCCATCTTGCCTTGCAGTTCAGATTTTCTGTCCTTGTTTAAGTCCGTGATTACCCTCTTACCGCCATCTTTTCCAGACTGTCACGTGTTCGCTTATGGGAAATAAGGTTATTTGTCGTCTTCTAATCCACTTACCAGTTCATTCATTTGTTTCTTTAGTCTGAAGGTCAGTGAGGGACGTAGGTCTTTAGAAAATCCAGGCAAAGTCTTCTTTATTATTTTATAATCGGAAAGTATGATAAGTTGATTCAAAAAAATAAAAGAACTTCACAATATTCTTCAATCATTTTTTCTGAGAAATCTAATCTTTTGTTTCAATATTAAAGATGAGATTTCTTCACCTTATCATAATTCATATTCTCTGTATACACCAAGCCACAAGACCAGATGAGCTTCACTTAATAATACTCTCTGTTTCGTCAGTTAATTGTGTCTTCGCCACATCATAGGTATTTCGTGAAAGGACAAAGTGACAAATGTTGAGGTGTTGTCACGTGGTGGCCTTCAAAGCATGTATACATTGCTTAGACTATGCTGGCTTGACCATGTCCGCTGCATGGGAGATGGTCGCATCCCGAAATATATCTTCTTCGGAAAACTGGCAGATGGCAAAAGGACAGTTGATAGACCGCAGCTGATGTTCAAAGATGTGTGCAAGAGAGCTATGAGGACACTGGACATAAATCCAGCAACCTGGGAGGGTGAAGCTGCCGATCGCACCAAGCTGTGATGCTCTCTACGGCGCCATCTCAGATTGGGCGAAAAGGAGCTCTCACGGCAAGCAGAAGAGAAGAGACAACGTCGAAAGAAACATCAGGAAACATAAGCAGCTGACGGCTGTCACCTCAGTTATAACTGAATGGGCTATTATTATTATTATTATTATGACTCGTCAGTCATAACTAGCAACTCTGGAAGAATCAGCATTGCCTTCATCACCCATCAACTCCCCAAGGAGAATAACCTTCAACAAACTTACGCCAAGTCTTCCTGTCACGTGTCATCAGCTCAAGGTCGTTCCGTGTCTTGGTCATCCCCATCATGTTTGTCTCTATATGTGTTCTTTGGTCTTCCTTCACCTCTCTTTCTCTGCTGATTCCAGAACTCTGGAAAAGTATGTCAACTATTTAAACATCGTGTAAAATTCTAAAGTTCATACTAGTTACGGTATATGCCAAAAGAATAAGGAAAAGCATTAAAGATTCTTGTAAGACACATCTGAAAATATACTTTAGGTAACTTCTCAATCATTAAGTTTCTACACTTTACAATACATATCTATCTCAGCATGAGACTCATCTCAACGCTGACAAGCAAACGGCTGTTCTTAAAACTAGATATGTAATGAACGCCAATTACCAGTCTAGCATCCAACCTTTCAACCGTCAGTTATGTTATCTCAGACATCTCTTATTACAGCTGCAATCATTGTACGGTTATTCACTCAATTGCGCTGGCTTTCTAGCTCGGTGGTCCGTGGTTCGATCTCCAGTTGAAGTGGGATTTTTTAGACCGCAAACGGCTCCAGGGTCGACCCAGCCTCATGAATTGGGTACCAGAGCAACTCTGGGAACGTTAAGGCCGCCGGCGTGATGCTGACCACATCACCCCTAGTGTGCCGATGGTCAAGAAAATATGGGCCTAACACCACATTCCCAATATGCCTCAATGGGCGAGTAACGGTTTCCTTTACATTTACCCACATTCACTAAACGCACTTTACATTCTTCTCACTTCTTGAAAACAGCTCACGTTGTCCAGTTGACTTATACTTTGACCGATTCTCACTGACAAAGTTCATTTTTACTTGCGTTCTCTCAGAATGAATGCAGGAACCAACCATCTTAATTCAGTTTTAACTGTCTACTTGTTCTGTACCTTGCATAAAATAATAATTCATTGCACAAAATAACAGTTTGTTATTAGTTATTTTTTTTGTGTGGGTATTTTCCGGAAGCTTAATTCAGCTTGTGTGATAACATAAGCTAGTTATAACATATTGTAAGCGTTCATGAACTGCAGTCACTGTAACCATTCAGAAGTTGTGGGTCTACTATTTCATTTTGCTCCTCCAGGTTCGCGAGTCCCTGGCAGCGGAGACAGGCCTCAGTGTACGAGTTGTCCAGGTGTGGTTTCAGAACCAGCGGGCAAAAGTAAGTTTAAAAAAACCTTGAAAAATGCTCAAACTGGCAAAGGTAATTAAGAATTAAAAAAACAAAAGGCTGAACATTCGCATATGGTAATGGAAGTTAAAACAGAAAACAGACCAAGATTATGAGAACAAATGCAACAAAAGATAGTCTGACTCTTCTGTGAGGATCATTCCTACAAGATGTGGTCTCATGCATATGTTTTGGCAGAAATATAGACAAAGTT
>JAMPIV010013142.1:337500-367827 GCA_024509875.1 Oreohelix idahoensis
ATTCACGTTTTCTTCATTGACAGTTCTATGCTCACAATGCCGACAGAAATGGTACTAATGTGTACTCATCTCTCTTAAGTCTGTTCTTCTTTGTTTGGTTCACACCACCGGCAGAGTATCGTTCCTTTAGCCCACCCAAGACTGAGGGGGACCAAAGATGTAGAGTCTGGTCAACCTCTATGCTCCTGCGGAGTTCCAGGCAGCGGGATTGACTCGAACATACGACCTCAGGTTTTTCTTATGATAGGAGTATATGCGACGAGGACTGTTTGGTGATATATCAGGTTGGAGTTATAGGAGACAATAGATTGGAGTTAGATGCGACAATAGATTGAGTCCTGACAAGGACTGTTTTGGTTATATTGGAGTTGGTCTTATCTGAGACAATAGATTGAGTTATAGGAGACAATAGATTGAGTCCTAACAAGGACTGTTTTGGTTATATTTGCAGTTGGTTTTATCTGAGACAATAGACTGAAGTTATAGACTGACAATAGATTGAAGTATAGGAGACAATAGGGTGAAGTATGAGTCCTATTAGTCTTCGTCTATTCAATCATAATAGGAAATACAATCATTATACTTAATTTCCCCAAGATACAATCAGTAACCTGATAGGTAGTATAAATGACACACAACAAATACCAACGGTTATCGTGAATATATTTACCCTCCTAAGATTTTAAACTGGCCAGGTTTTGACGCGACTTAGCGAAGTAGGTTGCAGGTCGATGCCCTCAGGTAAGTTGTAAATCAAAGTGACAGCTTCTTCCTCTTCAGCTCTGGCGTCAAGTTCGGGATTGCGTGGTTAGCATAAAATCCGCTTGATTATATAGTCAGGTAACTACTTGAGGAAAGCTTTCGGTTGGTTCCTGGCGGAGCAAAATGATTGGTTTCCTCCGGTTTTGTACCTGGTCTCATACAGCCTAATTTTATTCAGTTTTCATCGGCCATCTTGCGTGAACAAGATGGCCGTTAATTTATTCTGTCTCAGAGACTGGTGAACGTTGATCGTTGATTGGTTGAAGCAAATCTGTATCTCGACATAGTGATTAACAAAGTAGTGGGTTACACTTCGTTTCACGACACAGACTTGAAAACCAATGATTAGGGGCTGCATTGTAATGAGTCAAATTAATGACTAGAAGCAACCTGTTTTTGTGATCGGCTTACATTTACAAAACAAATAAAGTTTTAAATCACGTGTCCACGCAGTCTTAAGGCCTGGCTGTTCGGCAGAACAAGGTGAACAGCTAAAAAAACAAAACAACAAAAACAACAAACACGAAGCTTGAGATTTTCAGAAATGTGTGTTTATGCAGACAAGAAGGAATAAAATGGTATACGGTGCTTTCATTGCATTGGGAAATACATGTAGATCAAGAGACATAAAGTCCAACGTAAAAGTAAGATTCTTCAACTCCAATGTCAAGATATTATATTGCTCCGAAACATGGAGAACAACAAATGCAACTACCAAAAAAGCTACAGACGTTCATAAAAGGGTGCTTGCATAGAATTGAATGGTCGATATAGTACGACAAGGTCACCAATGTAGAATTGATGACAAGAACCAGACAAGTGTCAGTGGAACAAGAGATGACAAGAAACAGACAAATGTCAGTGGAACAAGAGATGACAAGAACCAGACAAGTGTCAGTGGAACAAGAGATGACAAGAACCAGACAAATGTCAGTGGAACAAGAGATGACAAGAACTAGACAAATGTCAGTGGAACAAGAGATGACAAGAACCAGACAAATGTCAGTGGAACAAGAGATGACAAGAACCAGACAAGTGTCAGGGGAACAAGAGATGGCACGAACCAGACAAGTGTCAGTGGAACAAGAGATGACAAGAACCAGACAAGTGTCAGTGGAACAAGAGATGACAAGAACCAGACAAGTGTCAGTGGAACAAGAGATGACAAGAACCAGACAAGTGTCAGGGGAACAAGAGATGGCACGAACCAGACAAGTGTCAGTGGAACAAGAGATGACAAGAACCAGACAAGTGTCAGTGGAACAAGAGATGACAAGAACCAGACAAGTGTCAGTGGAACAAGAGATGACAAGAACCAGACAAGTGTCAGTGGAACAAGAGATGACAAGAACCAGACAAGTGTCAGTGGAACAAGAGATGAGAAGAAGATGGTGGAGATGGTTAGGACACACATTGAGGAAACCTGTTGGTAGCATTACAAGGTAGTCATTGTTCTGGAACCCCCTAGGTACGAGAGGCAGAGGTAGACCAAGACACACATGGAGAAGAGAACTGGAGACAGAAGGGAAAATGATAAGGGAAACATGGAAAGAACTTGAGCTGGTGGCACGTGACAGGAGGATTTGGCGCGTGTTTGTTGAAGGCCTATGCTCCTTGTGGAGGTAAAGGGGTATTGATTGATTGATTAAAAATAGTATGATAAGATCACTCATGTGGAACTAATGGAAAAATCCAGACGTATACCAATGGAAGGACAGGTGAGAAGACGAGGTTGATCGTGAATAGGATACACACTGAGGACATCAGAGTATAGTATTCAAAGACAATGCTTGTTCTGGAATGACTACGGTGAACGAAAAATATGGTGATCCACACCAAAAATAAAAACACACGAAGAAAAGGATTGGAAACAGACTTGCAAAAGATAAGGAAGACACGGGAAGAACTTGAACGTAGGGCACTATACAGAAGGGCATGTTGTGAACTGATCTTTGCTTCATACTTACATTAGAATGAAACATTCCAATTTCTTTGAGCTTGAAATGAGAAGAATAACGCTGGAATGTATCGTGACAACAGGAAAGATTGAAAGAAAAATAGAGATAAAGGACGACAAAGAGAGAAGATAATGGACAGTGTAGCAGACTTGGCATGGGCAGACGTCAACAATAGAGCTGATAAACTGTACTGAGATCAGGAAGTGTTTAGTGATATTATCACCCAGGCCATCTGGTCTGGTACTTTATGAAGAAGAAAAGGACGAAGTAGAAGAAGAACCTCCATACAAAGCTTAGATCAGTTAATTCCCTTTAGCTCACCAAGGAGCATCGACCTTCAGCAAACACATGCCAATTTTTTGTGTCGCTAAACTTCCACATTTGAGAAGCCAAATCACAAAATTTGTTATATATTTTTATAACATAAAAACAACAGCAAGCACCATCTCTAAAGGTGCATATATATCATACATAAAATCTTTGTTTTACCCTTGCTACTTTCACCTATCACATGTGGCAGGAAGAAAAAACATTAAAAACTATAACATGAACCTCCTGGAGCTGTCAGAAACAAGGTGAGAGGGAATAGTAATGACAAAAACTGAACACATGAGGGGAACATTAAGTTCGTGTTGGAAGAAGACGTTGCGTTGGATATGACACAAATTGAGACAACTAGCTGATAGAATTACAAGGTAGTCTTTGTTGTGAAACCCCCAGGATAAGAGAAAATGAGGACGACCACAAAACAAAAACAAACAAAAAACACACACACATGGAGAAGGAAACTGGAAGTAAGTATAGTAGTGATAAAGAAGACACGGAGAGACATTGACCTAACATCACATGACACGGAGAGACATTGACCTAACATCACATGACACGGAGAGACATTGACCTAACATCACATGACACGGAGAGACATTGACCTAACATCACATGACACGGAGAGACATTGACCTAACATCACATGACACGGAGAGACATTGACCTAACATCACATGACACGGAGAAACATTGACCTAACATCACATGACACGGAGACTTTACGTCTATTTGTCGAAGACTTACACTCTACTGGGAGGTGAGCTAACAGATAATGAACGCTCAAATTGACTTCCGTACCGTTTGTCTGTATGTGTCTTTTTATTGTTTTTTTAGTGTTATTTTTTCTTTTTGTTTCATTGTTTGTTTGTTTTTTACTTTCTGATTTTAACTATTTAAACGTTACATAAAAGAATAAAAACAAACATATTTTTCGTTGTCTTCCCTCCAGATCTATCCAGCAACAGCGAAAAACAGTACCCACATAGTTTACGACCCTACGACCTGTCTACCCAAACTGGTTCGTGAATGATAACTGTTTGTCTGTACATTATTATTTTCTTAGTTGTCCACTTACTAATACCTAAATTTTCACACCCCAGGCTAGAGCCTTTTTGTTAAGTATCAGTCGTCTTTGCTTTCATATTCAAATAATTTGTCGACAACTAACGAATATACGTCAATGGTAGGCACTCAGAAAGAACGAAAGAAAGAAAGACTGAACTTTTAAAAAAGAGTTTAGAATTGGGCACGGAGGCAAGTCTAACATTCTGTCATACCTTTACCTCAACTTTTATACTGAATTCATTTATTCTCATATGAAAGGAATGAAGAAAGAAACTAGACAACAGACAAGGAACATAAGTGATAGGCACACTCAGTGGTTTCAACCAAGGACCATCCAAATGTCGTCAATACGAGAGTAATGTTAGCAAAACATAATAAGGAAAACATCGTAATGTAAATATAGCGTGACTAATGAATACAGGAAAGTTGGCATGAAAATTATATTATGTGAAAATATAACATTTACTATTGTTTCGGTGAAAATGTAACATTTACTATTAAAAAGGGTCCCGTTACACGCCCTTTGAGGCATACTGGAAATAAGGTGTTAGGCCCATATTTACTTGACCATCGTCATGTGGTCAGCATCACGCTGGCCGCCTTAACCTTCCCATAGTTGCTCTGGTACCCATTCATGAGGCTGCTTCGACCCCGGAGCAGTTTGCGGTTGATAAATTCCACCTGAACTGGGGATCGAACCATGGACCACCGAGCTAGGAAGCCAGTGCACTAACCACTATGCTACAGCAGCTCTCAACATTTACTATTGTTGCTGCGAAAATGTAACAGGGGTTATACCACATCTTTCGTCATCTATCAAACCAGTTGACGCTGAAAGTTCTGTCTCAACACAGCTCTTTTTCCCCTTCATTATTTATCAGTTCTGTTGCTGGCTTTTTTCTTGCTGTGACGGTATTGCCTCCCCTGCTTTGCAGTAGTGGTCCAACAGTGGCCAAAACTCAAGAGTATCTAATATGGTCCTTCAAAGGTGTCTACCTTCGCACAGGATTACTCTTGGTAGATATGTAGATAGAAGGTTAATGACGCTTCTACCACAATGGAGTGTTGATAAGATATTCAGATAAGCGAAAACAATGCTGCATTTAGCTGAGCACGTTAATTATAGAATCTGCCGACAACTTTTGTGAAGGATTAGGCTCGTTAAGCCCCCACCTCTGATTAACTCAGTGGAATTCTTATTATTCTGGTATAGCTCTGTTTAGAGTGTGTGTAGTAAATTGACTGAGTCAAACATGCAGTAACTTTAAAATAATTAAATCGAATTTAAATTTGTAAAATTACAAATAACAAAATTTAATAATCACTTACTTTTTAACAGTTTGAAAATAATTGAATAGTTTAGAAGAAAAGTTTCCTCATTGATGGATAATAGAGTCGATGGAAAGAAAAGCTCACTTTTGCAGCTTATATATGGAACTTACCTGCCAATGACGGTTCTGCTCCTTCTGATGGGTTGGTTCTTTTTACACTGCTCCCGCCTGTCGCTGGTTAAGGTTGTCGGGTGTAGCTCGTTTCCCAGAACTGTCAAGGAGAGTCTACAAAGTTTGTCCTTCGTCTTAAAGCGTTGGCCACTTGTCCTTTATTGTTCCAGAGATAGTACTTTCAGCTGGTACCCCCAATAACTATGATGAAGAATAGAAACGAAACGCTCTTCTGCGTATTTCGTTTTCCGCTTCATACTTATGTGTCCCCTTTCTTCTATTCTACCATCCCATTTATCTCAGAATTTACCCTCGATGAGAATTAAATTTAATCCCTCGGGATAAAACTTTCTTTTACATTTAAACTGGATAGCTTTAGCTTTACATTTATTTATATGAAAAGGTTAATAGTACAGAAATAATATGATTACATTTACAATTCCACTGATTGAAAAGTGTCACAATATAAATTGAATATGTTTTCATTTATGTTTACACTGATAGACACGTTTGAAACTTTCATGTATTTTAAAGTGCATATGTTAACATCGACATTTACACTAGTTTGAAACTGTAAGTATTATACTTAGAAAGTACATAATTTCTTTCATCTTTTCCTCCCTGCTCTATATGGAACCTGGGACTACTTTATGCTTTTAGTTCTCCTTACGAAACTAGCAATAAAGCAATCACCAGCCCTTGGCAGTGGTGGTCATGAAATCACCCTTCTTTACGCTCAGGTTGCCAGCCTCAAATGACTTTGACATCCACAAGCGAGTTTCATATATTAAAATTCACATGATAATATATCTGGATATACGTTAGTTCACATGTTAGTAATATAACATGTAAAATCTCAACCTACGTCAATCCTGGCTCACAGACATTGTGCTCTGATGAATAAAAAAAAGACTTGAATCGGCCTCTTACACGCGTCTGGAAAGTCGTTAATTTAATAAGTTTCCTCTCTGACTTTGTGTGTTTCCTTCAGTTTCCTCAGACAGCGGCTTTCCTTATTAAAATGAAAGAGATTTCCTGGGCTGTTTTTGTAAGTCCTGATAAATACTCAAATAAAAGGACAATGTGTCTGATAAAATGGAATTCTGAATTCTAGACTTCATTTTGGCAAAGTCTGGTGTCTTGGCAAGCGATCTGCACAGTAGTTTTGACTGGCTGAAGCGCCAGGTTATATTCACTGCCTTCCCACGCATTCGTTGTTATGAAGTTCAAATGATCAGCCAATCTGATTTAAATATTTTACATGACTCATCTAGTGCAACATTTGCTAAAAATGGGCTGTAAACATCCGATTGCCCTGTGTACCAACTCACAAACAGGTCGGTAACCTCATACGACAACGCGTGTAAGATGTAACAAATTATTACTTTCGCTAAAGTAATGTCTCATCTTTTGCTTGAGCACACACAAAATCCGTTTCTTTACAACCCTGGCGGAGACGCACCCGTGCCTTATCAGTGATTAAGCAGACTGCGATGGGCGATGTACGTGTTAATCTGTGTACTGATATCGGCCGCGCCTGCGATTAATCAACTTGGTTGTCGATAATGTTCTCTCAGCCGCTCCTACAAATGTTTAGTATTATCATCCACCATGAGTGTCAGATAAACAGACAAGACACAATATACTGAAAGTCGCGAAAGAATGTAGATGCCCAATATCTGCTACTTAGCAGAGAAAGAAAGTACAATACAATCCGTACCACAAATGTACCGATTCCGTAGTGAAACAGAGATTAGGAAGAAGAAGGGGTCGCCCCAATCCATTGTGTGACACTTGCCGCGATGTCAGACTATTCAGTATCTTCTGTCATTGTTGTTCTCTATACCTTTTTCTGTAACCTTTCCTGCTGGCACAATATATTCCAGTTTTTCTCTTCACATAGTTAGTTGCTTATCCTTTACAGGACGTGGCAATCAACCCCAGCTTTTATTGGCTGTTTGTGGTTTTTCTAGGCAATTTTTTCATTCAGTAGTTTGCCATTGCTTTCTGAACGGTACGGCGCTTATAGCATTGTTAAAAATCCAGACAAAGCGATCTGCTTCCAAACCGCCTGCAGCAGGTTTCGAACCTGGTATATCTGGATTATGAAACTGCGTTCATATCCATTAGGCCACAGACGCCGACCTTCACATAACATATCCAAAATAAAGGGCATTGCATTTTTTTTTTAATGTAAAACTTCTGCCTCGTTTTGGCGAGGCGCGTCCCGTTCAACCTAGTGGGTTATATTAGGGCGCATGTCCAAATATAAAAGACCCTTAGGTGTGGGATGAGGTTATATCCTTTCAACGTGAGTGATACGTTTCCTTTGTGCACTGACTTTTCTCAGACAGGCTCATTACTCTGTATAGCTAGTTGCTTCTGGTATTCTCAGCAGCTGAGGTTCAAAGGTTAGTGCAAGAGAGAAATTAGGGCACTGGACATAAATCCAGCAACTTAGGAGGATAAAGCTGCCGATCTCACCAAGTGGCGATGCTCTCTACAGCGCCACCTCAGATTGGGAGAAAAGAAGCTCTTATAGCAAGCAGAAGAGAGGATAAAACGTAGAAAGAAACACCGGGAAAATAAGCAGCTGATGCCTATCACTTCAAGGGCGAATTCTCATAGTCAGTTATGACGGAAGGGGCTATTATTATCATTCTTAAAATTTTTCTGTAAAATTATAACTGTGTGGCCTCCATGAATTTTCTTAGTTGTCCATGATTCGCTTTTATATGGCGGTATAGGCTAGGCTCTATATAACACCGAAAAATTCTTTCTCCTACTGTCACGAACAAAACTTTTACCAATACAAAACTTTTGTATGTCCTACCTTCGTTCTTTACTTATTTCTTCATTTCTCTCTTTCTATTTAACGCTTCTTTTTGTCGGCTAATTTGCTATTAACAAATGAACTATGTCTTGCATTTGATGTTATTAACGTGCCCTGGTACTTGAATCTTTTTATTTCTTTCAAACTATCCCATTTATATTGATGTAGGATCCTTGATTAACCATTTCATTGAGATAACCATTACTTAATCCATTTTGCTGTTTAGGCTAAGACCTTTAACATTAATTTCTATCACTATTATATCAATAATTTCAGTGTGGTTAAAAACAAAAAAGAAAGAAAGAAAAGGAAAACAAACATATAATACGTATTACAAAGACAATGCCTACGTTAAAGCCACATGTCTTAGCCAAGGCCAAACAAAAAAAAAAAAAACAAAGTGAGAACTAAGTGACATACACAAAAGATAAACAAAAACGATATAGCGATTGATGACGTGCCTGGTGTCGCTTGCGTTGCACGAACAAGATGGCTGTTCGAATGCATCCGGGTAGGTTATATCGATCATTTCCTGTAACTAATATTCTTTCACTTTTTGAACCACATACTATGGTAATATGATATTTTAATTAAAAATTTATGATTTTGACAGAATCTAATTTAACATTGTATTTTCTTTCATCAGGACATTTATTTTCAAGCCAAGACATAGGTGACTCAATGTACCCTGACACCCCAATGGGCATGGACGATGGAATGGACCACTTTGACCACGTGCTCATGTCAGAGGGCGGAGTTCATCATCATTCGGGAATTATGGCTGGTGTAAGCGGGGTCATTAACCCTATTGACAAATTATACTCAATGCAAACTTCATACTTCAGCGCGGAGTAGCGGCCATTTTGTGTACATGAAATTTCCTATCTCTTGAAGTTGGTGACACCTGAACGAACATTTAATGATTAACTATTGCTCTAATACGAATTTTGATGGAATTATGTTATTTGCTGGAGTCTAGAGAACAATCTAATAGACAGCCAGTGACCATTTCTGGGAACAAACAGATGGATGGACAGAAATCGTGTTTGAGTGTCTGTCTGTATTAAAATTAAAACGGTTGGAGATGAGAGAGAGATGTACTATATATAAAATGAAAGAAAGATAGAGAGAGAGAGAGAGAGAGAGAGAGAGAGAGAGAGAGAGAGAGAGAGAGAGAGAGAGAGAGAGAGAGAGAGAGAGAGAGAAGTTATAATTTTTATTGACAAATATTCTGTTCGTTTTATTATTTATTTCATTCCTTGGGTGACACATGCTCCCTTTGATTCCACTTACCATAGCTTTACAACAAATCTTTTATACTTGTACTGTGTTGATCTGTATAGTAGCTACGCCTCTGACAACAAAGGTTATGTGTCGATGCATGTAGCTGGTACGCCCTTGATAATAATAAATTATTTATGTGTATATAAACATCGCAAAGTTACGCTGGTTCTGGGTTATTTTTGAAAGTGGTGTATCTTCGAGATCAATAAACATTAGAAATATCTTTGTTTATATTTGAAGTATATTCTGACTCAGCATGCTTGGTGGCTCCATGTTCCATACAGAGCTAAAACGCAATGATGATGATGGTTGAGCATTTGTTTCTGTCCAGCCTATTTAATCAATGTCCTTGTAGCTGGTCTGAATATTTGCACAAGTCAGTTATTAGCACCCATCGGCTAAACATGAACTATGTTTGTTTGAATGCTGTTTACTTTGTTACAACTAAAGTTATATTTGGTATAGTTGTAAAGTTTCATGTCCACTGTACTGTAAAGTGTCAATCTGTAAAGATGTGTACATAGTTGTTGAGATCAGGCATGCTCCAGTCTACCCAGCTGTAAATGGGTAACTCACCCTAGTCCTAAGTTAGGGAAGGCAAAGGCAGCTGTAAACAGTAGTTTCCCTCTAAGGCTCCAGGGGAAGCAGGCCCTAAACTTGGTCACTTCAACCGACGCAGGATGGTGTAGATATGGGTAGAAGTGTAGAGTGTGTTTAACGCGAATGGTGTACTGTTCGTGTTCTGACCAATCTAAACACTCATTCACTTGTGTCTACAAGGCACCAATGCAGACTGCTGGAATCTTTGTTTACACAGTTTATTGAGACGCACACACTGGGACATAACGAGTAAATCATGGGTAGGTTGACATATCAATTTGCAGGCATACATAGTAGATCCTATGTCATGACACATTCATAAATCATAGGTAGTACATCAATATCTTCCAATGTCATGATACATAATGGCCGCATCCCCTATCTGACTAAGCGCGTCAGTGAAGGCGGATCGGTAACTAAAGTTGCTTTATGTTCACAGTTTATCATATTGTGAAACCACGATAAGGGGTTTCTATCAAAATTGAGATCTCCTTGCCACTGTCCGAATAATAAGATACATGCCCCGTTCTTTGGACAGTGATTCAAAAATACGATGACAGGAATGTAATATGGCCGCCTTCCTGAGTTGTCACTCACTCGCTCACAGGAGGATATATATATAAGCCAAAGTTACTTTGCAATACAGATGCATAATTTCTTAAAGTTCCTCCATACAGATCTACCGTAACCCAGTTACCTCACGTAGACATAATTACAGTATGGAGCCCGTCATCTCCGTCGATACAAACTTGACCCTAGCGTTGCGAAGCACAAAATTCCAGCTAGGCCTAACCGACCTGAGATCATCAAAACAGGGACTGGAATTACCTGGAGTCCGAATCATACATGGTACCGTACATTAGGAAAGTCTCTAACACAACTCTAGTAGAGACACAATCTCCTATAGAAGAAAAACTACTTCGTAAATCATTTTTTACTGAAGAATATACCAGCCCTGGAAAAATGCGTACCCGCCATTGTCACGGTACATCGGAACTCATCACGACTAGACAAGACAACTCCTACTTCCGCTAGAGCGGTGTAACAAGAATATAGTCCTGCCTACCCATCCAAAATATACAATATAGGACTGATTCTACTTGTACTAATAATATGTAATACATATGAATTCAGGCCATAAACATAATAAGCAAATTAATCTATTTTCTGGCCCTAAGAAATAGGTACGGACATGGGTGTCATATCCATGCGCCGAATTAATATCAAGAACGATTACTCCTATAATCAAAAGGGTAAAACAATTATGGATTATCTAGCCTTCCCCATAGACAGCATTTTCATACACAAATGAATGAATGTCTATATCTTTTCCATATTAAATAGCCATATCGATTTTTGTAATATGTGCGTCAAAATATGCACGCAACAGATTACCACACCCCTCGGGAAAAAAAAAATGGTACATTTTTTTTTTTGAAATACATCTAGGAGCAACATACAATAGGCTCACAACGCACCAATAACAATGCGCAGATGATAAGCATAAGTTTTCTGACCTTAGAGAAAGTACTTCTCTAAGTATAAATATTTCCAGAGAGGTGTCACCAACGCATACTACAATATTAGCAATGACACAATTTGTACATTAGTTTATACATAAATTTCATCTAAGATATCTTAACATCATGATCATCAAAGACGAAAAAAACATTGAAAAATCAGCGGTGAATACATATCAATGAACCGCTAAGTAGTGTTACAATCAATATATGATATTACATATGTGTACACATTTCAACATAGGAACAACTGTATCAAAGTTGTATAACAGTTATGAATCATGTGGGCATCTAGACAAAATATCTGCCATCACATTTTCTGACCCACGGATAGCTCGCACCGAAAAATGAAATGGCTGCAGAGCAATCGCGTAACGCGTTGATCTCGCGCTCTTCAGATTTTTACTCTGAATAGCCGTAAGAGCTTTCTGGTCAGTTTCCACAATGAAATGCGCGCCAAGGAGAAATCTTTGCAGTTTAAGGATTGACCAAACCATAGCCAATAATTCACGGTCTAGGACCGAGTAATTCTTCTCTGCGGCATTTAATTTACGAGAAATATACATCACAGGATGCAGAGTTCCAGAGTACTCTTGCATTAGTGCTGCTCCAATCCCGGTGGATGAAGCGTCACTACGAAGAATAAATGTCTTATCCTTAGAAGGCAATACTAGGATAGGTGAAGTAGAAAACATAGTTTTAACCTTATCCAAAGAGGATTGACATTCTTGAGTCCAATGGACTACATTAGGAGACCCTTTCTTTAGCAAGGAAGAAAGAGGTGACATAATGGAGGACAGATTCGGAATGAATCGTCCATAAAATTGTATTAGACCTAAGAGACTTCGCACTTGCTTTTTAGTCTTAGGAATAGAAATGTTAAGTATCTTACTTGTATTATGGTCTTCTGTTTTTAGGAACCCATGACCAACACGGTGTCCTAAGAAAGATATTTCGCTAAAACCAATACATGCTTTCGATGGTTTCGCTGTCAGGTTATGCTCGCGTAAGATAGACAATAGTTCATTTATCCCATTATAGTGATCGTTCCAAGTATCACTGAAAAGACAGATGTCATCAAGATACGCAATGACATCTGAGCGATGAGATAGGATTCGACGCATCATGCGTACGAATGTTGCAGGGGCGTTCATAAGACCGAAAGGCATGAAATTCCATTGGAATAGACCCCTAGGCGTCGAAAAAGCAGTAAACGGTTTGGCGTGTTCGGATAATGGAACTTGCCAATATCCCTTAGACAAATCGAGTTTAGTAAAGAAATGAGAATTCGATAGTCTCGTAAGTAGCTCTTCTAGTAAAGGCATAGGTTCAGCATCAAATTTCGTCACTTGGTTCAATTTGCGATAATCCACGCAAAGACGTATGTTATTGTCTTTTTTTCGTACAATAACCATCGGCGAAGAATATGCTGATGTGGATGGTTCAATAATTTTTAACTCTATCATCTCATCCAACTCTTTCTCTACCTGTGCTTGAAAATGTATCGGGATAGGATACGGTCTGACTCTTATAGGACTATGGTCAGTAAGAATAATGTCATGTTGAATGACATCAGTTTGACCAGGAATGTCAGTAAGGACATCCTGAAATTGTTCTAATATAGTAGAAACTTGTTTCTGCTCTCCTGGAGATAATTCTGGAGAAATTGCAACATCTTTCCATGATTCATTAGAGTGAAGAGGAATCATTGGAAAAGGTAAATTTACATCCGAGAAACTCGTTTCCTCATCCTGTATTACTGACAGAGATGAGTACTGTCCATGTTGGACTGGAAAATCGTCCGTTGCCTGGAAAACAGGTTGTAAATAATCCGGACGTTCATGGAATTCCGTGAGCATGTTGATGTGGAAGGTTTTACGCTTCCCGTCAATATCGACGATATAGTCAACATCGGAAACTTTTGATATTATATCGTACGGACCTTTCCAAGAAATAAGAAGTCTATTTTCCCTACAAGGTAGCAAGACGAATGCTTTGTCACCTGGACAAAGTTGTCGCAAACATCTCTTTTTATTGGCAAATTCCCTTGCCTTCTGTTTCGCAAATTCAGAAGAAGCAGTTGCCAATTTGCATGCTTCAATAATCTTGTGTCTAAGTGCGATGACATATTCATAAGAGGATTTTGTGTCATCGACAATATTATCAGCAGTTATAAGATCATGAAGTAAGGACATAGGACCTCGCGGTTTCGCGCCAAAGACAAGTTCAAAGGGAGAAAATCCTGTATGTTCGTTGGCGACCTCTCTATATGCAAAGAGAGCCGCGGGTAAAACCCTATCCCAATCCTGTGGATGATCTTCTGTTATCTTACCTAGTAGGTTTTTCAGAGTTCTATTCAGACGTTCCACCATCCCATTGGACATAGGATGATAAATACTACTCAGCGATCTCTCTATCTTAAGGGTCGACATTACTTGAGACATGGTATCCGATATGAGTTGGGTACCATGGTCGGATAATATTTCTGCTGGAAATCCCAGACGAGAAAATATTAACCAAAGAGCATCTGCGACATCAGCAGTAGTTATGCTCTTTAGAGGAACAGCCTCCGGCCAACGTGTGCACATATCAACACACGTCAAAATAAATTGGTGTCCTCTAGCAGACTTTATCTTAAATGGACCAATGATGTCTATCGCCATTTTTTGAAATGGTCGAATTGGAATGTCTGCAGCCTGAATAGGTGCATCATGGCGTGGACCTCTGGATTTAATCTCTTGACATACTTTACAAGATCGACAATAGATTCGTATGTCCTTATTCACAGCAGGCCAAAAGAAAGATTGAAGAACTCTAGCTTTAGTACGGGAAAAACCCATATGTCCAGCACACTGCGAATCATGAGCGTGCTGTAAGATTTTAACTCTCATATTTTTAGGCACAAGGATTTGAGAATGAATGGACTTAGCGGAGTCTTGTACCATACGTACAAGTACGCCATTCTTCATCGTAATCCAAGATTTACGATTTGTATCCTTATTCGGATCACCTTTTGTTGCCAGAGTAAAGAATTTCTTTAGAGTAGGATCATCTTTCTGCTGTTTTATAAAAGAATCATGGGAAATCTCCAAGGGATCATCTTGGATCTGCCCATCATTATCTTCAGAATGTGAAGATTGCGGCATATTAAGAGCTTGAGCCCTAGTGATTACTGCATTAGCAGATTGCATATTAACATTTTCCCAATTAGAAATTTGCTGTGGAGTGCATTCTTTCACTCCATGAATGCGACCGATGATAAGATCAGCGATCGGATTCGGCAAGAGACATGCTTGCACCTCTCCTGTAAAGAAAGGCGTAGCAATATTGATAATGGCAGTGGAGTACTTCTCCAATGTGCCACCAAATGTTACACATTTGACTATATTGCCTGTAGCTCGAGAAGGATTTACGAGTGATTGCCTCACTCCGATGGTAGTGCACCCCGAATCGAAAAGAATTGATACCGGAGTACCATCTATTAGGCCCCTATTAAAGACAAGAGCACCCCTTCCATTATGCGCGATTGATGCATGGAGCGCGGGAAGCGGGTGACCGCAGCTTAAAGTAGAAACTGTGGTTGGGTCGAATAATGTTTTGCATTGCGAACACTGAGATGCTCTAGCAAAATCGAAAGCGGAATTTGCTACACTGTTGGAGTCTTTTTTATCATTATTCTGATTATCGGTGTCGTGGAACTCCTGTTGTGCAGAGTTAGCCTGGTAATAAGATTTACCATGTCTTTTGTGTTGTGATCTACCTCGGTTATAATTGTCTCTATAATTATTATTGCCTCTGTTATAACCCCTATTTGGGTTTGAATCATAATATTCATGATCATAATCATCACGCTCATTATACTGAGTATCCCTGTAATATTGATTTTTTTGTCTCCATGAAGCACTTGGGTAGTTCCTATAGCTACTCCCTTTTCGAGAATTTCTAAAATTATGGGTACCCCTCGCGTGTCGAGGACTATCAGCTCGATTCCAGTTCTTCGAAGAAGAACCCTGATTTGAGTGGTTATCTTGGTTTTGATGCTTATTCCAATTAACCTTTTTATCAAATTTATTTTTAGCTCCTTGGAATTTGTGTGAGTAATTCTGATTATATTCTGTTGCCGAAGCAACTGGCATACTCTCTTTAATGTTAGAGTTACTAAGAATCATGTCAGGGTGTGCCGTGGCATACTGGTCACAATATTCTTCCATTTGCTTTAATGTACTAGGTTTACGCTCATGTAAGAACTCTAGGAATGATTTATTTACCGAAGACATGACCTTGTCTCTTAGCAATAAATCCGTAAGACCATCAAATGTTTTCTCTGTTTTGGATAATTCAATCCATCGTGAAAGTGTAATTCGTGCTTTTGAGATGAATTCTGAGAATTCTACACCTACCTCAGGTCTCATTGTTTTAAACAAAAGACGATAACCTTCCTCAGACAGCTGATATCTCTTTATCAAAGCTGCCCTAACAGCATCATAATTATCCTTGTCGGCCTCTTCAACGAAATATAACTTACTCAGAGACTCCCCTTTTAGATTTTCAGACAACTGATTCACATACTGTGATTTGTCAACATTATGAGCACGACAAGCACGTTCAAATCTATCAAGCCAGAATGCTATATCATCACTGGCAGAGTTGAACGCTGGTACCTTGACCTTGTACACAAAGGGTTTACCATTACCACCAGATGCCTGATTAACATTACTCATACATGTCAATTTCAATTTCTCTAATTCAAACTCATGTTCTCTTATTGCTTTTCTCTCTTCAGCTTCTCTATCTAATCTTTTCTGTTCTGCAGCAGCTTCTAATTTCTTTTGTTCTGCAGCAACTTCTAATTTTTTTTTGTTCAGCTGCAGCAGCAGCAGCAGCTTCTAATTTCTTCTGTTCTGCATCAAATCTCCTTTCCTCCACTTGCATCTGCAATTTCTTTAGTTCAGCAGCAGTATCAGCTTCTTTTTCTAATCTTTTTTTCTTCAGCCAGAGCTTTTCTCTCTTCAGCAGCAGCTTCTCTTTCTAATCTTTTCTCTTCAGCCAGAGTTTTTTCTCTCTTCTGCAGCAGCTTTTTTTTTCTCTTCAGCAGCAGCTTTTCTCTCCTCTGCAGCTAATGCTTTGTCATATTGAGCAACAGCCCATTGTTCTAAGTCTTTCCCAGTCTTATCAAGGGATTTTCCTTGTGCAATAAAGTAATCTAATGTAGACATTTTGTCTTCTTAAATCAGAAACCTGAAAAAGTAAATAAATTACCTTATTTCACTTTAATGGGAGACAAGTCTATACCATAGACTTAGTCTTAGTGAAAAACTTGAGTACCTGTGGAAAACAATAACTGTCTATCTCAAATACTGTGGGAGACAAGCCTTACAAAGGTCTTGTATACCTTAATGTAATCAATGATCACTTGAGTACCTGTGGAAAAAATATTTCCCTTTACCAATCACTTTGGGAGACAAGCCTTACAAAGGTCTTGTACACTTTGTTTTATAACAATAATAATCATAAAGTACTGATCTGTACTATACTATAAGTGTATACAACTATACCTCCTATGTCATATGTCAACTAAAGACATTACAAAGGACAAACAAGAAAAGACAATCTGAAAACATTTGCAGAGATCAAATTAAATTAACTAGGAGAAATGAAAAAAAAAAATGATCACAGAATCTGTGTTGATAACTGCAATAAGATAACAAGACAAGTAACGCCACAGTGTATAAACATAAGGGTGTAAAGAACTGAAATGAAAGGAAAGATGAGACCTACAATTATACAAACAAATCAAACAAAAATAAAGAACAGAAAAATGTTACAAATACAAATATGAACACGGTCGTCACAACTAACCAAATATCTGCAAACTATGTTGCATGCAAATTTCAATTAAGAAATTGCTCCCTATAGAACGCCAGAACAAGACCAATATCACTTGGTATTTCCTGTTCTAGTCACCTCCCATCCAGGCCCGCAAAGACATAACAATCACACATATAAACAAATAATATATAAACATAAATATATATAAATCATCAATGTGTGTATCATATCATGCAATGTGTTGTAGTTGCAATGTATAGTACTGTATGCTCAGTTTTAATAAATTAGACTACCACTTTATTGAGTAATAGATTTGCATTCTAACTATTACACTGTCCAATTTTTTTGAGCACATTAGAAGATCCACCGATGAAATTTGCACTTTATGTTCAACAATGCTCTTGTATTACAGCAGGATAAACAATCACTGGTTTAGAACACTGAGTGTATTGTGCCAAATGTCAACAAGTGCTGTCCCAGATATTGCTACACTTGTCAGAACAGGTCAAGCTGACATTGATTGTATAGCTGTCCTACTGGTGTTGATGTGGTCAAACAAATGTTCTTGTAACTGTAAAAATGTGATTCTCAACACAAGACTGCGTAGGCTGGACCCAGGGATCTGGCTCACCACTGTAAAGTTTCATGTCCACTGTACTGTAAAGTGTCAATCTGTAAAGATGTGTACATAGTTGTTGAGATCAGGCATGCTCCAGTCTACCCAGCTGTAAATGGGTAACTCACCCTAGTCCTAAGTTAGGGAAGGCAAAGGCAGCTGTAAACAGTAGTTTCCCTCTAAGGCTCCAGGGGAAGCAGGCCCTAAACTTGGTCACTTCAACCGACGCAGGATGGTGTAGATATGGGTAGAAGTGTAGAGTGTGTTTAACGCGAATGGTGTACTGTTCGTGTTCTGACCAATCTAAACACTCATTCACTTGTGTCTACAAGGCACCAATGCAGACTGCTGGAATCTTTGTTTACACAGTTTATTGAGACGCACACACTGGGACATAACGAGTAAATCATGGGTAGGTTGACATATCAATTTGCAGGCATACATAGTAGATCCTATGTCATGACACATTCATAAATCATAGGTAGTACATCAATATCTTCCAATGTCATGATACATAATGGCCGCATCCCCTATCTGACTAAGCGCGTCAGTGAAGGTGGATCGGTAAGTAAAGTTGCTTTATGTTCACAGTTTATCATATTGTGAAACCATGATAAGGGGTTTCTATCAAAATTGAGATCTCCTTGCCACTGTCCGAATAATAAGATACATGCCCCGTTCTTTGGACAGTGATTCAAAAATACGATGACAGGAATGTAATATGGCCGCCTTCCTGAGTTGTCGCTCACTCGCTCACAGGAGGATATATATATAAGCCAAAGTTACTTTGCAATACAGATGCATAATTTCTTAAAGTTCCTCCATACAGATCTACCGTAACCCAGTTACCTCACGTAGACATAATTACAGTATGGAGCCCGTCATCTCCGTCGATACAAACTTGACCCTAGCGTTGCGAAGCACAAAATTCCAGCTAGGCCTAACCGACCTGAGATCATCAAAACAGGGACTGGAATTACCTGGAGTCCGAATCATACATGGTACCGTACATTAGGAAAGTCTCTAACACAACTCTAGTAGAGACACAATCTCCTATAGAAGAAAAACTACTTCGTAAATCATTTTTTACTGAAGAATATACCAGCCCTGGAAAAATGCGTACCCGCCATTGTCACGGTACATCGGAACTCATCACGACTAGACAAGACAACTCCTACTTCCGCTAGAGCGGTGTAACAAGAATATAGTCCTGCCTACCCATCCAAAATATACAATATAGGACTGATTCTACTTGTACTAATAATATGTAATACATATGAATTCAGGCCATAAACATAATAAGCAAATTAATCTATTTTCTGGCCCTAAGAAATAGGTACGGACATGGGTGTCATATCCATGCGCCGAATTAATATCAAGAACGATTACTCCTATAATCAAAAGGGTAAAACAATTATGGATTATCTAGCCTTCCCCATAGACAGCATTTTCATACACAAATGAATGAATGTCTATATCTTTTCCATATTAACTAGCCATATCGATTTTTGTAATATGTGCGTCAAAATATGCACGCAACAATAGTCCTTTCTGGAATGCAACATATGTTCTAGGTAAGACATGTTTCTATGTGGTATGCAGTTGATTAGTTAATTGTCTGTTTCTATAGAGACGCGTGGATGCCTGAGCAGAAGCCAGTTGGTAAGCTTCTGTGTTAATCCTTCAAAGCAGGTGTAAACAGATCAGGAGCAATGGGAATCTTCTTAGTTTTTGTACACTTTCAGACGACAACTTGAATATTTTCAAAGAAATCAGCGGTCAGCTTGAGGCTATTTATATCTCCATAGAGTTTTCCTAGGAATGGTACTGGTTACGCCCATATGTACTTTCTCTGTTCCTCTTATGTCGTGCATCTTTGAAGCAGATGTTCAGCAGTTATTTCATCAGTGCCACAGTCACACTCATCGGTAGTTCCTATCTTTAGCTTGTTGAATAAGTGGTATCCCAATCTGTTGTGGCCAGTGTTGAATAAGTGGTATCCCAATCTGTTGTGGCCAGTGTTGAATAAGTGGTATCCCAATCTGTTGTGGCCAGTGTTGAATAAGTGGTATCCCAATCTGTTGTGGCCAGTGTTGAATAAGTGGTATCCCAATCTGTTGTGGCCAGTGTTGAATAAGTGGTATCCCAATCTGTTGTGGCCAGTGTTGAATAAGTGGTATCCCAATCTGTTGTGGCCAGTGTTGAATAAGTGGTATCCCAATCTGTTGTGGCCAGTGTTGAATAAGTGGTATCCCAATCTGTTGTGACCCGTACGGAGTCTAAAGATTGTTACTTGTTCTCTTCTGCTGAGCTGGTAATATGCATCATTTTTTTTTTTGGTGTGGCCTGGAAACTTTGCTTCCCATCTGCTCTTGTCTCTGATTCTGATAAAACTTTTTGTCTGTTCAAAAGTTATACTTGTATCAGACTGAGGTAACTTTCCACCTTCCTTTGCTAATACGATTGGTTTTACAATGTGTGTCAGATAATTACAAACAATCAAACATGCCTTTGCTGCCTTCCATAACTCAAGCGCAGATTTAGGATGTCATTTGCAGCTGTGTAGACTGGCGTATGACTCTATCAGGTTTTGAACCCGGTAACGTTCCCTGGAGACGAAAGCGTTCTTTCCAATCTACAACTCAACGCTCAAAGTACATATAAGTATTGAATACCACTAAGTTTTAAAAGAAAAATAAAACAACCCAGGAACGATTATGTTTCTAATGTATAGATGACCTGGTCTGTTTTTCATAACCACATTCCCACTAAATTCTACGAAGCAAAGTCCTGAAATAATATTACGTAACATAACCTGAAAATATGATGCATAATTTTGTTCGATAATACACGCCAGTACTTTTGACGTGTCAGCGCATACGTTATTAGTTTTCCCGTTTCCTTGAGAAAACGTTTCCAGATCTCTATCGCTGACTAGAATACTTTTATACGTGTCATATTTTGTAAAACTCTGTAGATTTATGATTTATTAATATGATGTATTTATGTATGCAGTTGTATAAATCAATAAACAAGGTGATATTAATGAAAGGGACAGTATATTATTACCAGAGGCGAATTCACAGGCTTCAAGCCGCTATCAATAACTGCCCTTTAGCTCCGCCAAGGAGCATAGGCCTTCAATAAACACATGCCAAGTCCTGCTGTCACGTGACATTAGCTGAAGGTCTTTCCATGTGTTCCTCATCATTGTCATTTCTGTCTCTGGTGTTCTTCTCCATGTGTTCTTCAGTACGCCACTGCTTCTATTATCTTGGGGTTCCAGAATAAGGATCGCTTTATAATGCTATCAAAAGGTTTTCTCAGTACAAATCTAATCTATCGCCTGCGTCTTCTTCTCATACCTTTGTCCAGTTGTACCTGTCTGGTTGTCATCAGTTACAGGTTGGTAACCGAGTCGTGTCATTTCAATCCTTCTCTTTTACGCAGGCACCCATTTATGAAATATTGCAACGTCTGGATTGTTGTTGTTATTCTCCACGTTTGACAGTCACACTATACGACTGATTTGATATCTGAGATGAATATTCTCATTTTTATGTTGGACTTGGATTTATTTTTATTTCCATTTACTTCCCAAAGCAATTAAAACTACTCTCGTGTTTTGTATTTCTTTACTGATATCACTGTCAGTTCCCAGTAACTTTATATTGCTACCAAGAGGCCTATCTATACATTGACCTGTCCCTGAGGTCCGACTTCCTTTTCGCTGACCTTTCTCTGAGGTCTTAATCATATAATGTGAATAGCTGTAAATTAGCTCTTTGCTTCCGACATGAATATTATCATATCAGAAATTGTGTGCGCGTCACTTCCTGAATGAAATAGCTGGAGTGTATGCAAGGGTACGAGAGAATAGTATCTGTCGGTTTTATGAATTCGCAACAAGGAATCAAAAGCCAGTTCGGAAACACTTTTTTAAGCGACAATACCCAGAATGAAAACATTAGTATTAATTATAAACTAAAGTATTAATAAAATACCATCACAACATTCATAAACAGAGTGCCAGAAGAGAAGAGAAAAGTAGTTCTATCCTATACCAGTGATGGATACTAGGAAGGCAAGGGGGCTTATCAAGAGCAAGTAGAGAAACAAAATCCAAGCTACCAACAACAACAACAACAACAACAACAAAATGATGCCTATCATGAGCTCAGTAGAAGACGACAAGTAATAATGTTCAGACTCCACAGAAGTCACGCCAGACTGAGATACTATCAGTTCAGTAAACCGAAGCTACCAACTACCGGTGACTGTGGTACTGATTGCATTACTGCCGAGTTTATACTGCAAGAGCGACAAACTATTCGGCAAAAAGAAAGCTGACATAATCGTATCAGTACCATCAGAAAAATCAAACTACATCGACGTGAAGGCAACGTCTGCTGTCTTCAAACATTATCTAGTTGTCTGCTGAAGGTGTTCGAAGGAGAGGACAATCGCTAAAAAAAAAAAAAAACACATATAAACAAACAAATGAGATGGGAAGAACTGGGACAACAATTGTAATTACTTATTGTAGCTAATCCGTTCAGCTTACATAATTGTTTGAGATGTGAACTGGGAACGGCCGGGATTATCTCGTGTCACCGTTTCTTGTCTTACTGGCTACGGTGACAACAACATCAGACAAAAGAGATGGAACTTAGTGTAAGTCAGTCCTATTGTATAGCTGTGAGACAAGGACAACAAGTTTGAAGTTAGAATTCATAAATAGGTGTTTTTTTTCCTATAACAGCAGGATTGAAATGGTATGACAAGATCCACACTATAAAGCTTATTATATAAACTACACAGGTAGATGTCGAAGAAGAGGTGAGACGAAAACGATGGTGATACATGGGATACACACACAGTAAGGAAACCTGCAGATAGCATTACAAGGCATTTCTTATTCTGAAACCCTCAGGGAAAGAGAGGCAGAGGCAGACAAAAAAAAACCCCACACGGAGTAGAGAACTGGAGACATAAAAAAATGGAAACAGACAATACGGAAATGAATTAAGCGGATAGCACAGGATAGTAGAATTTATTATGCATTTATTGTAAGACTATGCTCCTTAACAAGTGTAGGGTAATGGTAAATCAACTAATGCTTGACTAGTAATGTGTTACTTTTATTTTATTTAAATTCATCTAGTGATGTTGTGCACCGTTCATTATTACTTCTCTTAGCTTTATATTAACTGTTTTGCACTTATGTTTCCCTTGTTTGAGCTGACTAAGACTTTTGTTTGTTGTTATCGTCAGTTTGTAAAACCGACAGCGTTATTTATTTACCTTTGACCTTCATCTAAATGTACGTTTTCCTGCAGTTAAACATTCGCCTAAACTTGATGAAGATGGCAAGTAAGTGATGTAGGGACATCAGAATGAGACACCGAGCGAAAGTGTAAGAATTTATTATAATCATGCTGCTTGTTCCAGATCACTTGTGTGTTTAGTAGTAAATAATAATTGAACACAACTCTGTCGTGTTTGTTTGATTTGTAAATTATGTATTTATGTTGAACGGCATACGTCAGTTTGTAAAGTTCATAGGCATTCGGAAAATATTTTATATGTGTGTACAAACGTATACGAGTACTGGCTATTTGTGCGACTTTTAACGACACTTCAAAATAGTGGTCATGTACGAGGGGCGTCCAGAAAGTAATGCACCACATCGTTTTTCTCAGCTAATAATAAAGATAGAAGCATGAAATTTTGCACACTTCAAATATGGCATGTGCCAATTGTGTACATCAATTGCACCGCAACATGTCAAATAATAAGGCTGCCCTAAACCGTTGAAATGGAGCGTGTTAGCAACTTGCGTTATAAACAGCGAATTGTGATAGAATTTCTCGTTGCAGAGAAGGAAACTGTTGTGAATATTCACAAGCGTCTATGTGATGTGTATGGAAGTTTTGCAGTCGACAGGAGTACAGTCCGTCGCTGGGTTCAGAGAATCAAAGAATCAGGAAGTGGAGATACGGAGCTGCTTGATCGGCCGCGCTGTGCGCTGTGGACGTCCTGCCACAGCCACCAACGCAGAAATGTTGAAATGCGCTGAGGGCATTATTCTTACTGATAGGCGAATCACTACTCAACAATTGGCCTTACAGCTGTCAGTCAGCATTGGTAGTGCAAATGCAGTTATAAAAACTCTCGGATTTTCTAACGTTTGCGCAAGATGGGTTCCTCGAAGTCTCACAAATGACCACTGATTGCAAAGGAAAACAATTTCTTCTGAATTGTTGGAGCGTTTCAATGCTGATGGAGAAACCTTTTTGGCTAAGATCATTACAGGTGACGAAACCTGGGCACATCATTTTGAACCTGAGACAAAAAGACAGTCAATGGAGTGGCATCATCCGCAATCAACTAAGAAGAAAGAAATTCAAGACGATTCCTTCAGCTGGAAAGGTCATGATCACTGTCTTTTGAGACATTGAAGGTGTGATTCTTGTGGACGTTATGCCAAGAGGAGAGACAATAAATTCGCAAGCTTACATTAAGACATTGAAAAAACTCAATCAACGTGTTCGCAGAGTTCGGCCGCACAAGAATCCAGCAGACCTGCTTCTCCTTCACGACAATGCGCGTCCTCACACAAGTCTGGCAACACGGGAAGCAATCACCAAATTGGGTTGGACTGTACTACCCCATCCACCCTATAGTCCCGATTTGGCACCCTCTGATTTTCATCTATTTGGTCCACTTAAAGATGCACTCCGTGGGACAAGGTTTGAAGATGATGAAGGAGTGATTCATGCAGCGAAGAAATGGCTACATGATCAATACAAAATCTGGTATGGGCTTGGAATACATGCACTTGTTTCGCGCTGGCATAAAGCCGTACAAGTTGATGGGGATTATGTTGAATAATACCGATGTTTACAATACATATCCATGTATATTGTATATACATTTCATGCTTTTTGAAAAACAGCTCCTGAGAAAAAACGATGTGGTGCATTACTTTTTGAAAGCCCCTCGTACTTTAGAACGATTTCATGTATCTATACACACACACACACACACACATACTCACACTCACACAAACACACACACACACACACACACATATATATATATATATATATATATATATATATATATATATATATATATATATATATATATATATATATATATATATATATATATATATTTATACTGTGGTAGTAATATCATGAAAGGAGATAACTGAGATTGGGATAACGATGTTAGCGATTAGTGAATAGCGGGACTTGATCACGTGACGTGAGTTATAAAACCGTGAGCAGACGTGAAAAGAATCTCTCTCTGCTCGTGTATTCTGCGTGAAGAAGGTTAGCATGGGCTAACTGAAGCAGCCATCTGGGTAATGTATTAGTACCAGCTCGGGTACAATTGTGAATAGTTGTACCAACTGCAGTTTGCGGGAAGACAAGGCAAGTTTCATGACAACAGAATGCTGTTTTCGAGCTGCGTCAAAATATGTTGTTCCGCATTTCATCAAGGAACAATTGGTATGTAAATGATCGTTAGTTATAAAACGTGAAGATAGTTCGAGAAACACGTTCTTGTAAGTGTTAGTCCAGCGACGGACATAGAGTGTAGAGTTAATACAGAATTATCCAAGATGGCTAGAGGATAAAGGTTCCAGTTCTGGTAGTGATCTAGTAAATACACCCGAGCCAGTAGAATTATAATGAAGAAATATCGTAAACCTTAGAACCACAGCCAGAACAGAAATAGAAGAATTAGACAAGAGTTAAACGACTAGCTTCCTGAGCAGGGATTTGTATGTTGAATGAAGGTACCAAATTAGAAGCTAGGTGTAACTTTATCAACATTATATTTCGGCACAATGATTGCCAGATGTAAATATGTTCTTCTGACATCAATAAAATAATGATCGTCATCAGCGTGTCATCCAGTTATTTGCAGTAGTAGAATTGTGTCTGTCCGTCGATGTATTAAGAGTCAGCAGTCTTATACAGACAAGTAATACAAGCATGTTAATAAGATAGACTGTATCACCAAGAAGAAAACATTTTTATCTCCATCAACACTTGGTACAAGACAAGAATGATTGAAGCACATATAAGTGAAGTCAGAGGTCAACGTTTCATACATCATACGTTTACTGAAAACCTTTGTTGACAAAGTCATGTATGGTATACAAGGCATCTTGTTCTCACAAACAAAATGAACCTGGGTTGACAACTGCCACAAATCATATACATTTATATATACTGTCTAACAAAAGAAACCTGTCACATCTTGTATTTTGTTCTCAATAAATGTGCATCGAGAAAATGATAAAGCAAACACGGCAGTTCGATAAGGGAGTTTATGTCCTGAAAGACATTAGGTTACAAAACAATAAAGTGGTAATCGAGTGTCACGTGGTCGTACCTTAAAGAAGTGTGAAATCCAAAACAAAAATCACAAACTCAGTAACGAGTGTGACCTCCGAGGGCTTGCACCACTCTACTGTAGCGGCGTCTCATGGAGAACACCAAACGTCTGATCTGGGATGTTGTTCCATGCCTCAGTAAGCGCTGTTTACAACTGGTCCAAGGTCTTTGACTGATAATGGAGGGCGTGCACCCTTCTGTCCACATGGTCGCAGAGATGTTCAATGAGATTCAAGTCAGAGGAAATAGCTGGCCAAGGGCCGAGGATGTTCACATTAGCTGCATTGAGGTAGTCTAGGGTTACTACTGCTCTGTTAGCTGGGGTTATTGTCCTGCATGGAAATTAGGTCCAGTCCATGCTGGTAGAGTGTACGGCTGCAGTACGTCACGGATGTAGCGATTGGCGGTCAGGGTTCCTTCAATTCTGAGAAGATTAGTTCTGTGCTCAGCGGTATTAGCCCCCCAAATCACAACGCGTCCTCTGCCGAAACTGGCTGCCCCCTGAATGCAGTTAGAAGAATATCTCTTCCCCCTCCCCCTTCCCCTTTCCCATTGCGATAGACCCTGATCCTGCTATCCTGCTTTTTAAGAAGAAACCTGGATTCATCAGACCATACGACAGCACGCCACTGATTGTTAGTTTATCTGAGGTGCGGCCGGGCTCATTGGTATCTTGCTGCAATATGTCACAGAAGCAGGCGCGACCCTTGTGCTGTTTTGTAAACACATATGTTTGCTTCTCGAACGCGTCTGAGGACCGTCAAGTTACTGATAGTCCTGAAGCTTGGGAACGCACGTACTGTTGCCTGAGCATGTTGGAAGTATTTGCGCAGATGTACCGTCCGTATGTAACAGTCGTCAGCCACAGTTGTTATCCTTCGTCTACCACTTCTGGGCCTGTCTTGAGTTGTCCCTTTGGTATGCCATCGTGTGTGCAAATTCCTAAATGTGTCTCGGCATACACCGAAGTAGCAGGCAACGTCACTAACGGATGATCCTGCAACCAGTTCTCCCATGACTTGGTTACGCTGTGCTTCAGACAATCGTGACATTAAGGTACGGTCAACACTAAATGCTGTTTTCTGGAAAGTGCAATAGACAAAGAAGAGGAATCAGTCGTTAAAACTCAGACATCACATACGTGGGGCACATGGTACTCGAAAAACGCACCGGTTATTATTACGGCTTGTACTCAGTGCACTAATTGCTCGTACTTCCTGGCCACCTGTCTATGCGTATTTTATCCTCTGTTATGCAATCACTTCGAAAAAATTTTTTATATTCTATACCAGACAAGTTTCTTATACACACTAACAAAAAAAACTATATATATACATATACAGAGCGAGATTGGAAAGTCACCTATTTTGAAATTGTTATATATTGACTTGTATCCACTGGATCTACATGAAACACATGTCAGAACATGGGGAAATAGCTGCCATTTAGCATAGAAGTTTTACTGTTGAATTTTTTACTCCAAGAAACAAAATAATCCAACTAAAATCTAAAAAGACCAGTGACACGACAAGACACAGTAAAACTTGCAGCCTGCTATGAAATTATGTGTTGAACAAAACAGATCTCAGGTTGAGTTATCAAGTTCATGTGACATAGTAGAGTATGTAACATAATGACAGTTAATTATTTTTATTAGGATTTTTGTTTCAAATGAATTTGTTCTTTCTTCAGTCTACCTAATAACTGATCGTAGCCGGTCCTGTGTTGGCGTAGCTGGCGAGTTCTTTTTAGGACAAGTCCTATTTAGGGCTTTATGCTAGCAGATGGATAATGTTAGTCCTTTTCAGAACTTAGTATCTATCAACACTGGTCGGGCTAGTAGTCCTTAAGTGGTTGCACTTAAAATTCAAAACATTGGGTGTTCCCTGAAAATTAAGGAGGTACGGGCGGCGTTGGCGTAGCTTGCAGCCCTTATCAGGACAAGTCATCTTCAGGGCTTTAATATGTTAGCAGATAGATTATATTAGTCCTGTTCAGGATTTAGTATCTACCAACGCTGATCGAACTAGCAGTCCTTTTCAGGACTTAGTATCTATCAACGCTGATTGGGCTAGTAGTCCTTGACTAGTGCTTGTCATAGGCTACTTCAGGCTAGCTGATAGATACTAGTGGTCCTTTTCAGGGCTTAGAGTCTATCAACACAGCGCTTCAGTTAACAGTGTTCACTTATTTTTTAATGGGAAATTGCACTCCGATATAACAAATGACTTAAGTCTAGGTGGAAAGGAGCATGCCTCTCCACAAGAAGGCAACACCCGCAAACAAACCAAAACAAAAATATGAATCTGTTGGATTGGAATCAAGATTTTCAATAACATAATTCCCGCCGTAAGTACTTCGGTCGGTCGGTCAGTCACATTTTGCACAACGTCATTTGCGCACTTTTTCTATTTTCCAGAGAGTACATTAACTTTCAACCACAGCTAAGGGGGTGCAACTGTGGTTGAAAGTTAGACAATAATTGTATTGTTTCCGCTTATTTGTACTCTCGCGAAAATAGAAAAGTGTGACGGTGTGCATTAAATCAACAGACAATCAAGATACTCTTCTGTCCAGTTTCATTCGGGAAACGGATTTAACTCATCATTTTTCTTAAAAATAACCTTAAAATGCAAGTTTCTGATTGTTTCTTCAAGACAAAATTTTAATTATTGCAGACTTATTATTATGGATCAAAATGATAAGATGGCTAAAAGGAAGAGACGATCTCGTCATTCACAGCGAGCAAGCGAGATTATAGAAAAAGCGGCAATGTAATACGTGTAACAGAAACAACACACTATAATTAAAAACCTGCCAATTTTGGCGGGTTGTTGCTAGTATATATATACATATATATATATAAATGTTATAGAAGAATTTTGCGCATTTGCTATAAAGAGCACAAAACAAATGTCTATGTTAGAGAGAAGATAAACACCTATGCAGGCCATCAAGAACCACTTTTGTCAATAGTGAAACGTCGAAAGCTTGCCTGGTTTGGGCATGTAACTCGTCATGACTCCCTTTCGAAAACGATCCTCCAGGGAACAGTCGAAGGTAAACGGAGAAGAGGAAGGCAAAGAAAATCCTGGGCTGATAACATCAAAGAATGGGCAGGACACGGTTTCTCCACACTTGTACGCATTGCTGAGAATAGAGAGCAGTGGAGGACCCTGTCTGTTGATGCTTCCACCATGGCACCCCTACGACCCATGACGGGTTATGGGTTGAGATATATATATATATATATATATATATATATATATATATATATATATATATATATATATATATATATATATATATATATACATACATATATACTATGTAAATGTATATATAAAATTCTCTAAAAGTGTACCGTTCCTTCCGTCCCATCATATTTTTTATTAAACTCTAGAAATTGTAGATAAAAGTCGTGCGCGTCTGGCCTTGCACTAACTGCACGTCGCTTAAGAAAGCGCACATCTTTTTTCTCACCAAAGTTGAAGCTATATTTTAAAAAATAAATAGAAAACACATGGTAAAGTGTCAAAAATCTAGAATGTATTTTGTTGTTTTATTTTTGTTTTTTTTATTTTGGTCGCTTGATTGTTTCCATTTGACAGAGGATAAATTACGTCCTTGAAGAAAACATAGCCAGCTTTAACTTATTCCACCCAAAGTTGCACTCT